>OY757918.1:20234654-20735381 GCA_963585895.1 Sepioteuthis lessoniana
GACATCATCCACTGGATGAAGTGGAGCCACATAATGGTCTTGCATAGAAGAGTGTTTAAAATTTCTTTCACTCAGGTATTCACTGAGTAAAAATCACATTGCAGTTGTCTATCTTATTCTTGTTCTTCCTCACCAAACATATTTCTGCCCTGCCAGTAGGTCTGAATCCCTTGTAGATGGGAAGAAGACACCCCCAAAAATAGGGTGTCCTGGGTAAGACATTAAACAACATCTGGGGGTGAGGCTCTAGTTCTGGTGTGCTGAGGGGTATTGCTATTAATTCATTGCTATTACTCCCAGGTCCACTCTGGCATTGAGTGGTAGTACCTGTAGATCCAATGGGCCAAATAGATGTTTTAAAAAAAATGCGTACAGTTATTTTAAAAATTATCTGTATTAGATAGAAACACTTGAAACTATAAAACTGGGTACAAACAAATGATTATAATTAAATAGGAATTGTTATATTAAATCTTATAAAGTAAAGTAAAGTTGGCGACCGTAGTCGAGAGCAACCAGAAAGCTCTTTTTCCAATAGCTACTACACTGAGGTGTAGGGGAGGGCACCACTCCTTTCCCTGGATTGCTCCACTTTACCCTCAATACATACCTTATATTGCCGAGTGTTAAGCAAGGAGGTATCAATTACTATTTTTTAAGTCTTTGGTATGATGTGACCTGGGATTGAACCCCGGTCTCCCGGACCATTGGCGAACACTCTACCCACTAGACCAATGAGCAAGTTTAAAATCTTATAATTGCAACAAAAGAAACTGACCTTGGTATAAAATAACCCATTAATGTTTGACATGCTTTAAAATCAAACCAAACCAAACATGTTTGTAATGTTTTACATTGGTATTTCATGTCAAATGTATTTTATTTGTTGCATGTAAGTAGATTCTCATTTTTCAGTCATTAAATGTAATTGTTACTTAAACATTTGTATTGTTAACTTTATATATTACCATTTATCTAACCGCCTTTCTACACCAATGTTAACTGCCAGTCAAGTCTAGACATACTCACAAAAAATGGTTGAAATGAATACATAGAGTAAAAAAAAAACATTGCTTTCTAAATCAGAGTAATCCTCTACCTGGGAAGTGATTTCTTGTCTTGTACAAGCCTGCAAAGACTTTGTAACCTTCTTTTCACTCATAACACAGTCAGTACTCTTGCACTGAAGTCAGTCAGAACATAAAAAACTCAACTGTTCTTCTTTTGGTAATTTACTTTTTATGGGCCAACAGGAAGAGTTGAAATCTGCATACATCATGAGTAGGTTTTGTGCGATTTACTCCAAACACAAAAAAAAAGTTTCTTATAAGCTGTGACTCTAGGAATAGCCATGTTTTCCTCTCCTAGATATCTTGCATGCAAGACATGTGCATGCCTGTTTCACCCCCACAAGGATGTCATTTCCCCTTTCACTGCAGAATATCATTAATTATCTTGTGGAAACAGAATAGAACTTTAATAAAGAGCCCCTACAATCCAGTTACACCAGCAACTCACCAAAATAACTCCCAGAGAACCACTATATATTTCAAAATCTCATATTTCAACATTGACTCAAACTCTCTCACTCACTGGTCCTGTAACCTATTTATTGTGGGAGTATTAAGCATGTAGCATGTCTTAGAGCAGGAATAATCCAGTGGAACCCATCCCTCTCCAGGTCTACAACTTGTTTGAATTCAAGTTGAAAATATCTAAAACAATCCAGTTATAATAAAGAAGGAAAATAAGTGGAAGAGAAAAAAGTAATTTTTAGGATTAATATTAGAATTGGCAATCAATTCTTTATTATTTCCTGATTGTATCTTGTACAAAGTGAGAACCATTTCTAAAATATAACCAAACATCTAACAACACGTCAAATTACTCTCCCACTGATGGCATAACATAGTTTGGTCATGTGGGGGAGTGCTACCTTTGTAGTGTATTTTGGCCAAAGACCATCCCTCTCCAAATCTACAACTAATTTAAGTTTTCCTTCTCCTAGACCAGTTACCATACCAAGGTTAAAGAGCCCAATATGACTTACTATCTTAACCATAGCCATCAGATTACTAAAGTTAAGCAATAATGAGCCTGTTATGTATTCAGATAGGTCATCATTAAGTCATAACAGGTATGTGTTTACCCTACCTCACAACTACAGGTAGGTTGGGACACAAGGCTACTTTTTAAGTGGTGTACAACTGATTTGAATCCCGTGCTTTCCTTCTCCTAGACCTGTTATTATACCAAGGTTAAAGAGCTCAGTCTGACCTACTGTACTCATAACTGGAAAGAGAATAGTTTAACTCATACTTTTACCAAGTATATTAGCACAATGTTAAATGCAAACAGCCTCATTTAGGATTTGAATTTTGAGTAGCCAATGATAACCATTACACCTTCATTTGCTACTCACAGATAAACATATATATATATTCAAGACAATAAAGATGATAGTCCCCAAAAGTTTAATGCTGTATGGCCCAGTCAGCTGGAGCTGTACAATACATTGACTGCATCTCTGATCTTTGATGGTGTGGCTCCAGTAATGCTGGAGCTTTGGGGAGTGCAGAGAACCCCTTCATTGCTATCGCTCGCCAGTCCACTCTGGTCTGGAGTGGTAGCACCTGATCAGATCCTATCTATGGGTCGAATAGAACTGTTTGACATTTAAACTATGTACTTATACTAAACTGAATAATTTAAAATAGAACTGTTAGATCATTTAACTGTGTTTAAACAAATGTTTAATTGAATTTTAGTGATACATAGCAATACTTGGAAATATTAGAATTATTCATATCAGATAAAAATGAGTGAAACCATTTGATTGTGAAAAAAAATGAACTCATGTTTGTTTAAAAATGTTATCAACAAAATGTGTTTGGAAATCATATATTTAATATATATGTATAAAATGGCTTAGTGGTACTATTTACCAACCCCTCCGCTCGGGCAGGATATGACACAAGGTCAATTTTTAAGCGGAGTTTAACAGGTTTGAATTCAGAGTTTTCCTTCTCCTAGACTAGTTGCCTCACCAAGGCTGAAGAACCTAGTCTGTCCTACTATTTACCCATAGCTGGAGGGAGAATAATTGGATTCATACCTTTCCCAAGGGTATTAGTGCTATGTGAAATGCAATCAGTCTTGGCCAGGATTTGAACTCATGTCACCGTGTTCATTTCCTACGGCGATAACGACTACACCTAGGGCACCTCCAAAATGGCTTAGTGGTAGAGTGTTTACCAATGGCCCAGGAAACCGGGGTTCAATCTCAGGTTGCATCATACCAAAGACTCAAAAAGTGGTACTTGATACCTCCTTGCTTAACACTCAGCATTATAAGGTATGTTTCAAGGGTAAAGTGGAGCAATCCAGGGAAAGGAGTAGCACACTCCTTTACACCTCTGTGTAGTAGGTATTGAAAAGGGTAGCCCTCAACTACTGTTGCCAACTTTACTTACTATAAAAAGAATTTGGCATAAAATAACCTACAATGGTTGGTATGCCATAAAACCAAAGCAAAGCAAAGCAATGACTTATGCTAAATTGAATTGTTAGAAATAGAACTGTTTGATCATTTAACTGCATGTAAACAAAGGACTGATCTTTAATTGAATTGTTAGTGATACATAGCAATACTTGGAACCATTTAACTTTGTTGGCATATGCTAAATAGAATTGTTTGAAATAGAACTGTTTTATCATTTAACTGTGTGTAAATGATTGACTGATGTTTAATTGAATTGTTTTTGATATATAGCAATACTTGGAACTATCTAATTTTGACCTATGTTTACAAATTATATATATCTAATATATATGTATAAACCGGGCATTAATAACCAACAATGTCATAAAACCAAACCAAACCAAATCAATGATGTGAATAACCACTTATCTTAAAATCTCTGATAAAAACTGCTAGTGAGAAAGTTATAAGTATATAATCTGTATGATTTATTTTCTAGGATAACTAAAACCTTATTTATGAAAAACACACTTTCTTTAAAAAAAAGTTCAGTTTCTTTTTGGATGCATCATCCAAAAAGAAACAGAAGTTTCTGAATATATTGCTTCACCAACAACATAATGTAAATTGTCTCTTCCAAAATGGGTTCTTCAACTGTTCCCAGCATTTTATCCAGTTCTTGATGGGATTTTGAAGGATAGTAAGCAGCTAGTCTGAAAGTATATTTTCTTCTATCTCTTCTACCATCTGAAAGTGATTATCTTTCAGGTTGGTTTTCAGCTTTGGAAACAATCTCCTCACTCCCACAAAAATTGTCCTCATGGGTCAAATCCAGACAGTTGGTGACTGAGAGGTGGTCCTATGCATCAGTTTTCAATATGATTGTTGTTCACTGATATGGAATATCATCTAGATTTTGAATTGTCTTTAGTAGTTGTTCATTCAGATCTAAAATGCTAGTAACACAAGACATTGTATATGACTCAGACAATCTTTTCTATAGGTCTGTTGCAATATAAGAAAAGTTGCTGTAAAAGGTTTTCCTAATATGAAATACAATTTCTCATAGATCCTTAGTTTGGCAATTTGAAGGGAAAAAATGTTCTGCATATTTTATATATGTTCACTACAGCATATGTAGCTCCCAAACTAATCAATGTGACACAATGTATTTTTTTCTATACAAAATTTCAAAGTCACAACTACAAAGCATTTAATTTGTGAACATACTAAAACATCTCATTAACACACCATTTTAAAAATTCATTTCCTTTTTGGGCAAACCTCATATATGTGAAATTTCCTTCAGCAAACAAAAAAATGAGTTATTTTTTCAGCAGAAGTTTCAACAGCTTATATTCAATACATTAATTAAAAATGTCTTTAAGATTTTTCTTCCTTTCTTTCTATCTTTATTTTTGTCAGAAAGAAACAATCTCAAGTGACTGTCTAAAATTTCTACTTTTCATCTAGTATAATCAAAACTTGCTTGTTAATTGGTCAGTTTCTGTGTTTTGTTTATATAAACTTGACAATTCATTGGCTGACACAGATTATACTTCTTTCACTTTCAGAAGTAAGGAGATCATCAGAGTATTAATATTTATTGAATTTTCAGTTTTATGCTTGAGAATTATGAGAAAGTATTTATTGCTAAAAAAATAGATAAAAACTTAGAAGTAGATGATAAACAGATCTCAGTAAGCCATTAAAGAGGGTTATTGCTTCTAAATGAATTTATAATGCAAACAGACTTCCATACCAAAATTATTCTCTAATAAAAAGCTACATATTAAAAAATCAAAATTTATAAAACAAATAGTAGTAGCAAATATTTTTTCATGATTTTAGTCATTAAATATATATAATATATATATAAAGTATTTTGTAATTTGCTTGAAGCATTGCAATAATCATTTTATTTTATAGTATTAAATTAATTTAGCCCTCTAAATTAATTCAATACTGTAAAATGATATACATATATATATACATATATATTATTTTCACTGATCACATTGCAAGTGAAAATATGAAAAATTGATTTATGAAAAGCAATATCAACGTAAATTTTCTGTTTTTAATGTTCTAAATATAAGTAAGGCATCTGATAATGAATAAGCATCATTTCCTTTGAAATAAGGTAAATGTAACTTATTCAATCTTTTAAAAAATGTAAAAATTTATGCTCTTACTCATCGTTGATTTTTTTTAATTGCTCAAATTAATTAATCAGGCATCGTTGACATATGAAAAGACAAAAAACAAAACATGCACGTTCCAAAATATTAAATGGAAACTTCTTTTCAAGTAAACATCGTAGATTTTTATCTTTTAAACCCTTGATGCTTTGAAGTTACTGAAAGGTCATTTAAAAGTTGGGGTTTTTTTTTTAGAGAAAACTTCTTAATAGAATAATATAAAAATGAAATGTTCTAAGCTAAAAGTTTGAGAATAATCATTAAAAGAAAAAGTAAAAGATGTATTTATTTATTCATATAAAATAAAACATTCAAATTTTGTCATATGATGTCAGATGATGAATATTAGGAAAATTTGTCCTTTTGAAATGAATCAATTTTAGATACAATCAATTTAAGTTATACAAAAAAAAAATCTATCGAGTATGATTAAATTCACTTAGTCAATAAACACATCATCTTAGTCAGTAATTAAAGAAGGTTATTGCTCCTTAAAGATTTATAATGCAAACAGACTTCCATAACAAAAATTATTGTCCAACGAAATGTCTCATATGAAAAAAAAATAAAGATTTATAAAAAATTAGTAGCAGGAAATATAAATATCTTTCACCATTTTAATAGTATTAAAGTATACACACACACACACACACACACACACACACACACATATATATATATATATATATATAATTGAAAGAAAAATGCATCAGGCCATCATTTGGCTATTATAAATTTATTCCACTTGGTCACTCTATATGAGAAACCAGCCTCTTCAGATAGCCATTACATCTGGTTGCTCATATGGAGTGACCAGCTGAAATAAATTTATAATAGCCAAATGACAGTCTGTTGAGTTTTTCTTACAATTATATGAATCTGCTCTGTATGAAATTTATAAATTTATATATTAATCATCATATATTGAGCACTCCTGGAGATTTATGGGAATCCTCTTCTCAAATAGAATTGTTCTCAGCTCATCTTTAGATACTTTATATATATATATATATATATATATATATATATATATATATGGGAAAACTGGAATATATATGTATATACTGGAATAAACTTGAATATACACACACACACACACACACACATATATATATATATATATATATATATATATATATATTACTGACCATATTATTAATAAAAATATGAAAGACAAATAAATGAAAAACAAGTAGAGGAAAAATTACCTCAAATGACAAAAAAATGCATTAAAATTTGTGATTATATGAATAATATGTTTAGAAAATGTTTGATGTTTGAAACAGAAAAAAGTATTGATAAACTTTTGGGATACATCTTTTAAAACTCATCTAGGAGCAAAATGTTCAAGTATAAAATATTCTGTATGTGTGATAAAAAATAATGAAGTGTTGAAAGTAGTCTGGAACTATGTTGTTGAGTCTGGAACTATGTTTTTGAGTCTGGAACTATGTTGTTGAGTCTGGAACTATGTTGATATATTAATTCTATAAGAAAAATAGTTGCACTCTTCCTAGTCCTCAAATGAACTGACTGACTTTATTTTAATGTTTTATTTCTAACAATGTTCAGAATTCATTATTTATGGCTCTAGAAATTATCATTATTATTTCTAGTTTTTTGTTTCCTTATTTTTATTAGTTAAAAACTATCCTTTGGTTTGTGCTTAGACAGAAGAATTTTTTATAGATGACATCAAATATTTCTTGCTACTCTGATCCTACTTATTTCACAAAAGCAATCACTGCTCTTTTGTAGTGACTGAGTGATTTTAATGGTATGTCAACCCATCTAAGCTTATTTTATTCTTAGAAGTTAAGGAATCATGTGAAATATATATTCATATTTGCATTTTTTGTGTAGTTGTTTTATAAGTGTTTGTTTTTTGCGCACAGTCGTATCAAATACAAATAATTTTTAAACAGATTTATTGGACAGATAAAAGGGACTCTAATAAGTATAAGCACTCTCAGATAGAGCGGACCTGGGAGTAATGACAATAAAGGAGTACTCCACACTTCCCAGATTTCTTCACCACTAGGTGTAGCTTAGTCTCATATCCAGGACACTCCTTTTTGGGGGTGGTCATACCCCTTTGTAAAGAATACAGTCACCATATTCTGAGCCCCACTAACAGGTTGGCTGAAGTGATGATGTCAATTTTGGATGCTATGTATTTCAATGAATGGATAAACAGATACTACACTTTTATAATCCACATGGCATAGTAGCTAAAGTGCTGGACTGCAGCCTTGTAGTCAGCAAATTCAAATCCCAGTTGTGCTATTATGTTCATTTTCAGACAAATACTCTTGGAGGTGCCCTTGGTATAATGGTTATCATCATAGGAAATGGACACAGTGACACGAGTTCAAATCCTGGCCAAGACTGATTGCATTTCACATAGCACTAATACCCTTGGGAAAGGTATGAATCCAATTATTCTCCCTCCAGCTATGGGTAAATAGTAGGGCAGACTAGATTCTTCAGCCTTGGTGAGGCAACAAATCTAGGAGCAGAAAAACTCTGAATTCAAACCTGTTAAACTTCGCTTAAAAATTGACCTTGTGTCATATCCTGCCCGAGCAGAGGGGTTGGTAAATATGAATACTCTTGGGAAAGGTATGCACCCCTTATCCTCCTGATATGGGTTAAATAGTATCACTACTGTTCTTCTACAAGGATGGCTTAGGCATTAGATAACCCACAAAGGTTGATATACCATTAAACAAAAACCCTAACCTAACCAAACCAAACTACTTTGATAATCTAAAACTATAACTCACTTAATTTGTATCGGCTATCTCATTAAGTGACGATTTTATCTTATGCAATTTGAAGATCTGGAACACTTCAAAATGCTACAAACAATAAATTTATTTTAGGACAAACAAGAAGTGCAACTATTCCCCATATGAACTGTCTGATATTTCCTTACCTCAGAAGTAGAAAAAACATTTATATTTGAATAAAGAATTCTTCTAGAATGCCTCAAGATTCCAAATGGAACCAAAATTACAAAACATGGAAAAAAAAATCTTGCTATATAAAGAGAAGAAAAGAAAGCTATCTCAAATTACCCAAAGCAAATCAGTCAACTAGAGAGAAGGGAGGGATATCAAATGTCCACTCAAGAGATTTATTTTACCAAATGATTGGTGAGTTAGAGGTGAGATCAGACTGTGGCTTTAAGTTGCCAGAACCAAATGTGAAAATAACTGCAAAACAGAACAATCATTATTATGCTGTCAGGAAATCTGAAATCAAAGTGAAATGACAAACACTAGTCATTCTATGAATACTGGAGATATTGAAATGTTCTCAATCCAACCAAGAAGACCCAAGAAAGTATCTAAATTCCATTTCAAATTTAAAGTCATTTTAGAACCATATGTATATATAATATTCATATATAAGTAAGTTGGCTGACCATAGTCAAGAGTGACCTGAAGGCTCCTTTTCAATAGCTACTGTACCAAGGTGTACGCAAGGGTGCTACTTCTTTCCCTGAATTGCTCCACTTACCCTTGATCCATATATTATAATGCTGAGTGTTAAGCAAGGAGGTATCAAGTACCATTTTTGGAGTCTTTGGTATGACTCATCCTGGGATTGAACCCCGGTATCCCAGACCATTGGTGAACACTCTAACCATTATGCTGGTCATGTTACCATATATATATATATATATATATATATAGGGAGACAATAAATGTCTTTCTTGGAAAACTGATGTCTCCGTTAGGTGGCCTATGGACTGTCAAATGACAGAAAACTTTGTCTCTCTTTTGTCTCTGTTCTTTGATCAGTACAGACACCATCTCTCATCCTGCCATTATATAGTAAAGTCAATATGGTTATGACTCTTTTACTGTCCATCATTATCAAGTGATCCTTTTTTCTTTTCTTTCACATAAAGCTTTTTCATAGAAAAATATGTGAATATTTTATCTTAGTATATATATATATATATATATATATATATATATGAAAGAACAGCAAGCAATATTCTTTATCCAAGTGGCTTCAACTTTCTCAAATTGTAGTTAAAAATTTTCTTTGATGGATGAAATCATCTCATGGACTAGTTTATATATATATATATATATATATATATATATATATATATACTACCCCTTGGAAAATTTATGAAATCATCTCCCTTAGAAGATGCTCATCCTAGATTTTTGTTTAGCAGTAAATAAACTAACAACATATAAGATGCAAAACAGTTTTTATTTAACAACTGAATATTCTGACTTCATAAAATTACATTAAGCAAACTAGATTAAATTTTTTGAATTAATGGTATAATTTTTTTAAGCCATGCAGAGGAAAATACTATGAAAGAACCTAATATTAAGGAGAAAATTATGGAATTCATTAACAAAAAATTAGAATTAATATTTAGTTGCCCCTTCCCAAGCTGTTATGAAAGCCTTAATTGTTTCAGGCATAAATTTCACTAATTTAATGCAATATTTTTTATTAAAGTTGTTCAAACTTTTTCCAAATGGAGATTGAGAGATCTGTTTTGGTAGATAAAACCTTTGAATTCACCTTTTTTTAATAATTTCCACCATAAATTTTCAATTCAATTTAGAGCCTGACTATTCACTGACCCTGTCATTGATTTTATATGCCTTTCCTGAGGAAAAACTTTAATCCCCCTTTACTTTGTGACAAGATGCATTATTATCTTGAAATATGACTTCATCATCACCAAACCAATATTCCATTGATGGAATGAGAAAATTATCCAGTATTTTAATGTACCTTGCTTGTTGAAATAATGACTGCCATCTACCCTGATACTTTAAATGACATCCAACCCCATATCATTACTTGGAAAATTTACTTGTTTTCTATAGACAGTCATCTTTATATGTTTCATTTAAATAGCATTAGACAAAAGTTCCAGCATCATCGCTTTGGCGAAGGCAGATTCTTGATTCCTGAGTGAATATCACTTTCATCCAGTTGTTTACACTCCAGATTATTTTCCTCTATATGGCTTAGAAAAAAATTATACCATTAATTCAAATAATTCAATCTAGTTTGTTCAAGGTATATTTTAGGAAACCAGGATATTCAGATAATTTTTGCCAGTGGTAATATCATTGTCAAGTCATGTTTATTGTATAAAGTTCCCTGACTCTTTCTCATCTATCAAACATTGCTTTTAGCAGGTTTTCTAAACAGCATCCAATATCTGCACAGTACTGATATTTATAAGTCCTTGTAGGACTTCATAAGTGAATGTCGTTTTTGAGCTTGTCCTTACTCCTCCAGCAGTGCCTTGCACATCTTGTTTATCTTACTTGTGAGATGAGAGGTAAGTGGCCATACAACTGCTGTTTTATGTGGTATTGCTTCCAGGATTTGTTCAAAACAGCACATAGCATTCTTGTGTAGCTTTTTCTCCATGTATTTTATTAGCATCCATGTTGGTTGGTTGGTTGGTTGGTTTTTATGACATATCAACCTTTGTAGGTTATTTAACGCCAAATCCATTTTCATCATTAAGAGTTTTCAGACTATTGTCTTCATCTTTATTGTTATTTCCACAATGTTTCGGACGATATGTCCTCCAGCTATCTTCAGGTGTTTGTCGAACTCGGGAACCTTCACGGAACTTCAAACTACGTCTTTTATTGAATCCACAGGGGTCGCCTGTTCTGATTCCATTAGCCATAACCAGATACAAGTGTTAAGTATTCCTGTATTGTTACTTGCATGCAGTCAGGATTGAACCTGCAACCTCCAGATGATTGTCTAACAATAAAGATGAAGACAATAGTCTGAAAATCCTTAAAGATAAAAATCATCAAGCTTCATCTCAGAAATTTAGACAACTAAAATCCATTTTCATAAAAATAGTTCTATTTCAAAAAATTCAATTTAGCATGAGTACACAGTTTAATTGTCAAAAACATTCCTATTTCAAGCTATTCAGTTGGGTCAAAAAATTCTAATTCAAATAATTCAATTTAGTATAAATATAGATTTTCTCTACACACAGTTAAAAGTCAAAACAGTTCTATATTAAACAATTCAGTTTAGCATAAGCACACAGTTTAAATGTAAGTACACAGTTTGTCAAAAATATTTCAAGCTATTAAGTTTACTCAAACAGTTCTAATTCAAACAATTCAGCTTAGCATAAGTATGCAGTTTAGTTCTATTTAACCCATAGATAAGGCCCTATCAGGTGCTACCATTTAAGGCCAGAGTGGACCTGGGAGCAATGGCAAAATGAAGGGGTGCTCCGCATTCTCCAAAGCTCCAGTATCACTGGAACCTAACCATCAGATTGTTTAGTGTCATATCCAGGACACTCATGGGTGGGGTCTAACCCCTCTACAGGGGTGCAGTTGGTGTATTCTAAAGCCCCAGCCGATAGGGAAATAGCATCCAGGTGGTGCATCCATACAGTAGTACTGAAACAGCCACAGCTTGGGAGAAATCCCATTTTATTCTATCAGAGATCAGATTTCCATATGATTAATAACCTTTCAATAGCAGTCCATATCTTCACTAGGTGTATGTTGACATCACTTTCAATAGATGAGATATTACTGCCAAGGTATGTGAAGTGGTCTACTAATTTCAGAGGCTTGCCACTGAAAGTGGAGATAGCTCCTTCTTGTTTAAAACACATGAACTTTGTTTTATTTGTGTTCATGTAAGCCAATACCTCCTGCTACTGTTTGCTCTAGGCAATGCAGTAGAGATTCAGCTTTAACAGGTCTATTTGCAAGAAGTGTTAGATCATCTGAATGCTATCTCTACTTTATATATATATATATATATATATATATATATATATATATATATGAGGGACCTCTGAAAAGTAAGGTACAAACATTAATCCAATATGTTTATTACTATACAAATAAAAGATTGTGCATATATTACCAGCACTACAATGCAAAATTTTCTACATAGTGCACATTGTAATTGATGCACTTATCTCACCAGTAGATAGTGTGTGTGTGTGTGTGTGTATATATATATATATATTCACCAATTTACAGAAATAATACTATATATAAAGGTAATGGAAAATAAATTACTTTTTAGGGTTCATTCTTATATCTATAAAAAATGCAACTTCTACTTTACTATAATATGTAGGCTGTTTGTTATGGAGGAGTGGTTAGCAAGTCTTTTAAATCATAATTTGGTGAGTTTGAGCCACACTTGGTGCTATATACTTTCGGCTTTATACCAAATCAAGCTCAGCCAGAAAATAACTATATATTTCGTTGCATACATACCAAATATAAAAAAATATGAGGCTGTATATCACACCCAATGGTGACCTTGAAATATTCAAACCTTGTCTTGCTTTCTCTATTATTTCATACACAAATATACATGCTAACTGCTATATAAGAATAAATGCATATATACGTGTATGTGCATATCCACTCATCTTTCAGATACCTGGGCTCATGTCAGTCATATGTTACATTCTATTTAGATGAAAAATAAAAAATAAAAAATGCTAGTAAGATTTAAATTATAAATTTGTAAAAATATTCTGTGAAATGTACAAAGAGGTGTTGAAAAGTTCTCAGCCCAACAAAGAAGGGAATTCATTTTTTTTTTTAATTTTGTATTGAATCTTTTTGTAAAGATTGAAAAAATTAATAAAGAATTTAAAAAATCATTGAACATTTTTGAATTTTTTTAAACAACAGGACGAATATGTAGAATAGCATGTACATTTCATGGCTCTATGTAATTTTTTTTTTGGTTGAGCTGAGAACTTTTCAGAACATACTTGTAATATTATGAATAATCAAAAGTTTTTTAATCATCATTAACCTAGGAATTTCTTTTTTCAGAGTCTTAAATTGTGCTAGTACCACATATTTCTCTTCTCAATAAACAGGTTCCATCTTTCAAAATTCTCAGTTTCCTAAGTCAAGAAATATGTACAAAGGCTGACTTGACTTAAGTGCACACATTCATTTATCCTTATGGAGTAGAAGAATATATAACCATCGTTGGTCCATTTAGATATGATAACAGAAATGTGTATTCAATGTATATATATATATATACTAACAAAAAATTCTACTTAGCATAATTTTTAGAAACAGTACAAAATATTCATGCAAATTTATTTGTTGTCCATTAGAGACAAAAAAAATCCAAACAGTCAGTGACAGAGATTTATAAGTTTTATTTAGATTTGTGTGAAGAAAATAGAAAAACAAAGTAATCCAAAACTAATGAATTCATTATGATAGAAAGTCAACATTAAAGTGATTTGTTTTTAATAAACCCTTCAGCAGGACTTTAAAATGGTGAAAAATGTTGCTTCAACAAAGATGGATGTATTATTGAATTTTTGTGTGTGTGTGTATATATATATATATATCATTTAAATAGACATTTTTTTTCAAAATATATATATATGTATATTGAATGGGTGTATATATAAAATGACATAATTTCTATTTGAATTTGTTCAACCTTCTCAGAAGGAACACAAATTCTTCACAGACACATAAAAGCTGATCTTTTCTTTAAAACAGAAAATAGAAATTTAAAAAAAATTATCTTTCCCAAACTTTTAAAAATATGTTTGTTTTTTACTGAAAAGCTTAAGAAAATGATTTTATCAGTTGAATCTTATCAATAATAATCTTATTAAAATATTTTTTTGATTTCTGTTATTTTTGTTTTTTAGTTATTCATTTAATTTTAAACCTGTAAACAAAGTGAAAAGATACAACCAGGAAAAAACTTCATTTAAAGTCAGTTTGTCAAAATGTTTACAGACTATTTAAATGTTAATTGGACTATTTCAAAGATCGTTTCCTTGCTGCACTTTTTAAAAATAAAATTAAGAGCAAATTGTTATGGTTTACTCTTCACAAATGCAAAATTGGTTTGAAATAAAAAGAAAAAATAGTATTTCAAATTTGATTATATATATATATATATATATATATATAATAAAAAATAACTGGAAAAGTGGATAAATCAAATACTTACAACAGGTTTAGTAGTAACATTTCGTTCTTTATTCAAGGAAGAACTTCTTCAGACTCTATGTGAATAAAGAACGAAATATTACTACAAAACCCATTGTAAGTGTTTGATTTATCCACTTTTCCACTTATTTTCATCAACTTGTCAGATTCACCAAAATCTACCATTTCTCCATATATATATATATATATATGCCCCTATGAACTTTGGAATCAATTACCCTTAGATATCTGAAACATTTAAACATTAGCAAGTTTTAAATTTAAAAAAAGAAATTTGTTTCATGATTTTTATATTCATATGAACTTGGTAAATAGATACATATTATAATTCTAGATCATGGTTTGTGTTTTGTTATAAATTATTGACAAGCTGCATTTTCTTTAAATCTATTAAGTCTTTCTTCAACATATCTTATATTTCAATGATTATGCAGGTTTTCAGTTTTCAAGCACTTTTGTCTGGAGGGAATTCTAGTATTGAGATTCTTGAGAAAGGGTACTATATATATATATATATATATATAGGTATCATAAATTAACTGATGTTTGTACAACAACATTGCTTCTAACAAAGCTTTCATCAGATGATGACTCTGGGTTCAGGCATGATTTCGGGGCCGAAGCATCATTACCACTTGCCCAGAGCGCCCCAGCAGTATCTCACAACACCACCAGACTTTGTCAGATTGTTGTCACTCTATGGGATTGCCATATCCACGCTGATGCAGTTAGAACCTTATCTTGGATATATATATATTATCATTATTATTATTGTCATCATTATCATTTTTATGTGAAACTTTTGTCAACCAGCTCTAATTGATGTTTTTTTACTGAAGTCTGAGTGACAGCACATCTCCTCCTCAGCTCTCCATATCTCTTCTAAGTATCCTAGCTGATTTTAGTAGTGCTGTGGTTTGGATGGTTTCAGTTCTTCCTCTCATCATTATAATAATAATGTCTTATTTCATCCTTCCCACAAAAAATAGGTAGTGTGAAATTGAAATTTTTCACTCATATATTTTATATTCATTCGTAAAAAGTGTTGGGTCAGTAAAATGGTAATTCCTGTATATGGAGTGAGTGAGGGAGTGGCTTTCTGTGATTGGATATACTAATCACGTGATGAGACCAGAAGACTTGGCGCAAAATCCAAAATCTAATCAGACAGATTCCACCAGACATTCCGTGAGGCAGGGACGTTAAAAGCTCTCAGAAAGACAACCCTAAGATACCAGATATCTTCTTCAGTGCACCGGTAAGTCCCTAAACTCAACTTTATACACATGGAGGACTGTATATTGTTATTAAATGTTTCATGTGTTGGTTAATAAATTGTTAGAATTAAACAAATTATTAATTCATTTATTTGTTGCTGTTAGCCTTAGAATAAACATTATACAAACACAATAAAAGTTTTTTCTGAGTAATCCTTAAACAAAACTATTAACAACTTTAAATTAACTTTTGTTGTTTTGAATTTTTTAAGGAAAACTCTGTATTCAAACATTTTACCAATACATCATGGGCCAGTATGACAAAGTAAAGCCTATCAGTCTCCATGTTTTACAAACTTTGAGTTTTTCAATGGACAAAGAAAAAAGCTGATGAAATGGAAAAATATATGACATCAAAAAAAGTTATACACTGGCAGACTATTTACTGATGTAGTGGGATCAGTCCTCAGTTGTTCCTCTAGTATTGAGGCCCTGTATTAGAGTAAACTACGCTAATACTTATCCAAGTGGCCACCACAGCAAAATGGTTAACAAGTTAATTTTTCAGTCAGTCTAAAAGAGTTGGCTAAAAAGTTCATAGGTTGACCAAGATACACTCAGGGAATGTGACCAAGTGAAGTTTATTTTTCAACACTCCTCTTAATGGTTCAGACACTTTTTCTATCGGTGTTGCAGTGCTTGGATCCCATTGATCAAAATAGTCATCAACAGTAGATGATATCATCATATAAACTTTTCAGCCTATTAGAAGTTCCCCATGAACAATCAATTAATTTTTTTCCAACTGCTTCAACCAAGAAGTTGTCATAGGAAAACAAAGTTAGCTATGTAATATTTTCTACTTTTTCAGTTTCTTAAACAACTGCTATCCATTGCCAACCTGTCAAATCTGTTGTAGCTAGTTTTTAAATCAGAGTAATCATTTTCCTAGACTGGTGACTCTATCAAAATTAGAGATCCTAGTCTGCCCACTATCTACCTAAAGCTAGGGGAAGGCAAGAAGGATTCATGCCTTTCTTGAAAGCATTACTGAAACATAAACAGCCACATTCACAATTTTCTACAATAACCATTATACTATATGCAGCTCTACGATATTAAAAACAAAAACTCAAAAGAGCTCGTGCTGTGCCATTGTGAATAGGCTGGGCTAAATAAATATTCAAATATGATACATGCCAGAGAATCATTAGCAAGTTAGTTTTCACATCACATTTTCACAATGTTCACGTTAGTTACGTGTTTTGCTTAAGTAATCCAGTAAAAAATCCTATAGATGGGAGGGCTATATAGTTAATGGAGTTTCTTTTTCCTTGCCAAATTACAAATGCACGTTATCTGCAAATACATGTCAGACGGTAGGAGCTACAGAATATTTAGAAAGTGATTTGATATCACATATAGGCTGCTGTTAAATTTGCATTTTGATTGTTAAATAAATCTTCTTTTTTTTTTAATCCTTCCACTGTTCTTGCACTGTCTCTTTTTCTGTCGTAAGAAAAATTCCATAAATATATTGTCTTTCACGAAATGTGGATAGTGTAAGAGTTACCTCCCTTCGTAAAACAGTTAAACCAAAACGAAATGAACACACAAACACAGGCAAAGCTGTAAAGTTTGTTAACATTACTCCCAAGTTCACTTGAACCCAAAGTCGTAGTATTTCTTAGAATCCCATCAATAGGTCACAAATAGATTTATTTTAAAATCATTAGTATTAGATATAAATGTCTTCAAACAAATTATTATAATTAAGTAGAAACGTGAAACCATATAACTGTGTGCAAATTATTAGTATTAAGAATAATCATTTGAAGCTATAATTGCTTACAAATAATTTTTATCATTAGTTACTTGAAATCATATAATTCCTTGAAAAACAAAACAAACCAGGAAAAAAACAAGGGTTGACATGCTGTAAAACCAAACAATTTCTTTCAATGCAAGGAGGAGGAAGAGCAGGTGGTGGTGATGGTTGTTACAACTATTATTTATTTATTTATTTATTTATTCATTTATTTATTCATTACTGGATGAATTACATATCTGAAAAAAGCAAAAGAATTAAAAATATCTAAAATGGAGTGAGAAAACCAACATGAGAATATCAGTCCAAACAGTTTATGGATTAATTCAAAATATTTATTACCATAATTATTTGGATGTAAGACGCACTATTTTTCGAGATTTGTTAGCCCAAAAGTTAGGGGTGTGTAGTATTATACATTTTTCCAGCTATGTGCATCCCCATATTCAGGACAGCATGTCTGAAAGCAAGTTATATCAAGGGTTCAAACTAACTAGTGTGTAACATACTTCTGTTATATCACTACAGAGAAATAGCCACTGAAATGCATGTTTGTTTATAATTTGTTTCTTCTATTATGAACTTATTTTTGAGTTTCAAAACATATAAACTATATAAATTCAAATTTTTAGTTGACTCAAACTTGATAACAAGTTGAACAAATGTTAAATTTAGTTTAAATTTAGCAGCTACAAATTCTAAAAACTAAAAGTATTATACAAGATTGATGTTTTTCCAGAATTTCATAGCCAAAAGTTAGGTGTGAATGTCATACAAAACTAATTATGGTAGATTAACTGCTTTTTTTTTAAACCAACATACAAAATATTAGCTATTTTATTTAATAAATCTCTGTATACCACACAGAAATTGAACTCTAGATAAAAATGAAGATCAAAGCTTCAATACCTGATATGAAAATTTGTTTAATGGTAACAGCAGTCAAATTATCAACAAATAAAAAAAACAGCAATTTGCCTGATATGCCTTTGTTAATAATAAATCAGTCAACAATGATAAAATTATTAAAAAAAAGAAAAGTAAAAGAAAGACTCTCTAATATTTGGCAGCTTGGACTCCAAGAGTTGTGCCACTTCTCACTCGTATAAAATGGCAAAATCTGTCTCTATAAAAAAACAAAAAAATATACATTTAATATTGATAAAATACAGTGTCACTGATATTTCATGAGTACTAATATCCTCATCTTTATCATCATCCAAAGAAAAGAATTAAATAAGCATTCATGAGGTCCAACATAATTTATATCTTATGAAATTGGATTTGTCCTATACATAATCATTTGATGCTATGAAAAGAGAAAAATAATCAGAATAATTTCCATTCTAAATTATTGTTCATGTAACCACTACAAAGTTTTTGAATAAGTGCAGTTCACGTAACTTTGAGGCAATAGTACTATTAACACAGAACTGAAACCAAATACAAATTGGTTTCCAAATAGAATACCAGTTTCTTGCAAGATTTTTTTCCTTATACCATATATAGTGAATATTGGCTCTTTTTCTCAAGAGTTGAATCCTGAAACTTGATCGTTTGCTAATACACTATCTCTAAACATTTTGAGTACCTTTCACAATTTCAGAACATCCTGTGTTACAGATATTTCTTTAACATTGAGATAACAATGGCAATATCCACATCTGACAGAACTTGATTAGTGTTCATTGAGATGGACACAAAAAACATTTCATATTATTCAAAAATATATCAACAAAGGATTTAGAAATTATCTTTTCCAAAGGGTAGAGAACATTACTACATTTGAGAATTAATTTTTATTTATTGCAGACTTTTTGTCCTCATCTTGGTGGTTTTTTGTGTTGTTTCTTCTTTCACTATGTTTCGGCCAAATTTCACCTCTGGCCTTCTTCAGGTGATTTACCACGACCTCAGATAGGAATGATGAGTCTTGTAACCGTATCCCAAGTAAATCACCTGAAGAAGGCCAGAGGTGAAATTTGGCCAAAACGTAGTGAAAGAAGAAACAACACAAAAAACCACCAAGATGAGGACAAAAAGTCCGCAATAAATAAAAATTAATTCTCAGATTAAGAAGCCTCATCTCAAAATGATTCCAATTAAAGACAATTACTACATTTAATATTATGTTTTAGACTATTTTACACAGTCTAAAATTGAAGTAAATACTCTTAACATTTAATAGGTAATTCAGCAATTATATGCAAGAGTATTGTACAGGTAATTTTTTGAATTATTCTCATTTTCTATACTGATCATTTATTTATTTTTTTTGTTTTGTTTTTTTTGCTCTCCATAATGTTTCAGCCAATTCATTATCTGGCCTTTTTCAGGGGAATTTTTATGCTGAGCAGTCTTGTCAATATAATTCTGTTTACAATTCAACCTGCATTTTCTTTTCTTTCTAAATGAGAATTTTAAAAAAGTAGCTGAAACTGCTATAACAAATGAGTCAGCAAAAAGCCCAAAGACAATCAGATTTTAAGCAGTAATAGAACTATATGCTAAACAAAATTGCATCTGAATAAGGCAGTTAAAAAAAATAATAAGAATAGTTTTTTTATAAGAGTTAACAAACAAATCTCAAAGTTTCAGATCAAAACTGTCACCAGTTAATTTGTTTTGTTCTTTTTTTTTTTGCTCTTGTATGAATTCTCTTTTTAAAGATTATTAGAATATTCTTACAAAAAATATTTTAAACAAAGATAGGAATATCAGCACAAATAATCACATGAAAGAAAAATCTTAACAAGAATAAAGAGAATGAAATATGCACATATCAAAGGAAAATACTTCATAAAATAAACAGGAAAGTAAACAAACAGGAACTTGCGGCCATATGGCAAAAATATTGTTTTTTAATCTTGACTTACACTAAGACCGATTAGATATTGTCAATAATATTGAGGATTATAATTAACATACCAGAAAGTGTTCAAACAATTGAATCTCTCTTTTGTATTATTGATGTTTTAATATATTTTGGCTGATCCATTCTTCAGTCTTTGTCATGAGAAAAAAGAATTTGATATTATCTCTGTACTTAGTGAATCTAGCACTGCTGAAACAGATTAATCCATTTTCAATTGCCATTCCTTCCCCCCTCCCTGAGGAAAAAAAAGTTTGTTTTTTTTCTTATGGATTATACATCTGACAAAGGCTAAAAAATTGTGTTAACAATATCTAGAATACAAAGAAAAGGTTCAATTGTCCAAACAATTTCTGGTAAATTTATTATATTCTTGCTTGCAGATTTCTCAAGAATAAACTTTACACAAAGAATTTTTACTTTTCCATATAACAAGGGCAACTTCAAATTGCCATCAAAAATTGATTATTTCATCTTTGACAAAAACCCATGATTATCATTTATACATTGGTAAATATACAAACAGAATGAAGTTTTTACTTGATAATCAAGTACTTTTACATTCTTTGAAATATTGATTTAGTATCTTTTTTATAGTCTCATAAGCTAGAGTGTACATAACTATAGAAGAAAAGAAAATACTCAGACAAAACTTTATCAAATGAAATAACAGTAAATATTAGGATGAGTCAAAAGTTTTGCAGTACATGCAAGTTTGCAGTATATTACATGACTAATACAGTTCAAGCCATGGTAGGTAACTGCTGTAGTTGGTAGTATTGTGGTATTTTTTACATTGCTTCACTCCATGTATGATTTGAAAGATACGCAAATAAATGTGCAATGGAGTCTAATTTGGAAACTTACATTCTATGAGTCTGAAACTGGGCCATAATGCTACAAAAGCAACCAAAAACATTTTTTGTGCAAAAGAAGAAAGCACATTACTGTAACCAGATGGTTTAAGAAATTTTGCTCAAGTTGCAAAAACCTCAATGATTAGGTATAAAGTCAGTTAGACCTAAAACTGGCACGTAGCATTTGGAGAGTATCAGGTGAGATCAACAATTCACAGTCTAGTATAATTCATTAATTTCACAACTGCAGCAAAAGCATCTGGAGCTGCCAAATTATGTCTCACATAACAAAAAATTGCAAAACTTTGGACTCACCTAAGTAAAATGTATGTAAGTTTAGAAGAAAAGAAAATACTTATACAAAACTTTATCAAATAAAATAAGGTAAACAAAAGGCAAATATCAAATTCTATTTTACCAAACTGCAATCATTACTTCAATTGTTCAACCATAATTACATTTACAAATTTACTTCATGAATAAAAGAAAAAACAAAACAAAAGTAAATTTGAAACAAAATTGAAAAACATTTAATGGGTCATCAGATATGATGTTAAGTAAATTTTACTTATCATCATGGTTCTTTTACATACCAAAAATTTTAATCTATTGTTTCCAGTCCTTTATCAAGTATCATAAATCAGGTCTGAAGATATTTTTTATTTTGACACATTTCCTTACAGCACAAAAAGCCAAAGGATATTTCGAATGTAAATTTTTTTAGAAAAGTGTTTCTATAAACTAATGGTTAAATCATTACTTAAAATCATATTTCTCCTAAAAACTAAAATGTAAAGAAATAAAAAAGGTTACACCCACAATACTTAAAGATTCATTTTTCACTTTGCTATAAATGAAAACAGGTAAAATTTTCTAAAAAAAAAAAAAATACCAAAATACCTACCTTCCTGTATGGTCAGGATAAATATTAACAATCCTGAGACACAATTCTGGAGAATTTGTGATCCACTTATAAAGTTCCAATACATGACCTAGACTGACCTCCAGCCAAATGGAACTAAATTAACAAAAGAGAACCATTAAAAAATACAATAAACATATTCAAATATTTTAAAAAAAAGAAAAAAACATCTCAAGAAATTTGTATCTTATTTTGTTTAATAAAATATCTCATACAATCATGCATTAGAATTAAAGTCTTGCTATTTTTTCTCCTGTTAGCAGGGGATATATTCAATGCATTCTAAGCCGTGCCAGCAGGGCATTAAAAGTAATAGAGATTACCTATTTCCTCTCTAAGTAATATGCAACAGGCTGTACTGAGTTACATAGTACCAATAGCAAGAATCCTTAATCTAACCTACACAAACACATACACATATATATTACCTTGCTATCAAAAGAAAAATTTGATATGTCAAAGGTCAAGTAGCAAAAATAGAAAAAAATAATAGAAAATCAGTCACTAACATCAAGAGTTAAGAAAATATCAAATAGTTTGTTAATTCATTGCCAATTAAAAGACTTTTTAAAAAGTTTTAAATTAATTGAATAAAAGTTGAAATCGCAATAAATACCAACTTTAAAAAAAACATCCTTATTTTTGCAAATAAAATTTGTAAACTATCAATGAAAAAACATGATTTAATATCTAATGTTGGTCTGAGGGGTTGAAGTTGAATAAGGGCAAAGTTGTTCATAGAAGTTAAGTTGGTTGCTTTTAAGGTATGTCAACCCTTCTCAGATTATTTAATAATAATGTCAGTCTTTTTTTAAAGAAATTATATGATTTCAGGAAACCATTTCTATTCAATAATAATAATAATGGTATTCCTAATACTAATAAATTATACACAATTATATGATTATAAGTAACTACCATTTGATAATAACAATCATTTGTTTGCACTTAGTCATATGGTTTCAAGTATTCCTGTCAAATACAAATAACTTGCACACAGTTATATTCCTTTCTAATATTCATAATTTCTAAATAGATCTATTAAACCCATAGATAGGTACTACCACTCCAGATCAGAGTGGACCTGGGAGTAATGGTAATGAAAGGATATGCCACACTCCCTAGAAATCCAGAACTGGAGCTTCACCATCAGGTGCAGTTTAGTGTCATATCAAGGACATCCCTTCGCATGAAGTGGATATGGAGGGTTACTCCTCTGTAGTGAAGACTGATGGTATATTCTAAACCCTACAGACAGAGCTGTCATAGGGATTATTGAATATGCATCTAGAATCACATCTGATAAGAACACTTTTATTTTAGTTCTCACCATCTTCAACCAAAACTGAAAAGGAAAATAATCTATAAGCTTTAATATGAGACTTTACTTCATATTTCAGTTTTAATGTCAAGTTATTTATTAGTTGGCAGTTACTAGCTGATATAAATATTGTCTATATTGTTGTTTAGACTATTACAATTGTTTAACTCTTAAAAAGCCAATATATTCACTATTTGCCATCACCAAATTAATTTGAAGCTAGTGCTTTTTCAACACCTTAAAATAATGATAGACAAAAGTGATTATTCCATGATTTGATCAAAATATAATGCTAAACAAGATCTATAGATTATGCCCTATTGATGGGACTTAAGATACACATTTGTCAAATAGATCTGTTTAAAAATTATTCACACTCAATAGGACTAAGTACAAAAAAAACTCTCAAGAAACAACTAAAAATAAATGTAACTATGAATGTACAATGAACATGATTTCCTAACTTCTAATCATAAGATAAGACCTAGACAATTTGATAAGCCATTAAAATCAATCCATCAGATCTACAGATTAATTTATAAGAAAAGCAGTGTTCTAAAGTTGGCTTAGTAGTTGTTGAAAAGCACCAGCAATATTTTAAGATTCAAGGACTTACCTGTGAATTGGTATCAAATACTTGACTGTTCTGAGGATAGTTTTGATCACATCTAATCCATCTTGCCCTCCAAACAAAGCTCTGTGATCTTCATGTCTAAATAAAAAAAGATTTTCTGGTTTTTATAAGCTAAATCTATTTAATGATGAAGAAAAAAGAATGTCAAACAATCACTTACCCAATTACTTCTGGCTCTAAGGATGTCATTTCACTGTCAGAAATATAAGGTGGGTTACTGACGATGAAGTCGAAGGGAGATAACTTCTGTAAGACTTCCAAATCTAAGTGCAAAGAGAGAAAAAATTTGCAATCCAAAAAAAGTATGTGCAGTTCAAGAAGAAGAAATAGGCAGAATTTATTTTTCATATACCTAAAAGAAAAAAATAATTTAGAGATTGATTATTAAAAAAAACATCCAAAATCTGCAAAATTAATCAAAAGTAAATTAAATGTAAAATGGAAATGGAAAAATTATTGGATGTTAGTTTTAAAAGGTTTTCCCATTTCATTATAGATATTTAAAATCTTGTTAGGTCAAAGCAATTTTTTAAAAATAAATTTCATTTAACGAATGAAAATATATTGCCAATACTGATTTGTGATAAAATTTTTGAAAAAAAAAAAGGAATAAAACAAAAACAAATGCATATAAGCATGTTCACATTTCTCATAGCACTAATACTCCTAGGAAAAGTATCCAACTATTCTCCCTCCATGGAGTAAAATAGTAGGTCAGACTGGACTCATTAACCTTGGCATGGCAACCAGTCTAGGAAAAGGAAAACTCTGAACTCAAACCAGTTGTAGACTAGGAGAGGAAGGAGCTCTACAAGGTTAATCTTGCCTAAGATATGTTACATGAGTAACACTCTGATGACCAAAAACTAGGTTATATAACCAATCAGAGATACTACAGAATGACATTACATAGTAAATGTAATTTTTGTAATGGAAAATTTTTTGATTGCATCCAAATTGATTCCACACAGAAAGAAATTATCTTATCTCTAGGATCAAGATACTATAACAACTGAGGCTAAATTTCATAAGTTAAAGAGGCTAGTTAACCTTTACAAAATTGGATTATTTTAACATGTGCCTTCCTAATGGCCATAAAAACATAAACTCCCTATCTCAACTATATTTTGAAAATCAAACACCCAACCCACTAAAGCAGTCTAAAATGAAAATGGATGCTTTATTTATTTGACAAAATTAAAGTTATTGGGTCAGTCTGAGAAAAACAATGCATGTGGCCAGAATGAATGCAAGCATTCTGTTTTATATTGCTATAATTTTGTTTTTGAAATTAAAGAAAGCATCAATTTATTAAATAAGATAGATATATAAAAAGATGAATATCGAATTAATTCAAAGTGGGTTTTTTTTTTACATCTTTCTGATTTTCTGGGGGTTTTTAGTTTGTTTGTTTTGGGTTTTTTGTTTTTTTTTCGTTTTCCTTAATTTCTTCAGTTTCTTCTTTTTCCTTCATCGGCTCATCCTTTCCATTCATCTCCATGTTCATTGTTTCTTTCTTTTTGTTTCTGTTCATGCTGCCTTCCTTTCCGTCTATCTTTTCTTTCATCATTATTTCCTTAATTGCAAATAAATAAAGAAAGGAGACTACTTTACAATTAGCGCTTAATAGTTACCTCCCTTGAAAAATACGTTCATCAATAACAAATCATAAGAATAAGAATGAACAGTCATGTTGTAAATCATCAGAATTTTTTAAAATACATTCTTTAATATAATGCATTTTAGAGGAACTCTGATTCAATATCTACATATATCTACAGAGTAATATTTTAGCCAATTTGAGCATATATACAATGAGAATTTTTTATATCATAAATTTTTACACGCATTATCACCAAATTTGGTGAATATTTAGTCCAGAAGTGACAAAACAGACATTTCCAATTATACCCATCAGGACTTTTTCTAAATCTGATCCAATTCAGTCTTTCATCACACCTGTTACACTTAAAAATTTTGACTAATATTTTTATTTGATGATTGAGCAAATAAATTTAATGAACAATGTAAGACTATTTATTAAGCAAACATTTGCTAGTTAGTTTTTGTAGATAAATTGATAGAATACTATTTCAGACAGGCTACCAAAGATAGCAAATGTGAGTTCAAACCTTTTTTAAAACTTAATACTTTATTTCTAATCCATGATGCTTGCTTAATAGTTAAAGAATGCATAGCCACCAGAGTATTGCAATAAAAAGTAACAAAAATTAAATGAAAGAAAAACACATAAAATGAATGAGTGAAAATATCTAATCTAAAAAGTTCAGACAACTTAAGATTATTTTAGGTGCATCTTATTTGGTATATTCAAAGTATATAACTGAATTTTTTAAATATTTTTATTGTTTAGAAATAAAATGTAGATGGCACTCAAAAGTCAAATCAGACTCACCTTTGTTAATGTCGTGTTCAAGAATTGTGATCCTCTCATTCATCTGATACAAATCTGCATTTATTTTGGTGAGAGTACAGGCATTCTTGGAAATATCCACAGCTACACAGCTCCACTAAAATCAATTAGCAAATGACAATAAAGAACAAAAATGAACATGTTTTGTTCAACCTCCTAAGGATATATTTACATTTTTATAAGCAATTTCTGTGCAGTGAAATCAGATTTACATTGGCTTTAATCATTTTCTGCACTAATAATCTAAATATTTCTGGCAGTATGTTTTTACTCAACCTCCCTGTCAAAGGTAGGAGGCGAGACAAGGTCAATTTTTAACAGGAGAAAAGTTGGTTTGAATTCAGAGTTTTCCTTCTCCTAGACTGATTGCCAAACCAAAGCTACAGAACCCAGTATGCCCTGCTATTTACTCATAGCTGGGGTTGATAGATTCATGTTTTTCCCAAAGACATTAATGCAAACAGACTCATTCAGGATTTGAACTCTGGCTGCTGATTCCATTTCCAAAGATGATATCTGTTACACTAAGTCTGCCTCCACTATTTCAGGTAGAATAGGAAAGAAAATTGATGATTTAACCAGAGAAGTTCAGGATTCATTCTGTATATTGTGCATTGAAAATCAGAAAGAAAGGAATTCTCAGTGGTCATGAGTTAAGGTAAGCATTATTGATAGAATAGAGCTTTTATGTGCATAATGTAATTGTGTTGCAAATCATTTTACAATAAAGATAAATTACAAATTAGAAAAGAAGAGATTATTAGTGATCAGAAATTAAATGTCAATGATACTAACAGAATAGGAGTATTATATATATAATGTAAATATATTGTAAATGATTTTACTACATGCAAAACTTCAGACTATTATACCTACTACTACTATATGTAAACAAACAATATAGCATTAGAAAAGAAAAGAATTGTCAGTAGTCAAAAAACTGAGTAAAAATGTTAGATAGAATAGAGTAATGATATGTATAATTTTAATTATTTTAACACAAGATTAGATTGAAATCCATTTACCTCAGGATGTTTCTTTAAAAGAGACAGACTAATAGCACCTGATCCACAGCCTATTTCCAAAAATTTTCCATGTTTATTTTTATGCTTTGTACCTCTGAAATGTTCATGGATATAATTGACAAGTTCCTGGAGAAAAATCAAAATAGAAAATCAGGAGAAAGAAAAACAAAGATAAAATTTGGCTTGAATTACAAAAGGCTGAAATATTAAAAATGTACATTCTCCATGGCATTCCCTACTTAATCTCCATGTAGATATGATTGATTTTAATTGCAAGTCAACCTGTCTCAGGTTATTTGAAGCCAAAAGGTTAAGGAATCGCATTGATTGTACATTCATATTTACATTTTTGTTTAGTTGATTATTAAGGGTTTTTGCAAATGTTTTTCTTGAATATAATTCTTAAACAGGTCTATTTAATTGATAATTGGAACCCTAACAGGTACTACCATTCCAGGTCAGAGTGAACCTGGGAGTAATGACAATGAATGTGTACTCCACACTCCCCAAATCTTCAAAACTGGAACCTCACTATCAGATTTAGTTTAGTATCATACCCAGGACATTGCTTTTTTAGGAGGATCTTACTCCTCTGCATGGAATGCTGTCAGAGTATTCTAAGCTCCACCAATAGAGCTATTGTTTAAATATAAGTCACTAGTCCCATTATAATTCTCAAGCAATAAAATTCATTTTCTTGATCCATTTTCCAATAGCCAAAACAACCAAAAACCAACTTATTTCAGAGCTGACCTTAGTGAAATGCAGGCTGGTTTTGTGAATGCTTCCAACTGAGTAGTGAGTGTCCTCACTGGACACCTAATACCTGTAGCTTTGTGCCAAAATTAAGCTTAACTTAGTAAATAACATAATTGTTTGAATTTCCCAGATGAGAAATTATTATTTACTGATGTAATTTGATTAGAGTCCTTATCTATGTTGTTATAGTCACAATATTTCAGTTGTACCTTCTAGAAGTTTTCAGGTATCAGCTGATGTCAGAAACTTTCTGGGAATTTCAAACTAAACTCTTTTTGTAGAAAAGAAAGACCACTAACATCACAAGGATAAATAAACTGACATGAGATAGTCTTTAAGTAAGGACAGTGGAATAAGAATAATCTCCTGCTGTGGATTGAATAAAGGATTTGAGTTGAAAATCCAAGAAATTTACCAACTACAACAGATATTTGAAGAAGGCTGGAGAGCAAAACAGCTGAAATGAACTGATTGCAACAATCAAGATGAGAACACAAGTCCAATTACATCAATGTTTGTAGAGAAGAGGAAAATCTCGTATTTTGGTTTGGCGCTCAATTTATTTCGACACGTAATTTCAACCAATCAGGATGACTAATCCTATTCAGCCCAGACCTTCATTTCTGCCCACCAAAGCTTGTAAGCCGCCAAACCCACTCTCTTTGGCTTGGGAACGCAGACCAGAACAGACGTTCCTCTGGCCGTTCCTACTTAGCGATGCTTTTTAGCTAGACAAGCCGCCCAGTGTAGACATCTCACTGTGGCTCTAACACCAGCAGCAGCAACATGGACACTCACGAGGAAACCATCTAATTCATGGATTCCTTACGAGGAATCCCAGTTGAATATGAATTGAATGCATACAACATGCCTTGCACAGGCCCAACTTTGTGTCATCCCAAAATTGGCTATGTCGATCTGAGCGTAACTCCGCTCTCGACACACTAGTTCCCATTTCACCTCTGGTCCACATTAATGGAGATAACGCATACTCTCCCCCAAATACCAGATACAAAACTACACGGTGACTCTAAATACAATCCCTCACACGTCCAGCAACACACGCTGCCATCTCAACGTCTCGCTACGCCATTTCGTCTCCATACTAACAAGCCTAAACTCCACGAGTCTTGCAGCACCAAAAGCAAACCATATTCCATGCTGCAATAAAAACCTATTCATAAAAATATCTTTCGACTCTCATCATCTTCATCATCTACCTTTCAATTCCCTACAAACTTAGCGAGAGGAGTAACAACACTAAGCGAGGAAACACTACAACGTAAACACACATACATTACAAACCATTCCTCGCTACCAACAACAAAAACTCTGGCTACAAAAATGGTTTCCCCTCGCTAAACAATAATATTCATTTCCCCCCTCACTAAAATGGTGACCTCGTAAATGAACAACAACCTACTGATAGAAAAACACAGCCTTACGAACATGCATCATTCCACCGCGAAAGAAAAAAAAAACAGCGAAACATTGAGAAATTTTTAAATGCTCCCGCCGACCTAACTTCAAGAAAGCAAGATGGACGAAAATAACTAACAACGTGGAATTTTTTCAGCAAAACCTTATCTATCAACACTTTTTCACTTCCCAACTAGCAAAATAGGTAACTTTCAACTTTCACTCACCCTACTCCTATTTTGGTTTCTTCAGCAACATGGTTTATCACTCCCACTACCTCAGTAAACCACCAACGACTGCTAGGAATTTCAAAGGACCCAAACTCACACTACTCCTCTGAACTATACTGCTACTTCTGTATGCCACCTTCTCGGCTCATTAATTTTTTTTCCCAAAGTGACATTTTGTTTTGAAAAAAAAATGTACCACGAGGTACACAAAAAAAGAACTAAACAGGACACTTTGCCTTTTTTATTAATTTGCTTTTGCTCGTTTTTTATATATGTATTGTTTGTATTTTGCTCTTTTGTGTTGTGAGATTCGTGGCTCTTTTCTTTTATTTCCCTTCTCTTACAATTTTGTGTATCGAATATCAGGTACACCATACCTGAAATTCTGGTGCCAACCTATGTAGAGAAGAGGAAAATCTCGTATTTTGGTTTGGCGCTCAATTTATTTCAACACGTAATTTCAACCAATCAGGATGACTAATCCTATTCAGCCCGGACCTTCATTTCCGCCCACCAAAGCTTGTAAGCTGCCAAACCCACTCTCTTTGGCTTGGGAACGCAGACCAGAACAGACGTTTCTCTGGCCATTCCTACTTAGCGATGCTTTTTAGCTAGACAAGCCGCCCAGTGTAGATATCTCACTGTGGCTCTAACACCAGCAGCAGCAACATGGACACTCACGAGGAAATCATCTAATTCATGGATTCCTTACGAGGAATCCCAGTTGAATATGAATTGGATGCATTCAGCATGCCTTCCACAGGCACCACTTCATATCACCCCAAAAATTGGCTATGTCGATCTGCGCGTAACTCCGCTCTCGACCACATGGAGATAGTGCCTACTCTCCTCCCCAAAAATACCAGACACACAAAACTACACGGTGACTCTAAACACAATCCCTCACATGTCCAGCAACACACGCTGCCATCTCAACATCTCGCTACGCCATTTCGTCTCGAACACTAACAAGCCTAAACTCCACGAGTCTTGCAGCACCAAAAGCAAACCATATTCAATGCTGCAAATAAAAAACTTTCTTTGTTGTGTTGTGAAAGAAAAGTTTCATCATTCATTTGTGTTGCCTAAAAAAATATAGTGTTAGAGAAATTAACAATTTCCCGAAACGCTATATGTTTAATAATAGGTAAATAACTATTTTTGATTTGACTTCGTTGAAACATTTACTTCTTTATCTCATCATGTTCTACCAGCTTAAAAAAATCCATCTACCAACAAACCACTGACACATACATATACACGAGGGTCATACAATAAATAAGGTGAATTTTATCAAAGGATTTGGCAATAAACAGCACTGTTTACAGTTGCTCCATTTTAGAGAAATTAATTGTGATGAATTCTAACAAATTGTTGGCTAAAATCTATCTATTAGCAAACAACAGACACATAAATATACACGAGGGTCATACAATAAATAAGGTGAATTTTGTCAAAGGATTTGGCAATAAACAGCACTGTTTACAGTTGCTCCATTTTAGAGAAATTAATTGTGATGAATTCTAACAAATTGTTGGCTAAAATCTATCTATTAGCAAACAACAGACACATAAATATCCATGAGGGTCATACAATAAATAAGGTGAATTTTGTCAAAGGATTTAGCAATAAACAGCACTGTTTACAGTTGCTCCATTTTAGAGAAATTAATTGTGATGAATTCTAACAAATTGTTGGCTAAAATCCATCTATTAGCAAACAACAGACACATAAATATACATGAGGGTCATACAATAAATAAGGTGAATTTTGTCAAATGATTTGGCAATAAACAGCACTGTTTATAGTTACTCCTTAATTAATTGTTATGGTTTCTTTCATGTCCCAGAAGACTGTCAGTATCAATTTCTTTACTAAATGTTGCAGAGAGTCAGTGTGTTTTCACTTTATGGACTGTCTTTTTGACTCAGACTCTTAGTGAAAAAGTAATGTTTAGTCCAGTTTTAAACATTTGGGTGGGGGGCTAAAACATGCTTCTCCATACATTGCACATTCTTCAGTGAATTTTACATAGTTTGCACATCTCAGCCAATAAAAACTTAATGACAGTCCTCTGTTCAACCCTGAAATACTCTGATTTTCTACCATTTTGAATAGCCTCAAAACAACTATTTTTGTAAAATTAAAATAATCTTTGCTATAAACCAATTTCAAACAATGCAGAATTTACATTTATGAAAAAAATTCTGAAAAAAATTTATTTTGCTTTTTTTAAATACATTCTCCTTATTTATTGAATGACCCTTGTATATACACTTATGTACTAAAAAGAAATTAGTACAAAGATAATTATACTAGTACAAGCATTTATATATTCTGCTTTCATTCAACCATTAAGGGTTTTCGGACTATTGTCTTCATCTTTATTGTTATTTCCACAACATTTTGGCCAATGTCCTCTGGCCTTCTTCAGGTGTTTGTTGAACTTGAGAAACTTCACAGAACTTCAAACTACGTCTTTTATTGAATCCACGGGGTCGCCTGTTCTGATTCCATTAGCCATAACCAGAGGCTAGAGGACATATCAGCCGAAACATTGTGGAAATAACAATAAAGATGAAGACAATAGTCCGAAAACCCTTAATGATAAAAATCACCAAGCTTCGTCTCAGAAATTTAGACAACTAACCTTTTTTCTGTTATTTTTTACTAACCTTAACTAAGTATGGCACAAGACCAGTGAAATAAGAGTGGGAGACGGCTTGTATTACATTAACCTTCTAAACAAAGATGGACTGCCTACCTGCCTTGAAAAACAGCATTCAAAACTTTGGCTTTCACCTGGGCTCAAATATTTAGTACTAGTACCCATGACAAATAAGTAATTACCTGAGCCATCAATTAGTCTGTAATGCTCTCTAACCTTTCCGTGTGTGGCCACCAAAAAGCTAGTGGGTCTGAATGTGCTTACTAATAGCAGTCTAACAATCAAAGAAGACAGACATTAGGTTCTCTATGCCAAACTAAAAATATCAGTCCCAAGATTCATGATACTGAGGGTAGTATGAATGCTGTAGAGAATTATGTATGATCAATTCATAACAAAATGTAGCTTAATATTGTAGCAGAGGAGTTTTCCCTGGTACTGTGATAAAAAAGGTCATGGCTGAAATGAATTATAAATAAAACTAACAAACAGCAAAAAAAATAACAGGAGGTTAATTTGAAACAGACATTGTCTTTTATGTAATATTTTTAGTAATAATTTACAAAATATGTTTTAGTGTGAGTATTAATTTTTTCATGCGTATGCATATGTTTTTAGTAGTAATCTTATTAATTGCTTACTTGTATGTCAGTCCTGAGTTCCTTTGAAGATAAAACTTGGTTATCATTATGAAATTTGGAAATGATATTATTTGTTCGGCAAGGAAAACCTAACATCTGTCTTCAACTGATAGACTGCTACTGGTCAGCATTGTGGATTCTGGAATTCAGACCTACTGGCTTTGTGGCAACAATATGAGGAAAAGTTATTTATAGAAATTATGACACACGAGTTTTTTTCTATTATCAGAATTAATGAAACACATGGGTTAGGGCTATTACAAAACTGTCATTATAAAACCTTACATAATAATATCTACAGCATTATTCTTAATTAATGATCTATATATATATATATATATATAGAAAAATATATATATATATATATATATATATATATATATATATACAAGGTGCATACAATAAGTTTCCAGACTTTTTTCGTATGGCCATTTAAAATTGTCGTAGACTCTTGAAAATTCACTATGTTATTGCTATACATCTTATGAGATGATTGACCAATTTTTATGATTTCAGCTTCACAGGAACAGCTACAGCAGCAATTGGAATACACCCTACTAAAACCTGATTGTCACTCCTGGTGAATTTCAAAAATGCAATCTGACACTTTAGAAGAACAATATGCAATAAAATTCTGTTTTAAACTTGAAAAAAATGCCACAGAAATGTATGGAATGCTTCAGACTGCTTTTGGAGCATCTTGCATGAATTGAGCATCAGTTTTTGAGTGGCATAAGAGATTCAAGGAAGGCACGGAGTCTGTGAGGGATGATGAGAGGTGTGGGAGGAGTAAGGAAGTCTATACACCAGAGTTGATTGGCCAAAGGGTTAGGGTTAGGGTTACATGGTGAGGTTTTAAGGGAGTTCAGAAAGAGATTCCGGTGGAAGAGGCCAGCACTCTTCAAATCGGATCAGTGGCATCTCCACCAGGACAATACACCAGTCCACAACTCCATCCATTCAGAGTTCAACCAAAAAATTTGAATAAAAAGTGCTTTAGTGATCGAACAAATGTTTGGAGTTCAAACACACAAGTTGAGCCAATGAAAATGGAATGCACGTGAATGACTGCCGGGGCAAACCGAACATGGCCAAACAGCTGGCCGAGTCTACCTGAGCAGCATTAGCTAGCATCAGTCCGAGTTGATTTCCTATTGAACAAGTGTCTAATATTGTGTTTGTACAAATTTTTCACTTTGTTTGTGTGGGTTCTCTATGTTACAGCTCTTCTGAGTTATGTGTCCTAAGAAGATTCAACTGAAGAGACAGAGATAGAAAAAAACCCAGAAGGACAATTACACAGTCATTTTATGGAGGGGGGCTCCCCTTCAAAGCAATAACTCTTCCACCTTCCCTCTGTCTGCATAAATCGACTTTACACTATTTCTTAGGGGAAATATTGTTTCAGTTTTCAAACAAATTAATAGTCGAACATAATTTTGGAATGAATCATGTTTGACAACCGAGGTTCCACTGTATATATATATATATATATATATATATTCCACTATATATATATATATATATATATATATATATATATATATATATATATATATATATTCCACTATATATATATATATATATATATACACACACACACACACAAAGTCAGAGCAGATAGTCTAATGGCAGAGAAAATGGGATTGGTTCAAATTCTAGCTGAAAAAGTTTCATTCTTATAAAAGGCGTAAATTTATCTCTTCTCCTACCCAGCTATCAGTAAATTAGCAGAGTAGACTGAGCACTCTAGCTTTGGTTGATAACCAGTCTTGAAGAAAGAGAACTCTGAATTCAAAATTATGAGGATAGCAATGTCACCATATAAAACCTATTTACTATTGAAACCACAGCACCATCATGTTTTAAGGTTGCAGCCTATCATATACTAGTACTTGTAGTACATATATATAAATTTATTCAGTCAGTATGAACTTACCTAACCCCTCCACTAAGTGCAGGATGCGACACAAGGTCAATTATTAAGTGGAGTAAAGCTGGTTTGAATTCAGTTTTCCTTCTCCTAGACTGGTTGCCTAACTATGGCTAAAGAATCCAGTTTACTATTTACCTATAGCTGGGAGTGGGTAGCTGGGGATTGGAGAATGGATGAATTCATGCCTTTCCCAAAAGCATTAGAGTGAAGTGAAATGCAAATAGCCTTGTCCAGGGTTTGAACTCTGGTTGCTGATTCCATTTCCTGTGATAATAACCATTATGCTAAGTATACCTCCATCTTTTCAATCAGTAATATTTATATTTTATGCTAAACTTTAATTAAAATGTAAAAGTGTGCCCAACATCAACAGTCACTGTACATTGTAAAGTGAATCCTGAGGTTGGTGGTTTAAACATTCAGAAAAGGCTTTAAAAATGATTAAGTTTTTTATATCACAAAATTAACAAAAGGATTTATTTTCACAAATTAACATTGAATTGAAAGGAAAGACAGTTTACTTCTAAGTTTTGTGTTGTTATTTTGTGTACAAAATGTTCAGTAGTTTGATAAGCAAGTAAATATATCTTTATTGTGCATGAATATATACATTTGACTGATTGATTTTAACATATCAAATGATCAAGGGTTATTTTATACTTAGAGGTGAAAGAATCACAAACATTGAATGCTCATATTTATGTTTTTTGTGTATTCATTTCTTAAGAGGGTTTTTGGCACACAGTCCCATCACATATGAATAATTTTTAAACAGATCTATTTAACCCATCGATATGATTCTAACAGGTACTACCACTCTGGGTTAGAGTAGAACTGGGAGTAATAGCAATAAATGGGAGGTCTACATTCCCCAGATCTTCAGAACTGGAGCCTCACTATTAGATGCAGTTTAGTGTCATACTGAGGACACCACTTTTTGCTGGGGTCTTACCCTTCTGCAGAGGATACAGTCAACATATTCTAAGCTCCACCAACAGAGTTATATGCATATTTGAAGTTAATATACTTGTATGCCTATGTAAGTGCATATTGACAAGAAAGGTAGTACACCAAACTTGAATGAAGGCACTGTTGATTGAAATTCATGCAGATTTATATTCAAAAAGAAATGTTTTTCTGCAAATTCTTTTTGTTTTAAACTGGACTAGCACTTATCAAAGGCTGTTTGCAGAGTTTGCAACTGGTTAGTCTTTGTGTTAAAAATGTTATTTGAACTTTCAAAGTCATTATTCACTATCTGCATTAACTTATAACTTGCAGTAAAAGTAAGATATGACTATTTACAAAAAAAAGACGTCCATAGATTAATAACTCAACCATAGACTTAATACTTTATTTTTATGAATATTACTGCATTTGATTACATAAAAGACCCCCATCTTCAAAGAGATAGGCTAGGTACAAGTACTGGTAACCTACAGCATTTGGGTAAACAATAGCTTACCAGATACATCAACTTCACATATAAGATCTGGGAGATATTCTTTTGAGAAAAAGAGGTTGGGGGTCTTATATACCATCAAATATTGTAATCAAAGAAGATTTTTAATTACTTTCAATTATTACAAGATGACCCATTGTAACAGAGGTCCATGATGATATTGATACTTCTATTTCAGAAGAAGTGAATGATTCTTAGAATTTCATTGTTATATTGAAATTTTGGATGTTTAAAAAAAGATGTTCAGCATGAACAAAAATCCACAAAATTAATATCAGTTGCAAAATGGACTGCTTTATTCTTTAAATGAGACTATTTTAAGCGCATTGTTCTAATAAAATCTCTCTATGATGTACTATTTTTGCTGGGTTACAGTTACTAATATAATAAGAATTCTAGTAATCTAAATATATTTTTGAAAGAAGATGCAGCAATACAAGCTCCAGAAAAGTTAGAGATGAATAAATCATGCTGTTTAGAAAAGCTTAGGAAAAATCCAGAAAGGAAATATGCTTAGCATTTAAACTCTTGCTTTCCTTTCTTTGCTTGATAATAAAATCACTATTGAGAATCTGACTGAGTGCCCTATACTTCCAGCCCTGTGCAAAGCTTAGTAAATATAACTATTGAACAAGATAGACAAGTGAAAAGATGATTTTATAATAAGAAAATAAAAATTACAAAAATGATATTTAGAACCTAAATGGAATATATATGGAGGGTATTTTTTTACTATGTTTGGTAGAATACAAAAGAAATCTTTTGTTATGAATTGCTGGAATCTTGACAAATTCTGACTTCAATAAGACAATGGGCAATTGGCTTGTTTGAATCATCCATTGGTAGGGAAATACATTTTTTGCACAAGAAAGTCAAATAGTCATCTTCTTGATCATGGAGAGGGGATGGTAAAATGTTTCACACATATTTACCCAACCCCTCTGCCACAGGAAGAGTGCAACATAAGGTCAATTTTTTTGGCTTGTTTAAATTCAGTTTTCCTTCTCTGAGACTGATTATCATACCAAGGCTAAAGAACCCTATCTACCCTACTATTTACAATTATGTCAGACAGGATAAGAAATAGATTTATGCCTTACCAAAGAGCATTAGTACAAAGTGAAACACTAACAGCCTTGTCCAGGATTTAAACTCAGACTGCCAATTCCATTTCCTGAGACAATCATCATGATCATCATGTCATGCCGCATGCCTGACCCTCTCTCGCCACTTCTCCCTATCGTTCATCACCTCTGGCAGGTCTTCAGGGCTACATCCCGTATCCTCACATAGCTGCTGTATGTATGTTTGAGCTGGTCATCCTGCTTTTGCCTGGCCATATGTGGGGGTCCATAGGAGTACATCACTTATGAGCTTGTCCCTACTTCTCTGGCAGTGTCCTGCATGTCTGGTTTATCTAACTTGGATAGTTTTCGTGATGGGAGGCAGGTGGCCGTATAGTTGGTGGCTTGTGGGGTGTTGTCGCCAGGACTTGTTCAATATTGCTCGCAGTATTCTTGTGTGTCCTGATACAATAAGTCATGCTAAGTGTGCCTCCAAAACGTTTCACATGAAGCTTATTTTTCAGAACTGTTGCCTTTAGACAAATATATTTTTGGAACTAATAACTAAACATTCCTTGTTTGGTCAGTGGTTCCAAAAATTTTAAGATATTGAAAAATTTTTTTAAGAATTGAGTAAAAACTGAAATCATACTTTTATAAACAGGATACTGTTTCATTTGCTGTTGTTACTGATTAAGCATAACTTAGATGTGGCACAAAGTTAGAACTATGGGACAGCTATTGAGAATTGAACTCACTGATTGAATAATGATACTATGAATCTATATAAATAAAATTTTTACATCAACCTAATACCTTCATATATATTTTTTTATAATTAAATGTTACATACCTCAGTTTCTGGTCTTGGGATGAAGACAGGTGGTACCATTTTTAAAGTCAGTTCACAAAAATCCCATTCTCCAATGATGTATTGTACAGGAATTCTAAAAAGATTTTTAATTGTTAAAATATACTAACATTAAGAAATTGAGCTTTTCACTTTAGGTTTTATTATTGAAGCAATTCAAGAGAAATAAAGATGTTTCATAATTCAAGTTTGAATTTGATTGAATATGTATGGAATAGTAAGGAGAACAAAAAAAATTTGAATATTGTGGATGATGTTTTATCAACTGCTGGATTGACTGTCACTTAGTCGCAATGGGCTAAGGCCAGACATTGGCTATTTTTGAAGATTATTAGAGTAACAGGACACGTGCATATTCATAATGTAGAAATTTTGGACAAACATACATTTTTGAAATTTTGTTTCTATCAAAAAAATAGTATATTTTTGTGTGCAAATTTATCATCAAAATTGTGATGTAATCTTTAAAACGGTTTTCTAGCTCAGATAAATGCTAATTTAAGACAAAATACCTCTATGGTTTCCCGAAATTATCTGATTTTGGGGGGCTGAAAGCTTTAATAAAATATTTTAATTATTTTATTAAAATTTTAATTATTTTATTAAAATTTTATTTTTTACAACCAGATTTTTTACAACCAGATTTTAAGATAACACTGTTCAAAAAGGCCTATTTTGGGGATAAAAAACACCAAAATATTTTCCTTATATCTTGAAATATAAAAACACAGAAGTAGAACTTACTACTTATATAGATATATTCTAAAACTAGTACCTACATGCTATCTCTTTAAAGTGATTTCATGCAGTTCTGCCTCAGCTATTTGGAAAACATCCATAATCAAAATTTTCTTTAAATTGCTAATATTTGGTGGCCAAAGTTGAACTCTAATATAAATATCAGGTACATGACATATATAATTCCATTGTTAGAAGCAAAAATCCAAGTCAAACTGCAAGTATTCATTCCACTTAGTTTGATACTGCCATGTGCTATTAATACTCCTCCAAGTCTTTTTTTTTTTACTTTTTTACTGTAATTTTTCAATTTTTTTGTGCTTTAATGTGCGTGTGAAAAGTCTAATATTAAATTCTATCCAACACAGAGCTATTAAGAAGTGAAATTCTGGCCTATAAACATGTAAGTTTTATCATATTTGTTGACAAATTTGTAATGTTCAATCCAAATGTCTATGAAATAGCCAATTTAGCCCTGTGTCAATTTAGCTTCAGTCAACAACAATTAGAAAATAAAGAAATAGATCAAAAGTCAGAAATAATTCTTAAATTATATATATTTAAATAAAGTTTGAATTAAAATAAAATGGTTAAAAGTTTTGACATGAGTAATATCCCTTTAGAAAAATAGTATATTATATGTACTGCTGAAGATATAGGATTGTTGATTATCTGCCTTTTCTTCTGAAAGCTTTCATCTCAGCAGATGGTATAAGATAGTTAACACATCACTCAATAAGCCCCAGGCCTAAAAAATAAAACAAAACATTTTAGGCAAAATTCGACTTCATTCATCAACATAGTCTCCTTCTAAGGTGATACACTGATTCCAACGTTTCTCTAACAATTCGATGCCTTTTTTGCACAACCATTTGTCTTTGGCCTCAAAATACACCTCAGTTTCTGATATCACTGCTTCATTGGAGCATTCTTTTGAGGTCTGCAAACAGCCAGTAGTCACTGGGGTGGGTGCAGAAACAATTTGAAGTGCAATTCATGTAGTTTTGCCATTGTTGCGATCAACTTGTGAGACGATCTTGGTAAAAGAACACTTTTGTAGCCATTTTTTGGCAATTTCTTCCTTCAAACACACCAATAATACTATATGATATTCACAATTGATGGTTCTTCCTTTCTCAAGTTAATCAATGAACAAAATACCTTGCGCATCCCAAAATATGGAGGCCAAAACCTTGCCTGCAGATATTTGTGTCTTTGGTCACTTTGGATGGCTTTCACCGGCTGCTATCCACTCAGCTGACTGCTGATTTGACTCCGGAGTAAAGTGGTGGATCTATATTTCATCCATTGTCACATATTTATGCAAAGACTCCCTTTTATTGCATTGAAACAGTTGCAAATAACGCTCTAAATCATCAACACGTTGTTTTTGATCAACTGTGAGCAAACGCGCACCCACTTTGAACACAGCTTTCTCATTGACAAATGTTCATGCAAAACAGTGAATACACTGCCTTCTGATATCTTCAACTCCTCAGCTATCTCACACAACTTCAATTTATGATCAGCCAAAATGAGTTTGTGGAGTTTTTTGGTGTTTTCTAGGACAACTGCCGAATTTGGGTGACCTGACCACATTTCAAGTCAGCATACCACCTCTGAACCATAGAGTAGAGTCCAAATAATGCTTATCAAGCCATTGCTTTGCTTGAACAGTATTTTTCCCATCAGAAACCAATGCTTTATCAACACACAAAATTCAAATTTTTCCATTGTTTTGAAAGTTTGCATCAGTTAGTCGAGGGTGACCCGAAGGCTCCCTTTTCGATAGCTACTACACCAAGGTGTAGGGGAGGGCGCTACTCCATTCCCTGGATTGCTCCACTTTACCCTTGAACCGTACCTTATAATGCTGAGTGTTAAGCAAGGTGGTATCAAGTTCCATTTTTAAAGTCTTTGGTATGACTCGACCTTGGATTGAACCCAGGTCTCCCGGGCCATTGGCGAACACTCTAACCGCTGGGCCAATCTGTAATTTGTAAACTAATAATCTGATTGGGCTCAAATTTTGACATGTGCCATTTGAAGGTTAGTACCTAATAAAAATCATATAGATTTTTTATTAGTGGCGCCATTTATGTGTCAGGCTCGAGACCTATTGAATGATGTGTTATTCCCATGGAAACCATATTCTTTTAAAAAGAAAGAAACCTGCCAAAAACTGTTTTTTCTAGCTGGTATTCAGTGACAACAACATATCTAGTGCTGGCTGCCCAGATACACCTTTCAAAAATCTGTGGTATTAAACCTTGCCACATTAAACATTACACCTAAACAAACATTTTGAACACTGTCATAAAGCTAAATAGGCCCACTTCTTCTAAAAGCATTTTAGCATTAGTAACATGTAAATATATAAAAAACTTAATCAAATGGTCATAACTAAATAACTTTTGCCAGTAAGCAGCTGGATTATGTTTTTGTTCCTATTCTGCCGACATATTGTTATTCTTGTATTCTATCTATGTGTTTGTACATATTTATATTTTGACAAAGTTATTGATAAATCTTATCATTTTTATTGCTTTTTATAAATGCTAGACTGAATTTATTGCACTCTAGCACTTGTAGTTTGATACTAACCAACATGGTATGATGCAGTTATTTTACACAAGAGGTCAAGGTCACTGCTACCAATATTTCATTCAAGAACATGCTAAAATGTCATATTGACATGAGTATAAATATATGAAAATAATCATAATTTCATAAATTCATTATTAAATTATATAATTTTTAGTTTAATAATCTTATCATTGTATATACAGGGCCATTGGCCTATTGAGTAGAGTGTTCACCAATGGTCTGGGAGACCAGGGTTCAATCCCAGGTCGAGTCATACCAAAGACTCAAAAAATAGTACTTGATGCGGCATTGCTTAACACTCAGCATTATAAGGTAATGATCAAGGGTAAAGTGGAGAAATCCAGGGAATGGAGTAGCACCATCTCCTACACCTCGGTGTAGTAGCTATTGAAAAGGGAGCCTTTGGGTCACCCTTGACTAAGGTCACCAACTTTACTATATTCTGCAGAAAAGGAACAGATTCAAATCCTAAATCCAGGAGCTACGTTCTTATCCAAGGTGTATACAAGGAAGTGATACTTTGATCTTAAGCAAAGCACACAGATACTACATTCTGATCTGAGCAAAAGTGCCAATGCATATGTAAATAAGCTAGTCATTTTGACAGCAACTATGCTAGTATTTATACAATGAGTCCCTTCTAAAGTTTGGAAACATAGGTGAAAAGTATATTCTTAATAAATAAATGTTTCAACATTTTGTTTAATTGGAATATTAATCAATAACATCTTCAATGTGATTTCCACTATTTGTGATGAAAAGTTTGATGCATTTTGTGAGATTCACATGAACCTAATGTATTAACTCCCCTTTGAACATCCTAAGCCCCTTCTCCACTGTTGAAAAGCCAATTGGAGTCCTCCTTGAATGATGTATATTAAAAATATTTGCTATCTTTTCATATGACCATCATTCACATTCACTTTCTAAGCATCTTCCCCACTGTTGAAAAGCTAATTGGAACCCTCCTTTAATGATGTATATTGTAGAACGCAACAATATACAACAGCAATAATAGTGACAATAATAACAGCAACACTTACCTGAGGTCCAGCATAGTCAAAATATTTATTCTATTTAAAAAAAAAATACAAATTTGGCACGAGGCCGAAAAATGGGGGGGAAGGCTGGTCTACACTATCCTAATCTCTAACTTAACTAGACTCATTCACTGACCAATACATATCTCCAAATTAAAAAAGCACCAAAATAACTCAAATAAACATATCACAGTCAAACTGCATCCACCAAAAACGACAATCACCAAAACAACACTACTGCTCCATGGACTTCTAAACTTAATCCCATATTTACAAAGTGAGGGGGAGGGGAACAATTTAAAAAACTAAACGATCGCTATATACATCTTTATTTACAATTTCCCCTAAAAACGAAAGTGAACAGAACATATATACATTATGATAGTTAGTATGGGGTCCCCCCCACGTACTAAGACATGGCAGAAAGAGGAGTTAACCAGTTGAAAATAGTGTCGAAGGAGGAGAAATAATCAAATAAGATAATTAATTGGAAAAAAATATAAATAAACAATAAACATGAAATAACATAAGCCCTCCTTCGCACTCCTGGAGAACTCCAATTCCTGTCATCTAACAGAGGGGAAGGGAAGGGAGAGTAAAACAAAAGAAGGGGGCAAAAAAAGGGGGGCCCAATGACCTTGCATACTCTAGCTAAGTTAACTAAATTAGGAACAAACTAAATCAAAATTGGCCTAAAAAATTCTAACTTACCTGGGCTGGGTGGTCACGTCCTTCCGGTAACTCAATATTCTTAAGTCCCTGGGATGTCCAAGGTGAAAATAAGGTTGGCTCCTACCACGCAACACAAGCGCGCAACAGTCACCCACCTTTCGCCAAACTCCAGTGAAGAGAGTCTTTTTCTCTCAGACCGGATTTTGACTTTGATTTGGTGTTTATAAAATGCCACCAGGGTCTGAGAAGAAAAAGACTCACCCTCACAGAGTTCCTTCTTTCTCGTCGTCCAAATCACGACACACATAACGCCGAGTAAGCAGAGTAACACATAATGTTCCTGTCTGTTCAACCTCGGCACCACATTGCTGCACACAGAACTGGCTTCCAGGACAAAAAACTTTCCATTGAAGATGCGGACCATGTAGCCTTCAAGAAGCTTGCACAGCGGCCGTACGACCGGGCAGTGAAAGAAGGCGTGACTAATAGTCTCCTCCAAATCACCGCACCGGCCACACTCAGGTGAAATGGCCTGTTGCGCAGCAAACAATTTCTTGCCGACCCAGAGGGCATTCCGAATGACCAGCCAGGTGAGGGAAGCCTCGTCATTATTGAGACACCTCAACCTGGGGGCCCAAGGCCACAGTAAGCGACCCTCCGCCTCCGTCACACCGAGCTCGCCAATCAGACCATCGCTAGCGGCCCCCCTGACTAAACATCGATATAATGCCCTACTCGACAACGGCCGGCTGTCAGAGAGACCTGTCTTCAGCCAAGAGAGAACTTTCAAAGCATGCCGGCACTCGCGATAGAAGGGGCATTCGCATCTGGGCAACCGATGAGCCTCCCCATCAGCGAAATGCACTTCTTAGCGACGGGAAAGATTGTTTAGCGTCTTCTTTCCAGACGCTTCCCGCCGCCGTGTCTCGTGAACACATCCGGTCTAGGAAAGTAAGACGCAAAGTATGGCGCTGTACCTCGACGTTAGGCACTCCTAGACCGCCTTCAGAAGGGTGAAGGTAACAGATCTCCCGTCGCACCAAAGGATGTCTCTTGGCCCAGAGAAACTGGAAGAGAATCCTTTCCAGCTTGAATAGGATGGTGGCCGGGATAGGAAGCACTGAAAGTCGGTATACGGCTAGGGAGTAGATGTGCGAACTGCACACCTCTGCCCGACCCTTAAGGGAAAGCCTTCTACATAACCACAACTCAGTTGCGGCTACGACCTTATCCAGTACTTCCGACCAATTTTTCTCCAATTGAAGGTCAGGCCCAAACCAGACGCCGAGTATCTTGCACGGACCGTCTTTCCAAATGAAGGGGCCGGGAAGGACACAGCCTTTCCACGAGCCCAACCACAAGCCGACAGACTTTTCGCGGTTAATCTTGGCCCCTGTTACAGCTTCGTAGCTTCCGATTTCTTTGCTTACCTCCTCCACCTCGGCACTGCTCGTTACAAGCACGCTGACGTCGTCAGCGTATGCAGTGTACCTGGCCACCTCACTGGCGCCAGGTAACGTGAGGCCGCGTAGGACCGGGTTCGCCTTTATCCTGCGTAGAAAAGGCTCTAACGCCAGGATATACAACATGGGCGATAACGGGCAACCTTAACAATTGATCGAGTCAGAGTGAAGGGCTCCGACCTTACCCCATTCACCTCCACCATGACTCTGGGGGACGCATAAAGGAGACGTATCCAGGTGCGAAAATCAACCCCAAAGCCGGCCGAAGACAAGACAGCCTCCAGAAAAGCATGGTCAACCCTATCAAAGGCCTTGGACTGATCTAAATTGATCAGCGCGGCATTTCCGTCGACTTTTTCTACGATCGTGCGGACCAGATGAAGACTGTCCTGAATAGTCCTACCCTTCACAGCACAAGTCTGCTCGGGGCAAATCAGACTAGGCAGGACAGTCTGCAAACGGTTTGCCAGGATCTTCGCCAAAATCTTTAAGTCAGTGTTTAGCATCATTAAAGGGCGAAAGTTACTAATCCCATCCCCACCATGTTTGTTCTTACGAAGCAACTTCACTATACCCCTGGTGAAGCGTCTGGGTATAGTACCCTGCCTCATCCAGTTGTTATAGATGGTTGTCAGCAAGGGGACAAACATGTGCGACAACCTCAAGTACACTTCATAGGGCAGACCATCAATTCCGGGGGACTTATCCAGCCCGACCGACTTCAGTGCAACCCGAATCTCCTCCTCCTTTATGCGCCCCTCACACCCAGCCGCTTCAGTCGCCGAAAGGCGAGGGAAGTCGGCAAGATAGGTGTCGAACTGAGCAGAACTCAGTCCGGGCTCCCTGGTGAAAAGCTTCAAGAAATACTGCCGAAACTCCCCACAGATGGCTTCGTTTGTAGTTCGACGGAGCCCCTCCGGCGATGTGATACTGGCGATATGCCGATCTGTAGCATGCCTGAGTTCCTCGGCCCGTAACTCCTGGGCCATATTCGTCGCCTCGCAGGACATTCTCTTTAACCTAGCCCTAACTACCAGAGCTTGGTACTCCATAATTTGCAAGGAGGCCAGCTCGGCCTTAGCTACGTTAACTTGCCCACTGTCTCCCGCCAACACCGCTCTATCTAGCTTATCCTTAATCGACCTTTGCTCCGCTACCCTAGCTGACTTGAGTCTCCTACTATAGTCGGCAGCAAAGGATCTAATGCTATCCTTAAGGTTAGCCCACCACCTATTACCCATAATAGCCCCCGTCAATTCCCGCTTTATCGTTAGTTCTAGCTGGTTCCGGAAGTCAGCCTCCGCCAAAAGGGAAAGGTTGAACTTCCAGTAACCAGACATCCTACATCTAGCCTTATCTAACCTAATCGACACACATAAAAATTTGTGGTCGGAATTTTTATACGGCTCAAAACTTGGACCACCTAAATAGTCTAAGTCGACTCGCTTAACTAACACTCAGTCCAAATAGCTATACAGCTGGGCCGAGGCGCCCCTACCGGTCCAAGTCCAAACTATCTTATTTGGATGCCTTTCGCGAAATTTGTCCACCAGATCAAATTTCTGGACAAACTCACGAAAATATCTGGCATCCAAGGGGTTAGTACCCGCACTAGTAGCCCCTCTATCTAAGTTGGGATCAAGGACGGCGTTCCAATCTCCCACTAAAATTACCCGCTTAGACGGAACGACGTACGGCTCAATGCGCCGGAAAAAGGCAGGAAGCTCACTGGTGGTATTGGGTCCATAAACCCCAATCAATTGAAACGCCTTGTCCTTTATGGTAATATCCAGAACGCAAAGTCTGCCCGCCGGATCTGAAAGAACAAGAGCACACGAAGCGTCCAGACGTCTACTTACCAGCCAGGTGACACCTCTAGAACGACTATCAAAGCATGCTGAGAAGGACAAATAGCCCCTCGCCAGAATACCTTCATAGAAGTTGGAATCGAAATGAGTCTCCTGTAAACAACAAATATCAATACCGCGACGCTGGAGGTATAACAATAGTTGGGATCGCTTAGAATCCGACCTCAGGCCGCGGCCATTTAAACTAGCCAACCTTAGATCCATCATGAAAATTACAGGGGTTGAGTGCCCGGACTGAACATGGCTGGGGTCAGGACTCCGACGGTCTGGCTCATGGATCCCGTGGCCATCTCATTATCGATGGCTCCGTCATGAGCGAGACCCCCGACGTCCCGCAGAAATGTTAGTTTTATTGCCCTATAAAGGGAGGGGTGTAAAACAACAGGGACCCTCCCAATGAGCCCCTTACATGATGTGAGATTATCTTTAAAATATGATATCGGGCCGAGGGCCTCGTTTGCTTCCCCCAGCATTTTCATCACACCTTCCGACCCTCGGCCCTTCCGGATGACAGTGATGACCGATGCTCCTGGAAAGTTTTTGGGGTCCTCCACATTATGGCCATTAACTTCCTTGAAGTTGAGGAGGACCCTCAAATCTTTTAAAAGTTGAGGCTGGACCTTATGGAGACGATCCAGAGCCCCCTCATCCACCCGGCAGATGTTTGTCCCAGTGTGATGGCGCGGCTTTTCTTTTTTATTTTTATGTTTTGGGACCTCATCCCCCGAACTGTCGATGGATGAGCTCCGCTGCCATTTCTTTGGTGTGGTAGATGGTGATGAGGTTGCTGTGGCTGGTGGAGCTGGCTTGGTTGGTGGTGACTCCAACGGCAGCGGAGGGGGGATGGGTCCCTTTTTTTTCTGTACTAGGACGGACATGAGAGGTGGAGGCATGGATCTATGAGGTGGTGTGGTTGGTGGCGGTCGGATGGTACGAGGTTGTCTAGGTGATGAAGGGGTGGAATGAGGGGGCCCTGGTCGTGGAGATGATTTCCGCTCCTGGTCCAGCCTCTTTTTGAATTCCATTAATTTTTCGAACTTCTCCCGGCCTGGGCTAAAAGATCTGACCTTGGGAGGAGTGCGCTGTTTAGGTGGGGTCTTGGGTGGGAATTTGTTTTTGGGGGGAGATGATTTCTCGGCATATGAGGGGGGGAACTGTAGCCGTTGGACTTCTTTGAGGGGGGCGAACTGTCGGTGCCCACCTGGGACGACTTTTGGGAGCGAGGATCCTCAGGTTGGAGCTTCCTCCCACCTTTTCCCACAGTCAGCCACTCGGCCTTCGCCTCTTCGGAATTAACCGTAGGGGATGAAGGGGGAGTGGGGGTTTTTTTTAACCACTGGTGTGGGCGAGACTACGGGAGCCTCCTTTTCTTTGTTCGTTGTAGCAACAGGTGAGAGGGTATCAGGTTTGTGGTCGGGCTTTTTCGGGGCCTTCTTCCCCGGGCAAACTGCGGAGAGGTGACCAATCTTGCCACAGTGCCAGCAGGCGGGTTTCCTCCCTGATACTATTACAGGAAGCCTGCGCCCTTCCACCTCCAACCAGTTGGGAACGGAGTAGAAGGATTTCATATCCAACATGATGTCGAACCTCCATTCCCCACGGATTCCATTGTGTGTTGCAGAGACGATGTCGCCAAACTGAAGCATATACGCAGCTAAGTTTGCGTCTCGAAGGAAGCTAGGGACCTCGTATATTGACACCGTGGTCCGCCGTCGCCCATATATTCTGTTCTAAAGAAATATTCTTTGTTTTCCAAAGATTTTTTTGTTAGGGCGACGGCTTCTTCTATAGTCGGTAACAATATATCCCAGAAAGCGTAAGAAGCACCAGCGATTATTGCTTATGCCTTTACGCCCAGGCTGGAAATCTGACGGAGAACCATGTCTTTGGCGGGTTTAATGATTTTTCTGGATCGCTTATCCACAACAAAGACAGACACCGTTCTTTTTTTCTGGTCTTGTCTTACCTCCTCCAAATTGAACATAAGGCCATGCTCCTGTACTTCACTGGAGATGGCCTTTGCTCGCTGGAGCAAGTCGTCGACATCGACCTGTATTTTCGGGGGGGCTGTCCAACTATTTTCGCTTTTTTCTTCCTTTTCTTTTTCTTTTATGATTTGAGATTTTTTGTCGGGGGAGGGTGGTTTATTTGATGGCGATTTTTCATTCTGGTCAGGGGGAGGGACATTTTTGGGAGTAGGTGACTTATTTTTCTTTTTCACCTGGGGGGGAGGGTCACCCTTGGTAGGGGAGAAAAGGGCCTTTATGGCCGAGCCGTCTGGCCGGCCGACCATAAATGATAGGCTGGTTTAAAAAATAAAAGGTGGGGGTGCAGATGTCTAAAAGAAAAAAAACAAAAAAAAGGTGAAAAAATAAAAAAAAAACTTAGCTTTTTTAACCAACCAGGTCAGAAATTTTCAGCCCGGCCGGGAGAAGACGTCACAATGAGGTGAAAAATGGTATAATCCTTTTTGATGATTTTCCTGAAAATGAAGTTTCTTTTTAAAAATGTTCAAAAAAATAGTACTAGCCCAGTCGAAAGACAGAGGTCCAGCATAGGCAAGACTAATGCTTACTGACAGGGTTGGTATTTATGAACAAACATATCCAATTAGATGTTCTAGCCAATCACAATCCAAGGAATGGACCGGCCAATGTGTGCACATTGGAATCTCCCAATGTGCCATAAATAGCTCTTTCATTGAGGACTGATTTACTTCAGTTTTAGCCTTGCTAAAGATGCTGCTCTTAGCCTAGCTACTGATCCGTTTGAAACTCTATTACAGAGGTCTGTTTTTTCTTGTTATCCTTTTGGACTATTGTTGATATTATTGCTGTTATTGTTTTGATCCATTGTTTCACGTATTGTTTTACTTCGTTTTTATACATTTTTCACCACGTTGACCCTCCTGATTGCTAGCTTGCAGTCATGGAGGGTACCTCCGCTTCTTCATCTTCTCAACAACCCGCTCGTCACAATGCTCAAGACACACCAGAAAATGAAGCCCTCCCGAAGCAGTCGGAAGAAAGTCATTTAACAAGCCTGATTGGCTCAAACTGGCCATCCCTTCCTTCGGAGTCAGGGAGCCCAATTCCACCAGGGCAAAAGACAAAGCCAGAAAATCCGTCACCATCACCGTGGAAAATACAACAAAAGAACCCAGAAGAGTACGAAAAGGACCGGGTGGGCAAATATGCCGAATTCTTCAAAGGCAATGAGATTTTGCCCATCCCGGAGCTCCTGGAAAAACTAGAACCGAGAATCGTCTCTCTGGTGGTGACGGATTTAAAAACAAGATGGCTCGTAGGACTCAAGAAGGAAGGGTTCGAGGATCTGTTACGGAAAGCCGGCGTCCCATGCCAATACTTCTGCAGAAGGAGTTTTGCGACATGGGACGTCCTGCTCCCTTCCAGCGACCAAGCTGCCAAGGTTGCCTCGAACAATATCATGACAAAGTTCTTCCGACTGCAGCCGGAATACCTAGGCACCCGTAGGATTCGGGTCACCATCTGCAACGTCCCGGTGTTCATAACGGGAGAAGTGTTGGCCGCCTTCCTCAGCGCATTTGGATGCGTAGAGGAAATCAACCTGCTTCGGTCAACAGCCGGGACGGCCTACGGGGACTACATGTTCCGGATGTGCCTTTCTCGGGAGGGCTTTCAAACAATTCCCGAAATCATCATCAGCAGAGGGAGGCAGATGATGGTGATTGTGGAAGGCAGACGCCCGCGCTGTTGGAGCTGCAAGCAGTTGGGGCACATATCCAAGTTCTGCCCCCAAAAAGATCCGTCAAAAGCTCCAGCTGCTGCAGCCGCCACAATCGCAACAGAAACTGCAGCAACAACAGCTTCCATAGTCACCATCAGAGAGACCGGAAAGGAAAAAGAGCCGGACCAGGCCCAGCCAAAAACAGTGGAGGAGTGGGTGGAAGTCACTCGAAAAAAAAAGAAATCTCCCCAAAAAGCCGAGGATAAACCCACAACTGCTTCTCCTGCAAAAGTAAAGACACCAGCCCCTACAAAAGCAACGACACCAACCTCTACAAAAATATACACACCAAAGTCAGTGACAGCACCTATCCCTGCACACATCACTGAGCACCCTCCAGCATCCAAGACTAAAAAGAAAACTAAAACCAAACCAGCTCCCACCACACCAGAAGCAGAAGAAACTCCAATGGAAACCACCACGAATCTGAAGAGGAGAAGGAGCAGCGGAGAGGGAGCAGCAAAGAAAGTATGTTCAGGGCCACCCTGCTCTGAAGATCCCCTGGAAGGCCCCTCTAATGCCCTTCTTCCGAAACCTCTTCCCCAACAAGCTCCGCCGCAGTTACCATTTCCACCTCTAATACCACTTCCTCCACCTATTCTCCCCCTACCACCTCCTCCTCCACCACCACTTGCGCCACCACTTGCGCCACCACCTCCCCCTCAACACCACACTCCACAACATGCTCCCCCTGAGCAAAAATGCTCTCAACCACCGAAAGTTCTAGAACTCTTGCAATCCCCACAACCCCCAAAGACTCGCCCTCACCAAATACAAACTATAGCAAGAGCACAGTCTCACGAGAGACTCTCCCAAAAAAGTCTTTTGAGGACATACTCCCTCCCCTCGCTGAGTCCACCATCCTCCCCGGAACTGTTTCCAATAACAACTCCCGCAGAAAAAGAAAAACCAGTGCCAACAGACTCTACACCAAAGAGATCCCGGCAGCAAGCCAAAGCAGCCAACAAAGATCCAATTGATGAACAGTGCAGGAAGGCAGTGGCTCTGTGCACTGTCGGGCTGGAATCCGTGACGGATTACCAGCTCCGAAAGACACTGAAGCCACTGCTGGACTGCGAAAAAATTGATGGTAAAAGAGTCTGTAACCCAACGAACTTTAGGAGTGCAGCCATGGTGACCACTTTTGTCCGGTCGGCTGGCGACCGTACCAGGGGCGTCTGGAAGTTCTTGAATACGGTCTGCCAGACCGACTTGGGCATAAAGTTGGCGGAGTTGGAGCACTCCTCTCTTAAAAAATGTTTACCTTTTTGTTCCGGGAGGGTACCTATTTTGGTTCACCCCTCTTTTTATAGGTCCCTAAAAATGCGGTTCCCTTTGGATGTCGGAGGAATCACCAGGGATGACCGAGTTACAACTGAGCTTGGCACCGGCTCCCTGCGTCAGGCCGTCGGCATCCTCACCCCGAAGGATTTCCGGCCCGTAGTCAACGATGAGTAAGGTAAGTCGGATTGATGGCTTTAAACGTTGCCAGTTTGAATGTGAGGGGACTGAGGGATCCAAGCAAGTGTGCGCGCTTGCTTGGTGAACTCAAGAAGCTCTGTGTAGATGTTGCTGCAGTGCAGGAGACCCACTTCACTTGCGAGGCTGACTGTCGGGTGCTGGAAAGCGATTTTAACGTTTTCTCAGCATACGGCAGCAACTTCAGCGCTGGGGTCTCCTTGCTAGTTGGACGCAGCCTTGATGCTGATGTTGACGTTGTTTTTGCAGGTGACGGGGGCCGGCTGGTTGTGGCCGATGTTGCCGTGAAAAGTTTCAAGTTCCGTCTGGTTGCGGTTTATGCGTCCAATTCCCCTGTGGAGAGGGTTTCCTTTTTTCGTCGGTTGGCGCCGTTCCTGGATGATACGAAGCGGCTAGTCTTAATGGGTGATTGGAATGCGATCCTTAATCCCAAGATAGATAAGGTCGGGCGGGGAGCTAGGAGTGCGGGAAGGTGTGAGAGCAGCCTTGTCGGCTTGTCGACAGGTTTCATCTTGATCACCCAGGGCGGGAGATGTGGACGTGGCTAGAAAGGTCGGCCTCTGCCAAAGTAGGTTCCTACTTGGACAGAGTGTTAGTTAGACGAGCTGACATTGATTTTGTTAGTTGTCCCACGTTCCACTTGATAGCATGGACTGACCATAAACTTGTTAGAGTCATCCTGCGGTTAGTTAATAGACCTAGTCTAGCCGGCTACTGGAAGTTCAATACCTCCTTACTGGAGATACGGGACTTCCGGGACCGGCTGGAATCCCTAATTCAGCGGGCGTTAGTGGGGGCGGTTACCGGGAGTAGGTGGTGGGTTTCTCTCAAATATAGGATTAGAGACTTCGCCACCAAATACGGTCAACAGCTCAAACTAGATAAGGCCAAGGAGGCGAAGTCTATAGACGATAGACTTTCCCGGGCGGTGGCTGGGGGGGACTCCCTAGGTGTAGAACTAGCTAGGAGGGACCTTGAGCGTGAGAATAGCGAGCGCTACAAGGGATACGTAGTTAGATCTAGGTTAAATAAAGTTCGCTACGAAGCTGTGAAATCGTGAAGAAGAAGTGCGAAGGTTCCCCGATTGGTACATCGCGTCTGTCAAGACCGCGGACGGGCGACTGCTGCACTCGAGTCGTGAGATGCGTGATGCCTTTCGGGCGCACTTTCGGGATCGCTTTGCCCGCTGCCCTGATCTCCCGATCCGGGAGTTTCGTAGCTATCTTGCCGACTTCCCCCGCCTTGGGGCGGCTGAACCGGCTAGCTGCGAGGGTATGGTTACTGAATGCGAAGTCCGTGATGCGTTGAAGCAGGTCGGCCTCAACAAGTCGCCGGGACTAGATGGTTTGCCCTACGAAGTGTACTTGAGGATGTCGCACATGTTTGTCCCTATTCTGACGGATGTGTTCAACCATTGGTTCGCCCAGAGAGCCATCCCTGGTTGCGTTACCAAGGGCGTGATCACATTGCTGAAGAAAGGTGGCAGGCATGTTGGGGAGGCTTTAGATGACTACAGGCCCATAACTCTGCTTAACACAGAGTTAAAGATTTTGGCCCGGGTCTTGGCGAATCGTTTACTGCTTGTCATCAGTGATCTGATCGGCCCTGAACAGACCTACGCTGTGAAGGGAAGATCGATCCAGGACAACCTGCACTTGATTCGCGAGGTCCTAGAGGGGATAGAAGACGACACAGAAGCCGCGCTGATCAGTTTAGATCAGTCCAAGGCCTTCGATAGGGTAGACCATCGGTTCTTGGCGTCTGTTTTGGAGACTGCCGGATTCCAACCGGAGTTCCGCAGATGGATTAGCATGATGTACCACAACCCTCAGGCAGTGGTGCAGGTGAACGGAAGGCGTTCGAGGGTATTCGTGATCGAGCGTTCGGTCCGGCAGGGCTGCCCCCTGTCTCCTCTACTCTATGTCCTCATGTTGGAGCCCCTCCTGCGCAGGCTTAGGGATGAGAGGACAGGTCCGTCCCTGCGCGGTATACCTTTTGCCAGCAGCCTTGCTGCAAGGGTTTCCGCGTTCGCTGATGACGTCACAGTCTTTATGTCCCGCCGTCTGGATATAAAGGCTGTGAAAGAGGCGGTTGTCGAGTACGAGCGGATCGCAGGAGCCAAGGTCAATTTTGACAAAAGCGAAGGTTTGCGGCTTGGTGCTTGGAGGGGTAGCAATACTCTTCCACTGCCCTTCCGTTGGAGTGACGGACCCGTCCGCATCCTCGGGGTGTGGTTCGGGCCCGACCTCCAACTGGAGCGAAATTGGTCGGAAGTACAAGCTAAGGTGAATGCTCAGGTGGGAATCTGGCTTTCAAGGAGGTTGTCCTTAAAGGGCAGGGCAGAGGCGTGCGCCACGTACGTCTTCCCTCTGATCCTTTACCGATTGGCTGTACTTCCTCTGCCTAAGGCACGTTGGTTGGCACTGCAACAATCCCTCTCCAGATTGCTCTGGGGAGGTGCAAGGCCGATGGTCCGTAGGCAGGTCTGTATCCAACGTACACGCAACGGGGGTCTGGGTATGCCTGATCTGGAGAGCCACTGGCTTGCTGAAAGACTTGCATACCTCGGTCGGTCCTTGACGGGGGACTCAGTGTGGAGACGAAAGGCGAGTCGGACTTTTCCTCGCCTCGTCAGACCCAAAGGCTGAAGGTCGACATAGGCCTTTGGGCGAAACACTGTTTGTCCGCGAGTGCCGAAAGGCCCTCCGTAACCTTCTTGGGTCCAGTGACCTTTCACGGCCTCGGAAAGAGCTATATCGGGAGTTAGTGGTGGGTTCCGCTTCTGATCCTCTTAGCGAGCGGCGAGGCTGGACGGCGGAGGAGATCCGCTCTCACTGGAATTGGGCGCCAGGATCGAGCTTCTTGAACAACTCCGAGTTCTCGCTCACCTGGCGACTTGTATGGAATGCGTTACCCCTTCTCGGCTTGAACTACAGAGCGGGCATAGCAGACATGCCTGATTGTCCTCGCTGCGGCAGTGGATTAGAAGAAACGGCTGAGCACGCCTTCTACTATTGCGAGCGAGTTCGCCCGTTCTGGGATCACGTCGGGGAGTGGACGGCTCGCATCGAACCCAAGCAGCTCGTGCTGCTCGACGTTGGTTACGTCGTGGACAACGTTCTTCCTCCGTTTCAGGGTGAGAAGCGTGTGGTGTTTCTCGCGATCCTGGCTGTAGCTCGAATGGTGATTTGGATCACGCGAAAGAAGGGATTGTATGAAGATGCAAACTTTTCTCATCGCGATCTGGTTTTGTATTTTCGGCATCAGCTGAGGGTCAAAATTAGATGCGATAGAAAACGCTTGGATCGCATAACATTCAACAGAAGGTGGGTGAATGCAGCGAGCCTGGTCGTACGAAAGGGGGCAACGTTGGAGTCATCCTTCCCTCCTCTGCCCGCCCATGGCGTCTACGGTACGGGTCCTTCGGGACCCCACCCCCGGTAAGTAGGCAATGCTTTTTCCCTTGTAACCTAGTTAGCAGTATGTTGTCAGTCATTGTCCCCGTCATCTAGTCATTAGTATTCAAGATCTTCCCCATCCCCATTATTTTTCTACCTCTAGCCGTATCCCAGTCCGCTCTCACTGAAGATCTTGAACATTCACATGTATAAAATCATATTACCGGCTTGTATCGACCCATACCGCGCCCGACCCTTTATTTCTTTTTTCTCCCCTATAGATTAGGATCCCAGCCCCACCTAGGGTAGGTCCGACTTGTTTCCAGATCTTTCGCCCCGGAAAACAGTCGGCCTCCAATTTTATAGACGGGGGGATGGGAGGGCAACCAAACGGGGGATTTTTCCTTGTTTTTGTATATATTTCGGGGTTTTTCTCCCATCCCCATCATACGAATTCATTTGTAAATAAAATCATGCATCACTTCCGGGGTTTTAAGTAGGTCTTTCTTCATAGAGCAAATGTGGTATTTTGGTGGTAGCAGCGCGCATGGCGACGGATGAATGACTATATATTGTATTGTTGAATGGGTCGGCGAATGTGGCTAGCTAGGTCCCCTTAGTAAAAACATAGTTAATGCAAGACCGCACCCTTCCCTTCCCCCCAAAACTCAAGGCCTTGTGCCTTCCTGTAAAACTAACAGGAAATAAATTACTTTAGTTTTAGCCTTGCTAAAGACGTTGCTCTTAGCCTAGCTACTGACTACAAGTGTGTTTCGTGATTTAAAAATATTTGCTATCTTTTCATATGACCAACATTCACATACACTTTCTAAGCATCTTCCCCACTGTTGAAAATCTAATTGGAGCCTTCCTTGAATAATGGGCATTAAAAATTTCTGCTATCTTTTCATATGACTATCCTTCATTTTCACGGAGAAGTACCAGTTCAATTCTTTCTTCTTTCAATGAACTTATATTTAATCTGTAGGGGTGAAAAAATTATAGATGTTCATACTTAGTGATATTTCCTATGTGTTCAGGTTTTAGAGTTTATGTCAAAAAGTGTAAAAAAACTAAATTCTTTAATCATCTGTTCATGAATTCATTTAGATAATGATCATTACAATAAAATACAAGATTAGTTTTTTTTTTTTTTATACATTGTCATCTATGTGGATTATAAAGTTTAAAGCAGTTTAATTATCTATAAGGATATATATAGCAAACAAACTTTTGCTTTTGTAGCTTGTTATATCCCTAAAGGCAAGAAGATAATAACTTTTATTTTTATCTTCTTTCAAACAAGATTTATAATTTGTCTATAATGAAGAGAATATGAAATAAAGTAATAATTATGCTACTTACCGTTGCATTCTTTTTTCACACATTAGTGTCACTTGATTCACTTGATCTTCAGTCAAAGGTGTCTCAGGTGGTACACTGTAAAGCTAAAACATACATTATTATTATTATCATTATATATATAGATCTAGATATGTATACACACACATACACATGAGTATATTCCTGTTATTCTAGTACTCTTAAGGCTTTAAAAATGCCATTATAATGAATTTCCCATTATTTTGTTTGGATTCTATATAAAATGTATTAAAAATTATTTAAAAGATGACCATTAATTGATAGAATTTTTGTTTCAAAGTGTTTGTAGAATAACAATAACACATACCTCTGTAAAGCGTCCAGCTGGCAGACAAAAATAAAGCAGGTTGTAGTTCAGTGCAGTTCTCCTTACAATGCTAAACTGAAGCTGGTTTATATAATAAAATACTTTCACTTACTTACAAGCAGCCAATGACGATCTATGCAATGGAATAGCCCACGTGTGCACAATGGGATGCCCCAAGGCACCATAAATAGCTCCCGTTCCTCAATCAGGAATTGAGTTTCCTGTCTTCACGACTGATTTCTCTTAGCTAACGCGATTGTTTACTCTCAGCTATCGCAACTAATTGCCTTATGCAACCTGACAAATCCTATAGTGTTTTACTGGTGGCATTATTTTAAGGGTTTACTAAGTCTTAAAATAATGTAATAATTTTCATTTGCTGTTGTTATTTAATAAGCTTAGATTAGATGTAGCACAAAGCCAAAAGTATAGGACATACACTGAGAACTGAACTTACTGTCAGTATTATCTATAATATAGCTTGCTGACCATTACATTACACAAAGTGTCCTTCTTTAGGAACTTATCTGGGATGATTTATCAAATGCTGTTGCTGCAAACTAATCTCTGACAAAAGTCTTGTAAGAATATACAGGGTTAGGCAAAATGATCTGACACACCTGATTTAAATCCGTGCGATTTTTTTCTCTGGGGATACCTCAAGTCAAAGGTATACAGTAATCGCCCTCAATCTATTGAACAACTTAAAGATGCAATTCGTCAAGAAATTACTGCCATTCCAGATGAAATGACCCGCCGAGTTATAGACAACTTTCGTGAATGCCTTCGACAGTGTGTAGACAATAACGGATCCCATTTGGCTGATTTAATTTTCAAAACCTAATGAAACAGAATGGCATTATATGTACTTTTTGAAAATAAAAACACTCTTTTATTTCTTTACTTTATTTGTCTTTTATTAAACCTACAAATGTGTCAGATCATTTTGCCTGACCCTGTATAAACAAACATTGGAAGAATGCAAGTGACAATGAATAGTGCTGTTACAAGAGTTTACAACATATATCTAAATTAGAATAGTGTAGACAGAGTCCACAGTGTTTGGTGACTATCAGTTTCTCACCTACGTGATTGTCAAACCAATGATTGCATAGGTAAAAAACTTACAGTCAACAAGCACCATTGACTGTGTTTATGCTATCCTAACTTAGATATATATGCTTTATGACAAATATTGAGGATTTTTATAAATATACAAAACTATATTATTAATATTAATATATATAAATATATTTGGAACAGCAAGAATGGAAGTCAGTTACAAACTACTATTTCATACTTGCAGTTGTATATCTAAAAAAGCACTCGACATCTGAAAACTGAAAAAGAGCTGGGGTAAAAACGAAAATTTTTAAATGTCCACAACAAGTCAAAACTATTACCAAGTTTCATGTGGAGCAATCCACAATCAACATACAGAATATCACAAGCATATATATATTCATCATCATTATGTCATGCTGGTAGCACAGATATCCCTGACCCTCTCTCGCCACTTTTCCCTATCGTTCATCGCCTCAGGCAGGTCTTCCGGAGAGAGAGAGAGAGACCAGGAGTTATGACATACATGCTTTACAATGACTTGCCCTTAAGGACTTATATAATGGTCAAGCATATATGTAGTCAAAAGATATTATATTGGTAGGGTGACTACAGAATAATGTATTTGCAGCTACTTCACATTCACACTGGGAATTCCAAGCCTTACCTCAGCTTAATTTGAGTAACAGCTATTTAATAGTAATAGCCTATAAATAAACTTGGAGATAGTTTTGATAATTCTATGTCCAGCAGCTTTTAAAATATGAAGTGTATCATTAGTAAGAACCTCTACCAACTTTGACAAGACACATGTCTATAAAAACCTCTTTATTACCTAACATTTAACTGTGATTAAATTCAGTTTGGTCTCTGAAAAACATTTAGCAAGCATCAATAAAAAAAAAAGAGGAAATGGGGATTCTTGTCAGATTTACCAAAATCTACCATTTCTCCATATATACATATATACACACATGCAAATATGAAAGTAAATAATAGATTGTAATCCAACAATATGAAGAGAAAAATTGATAACAAGGAAATCCAAGTAGAAGGAGAGATTTAATGGGAAGTAAAGTCGACACTATAGCATTTCGGTTCTACTGAACCATCATCAGGCCCATGGGGGATGATATTAGCGATGTTAAGTCAATGATAGATGTTTAAAAATGCAAAATACAAAAACCTAGGGGAAAACTTGTATAACAAGAAAAAGTTGGCCCTTTAATTAGTGAATCAGAGTTTGCTGTTTTAAATTACATCATTTGACTTATTAGGAATATTGCATAGAATTTATGTTACGTTTGTTTATCGAGAAAGATTTCGAGTCAAAAGGAAGAAAAAGAAAAATAGAAAGCATAAAAATTATGATATATGTGGAAAATATTAACTAAAGATGGAATATATTGTAGCTATTTAAAATGGATTTGCTCAAGTAAGAAGAAATATTATAAAAGCCAGGACAAGTATTTAGGGAATTAGAGAGTGAGATAGCAGCGGCTTTAAAAATTTGTCTTAGACTTTTATTATGGATGTAAATGAGCATCTTTACAGAATTGAAATCGAAGTTGTGATTAGATTGAGAAATGTGTAGGAATAATGCATTGTTTAAGTTACCAATTCTTATGTCTCTTTTGTGTTCTTTTAAGTGAAAGTGAATGTTCCAAGATGTTTTGCTGATGTATTTAAGTTTACAATTCTTACAAGGGATACAATAAACATCAGCATCTGAAAATATGTTACATTGAGGGCTAGAGTGTACTAATTCGTGGATCATTTTAGAAGGTAAAGAAGTAGTTTTGATATTGAGTTTATTTAAGTTGTTTGTTATGCTGTGAGAGGAAGAATTGTTTAGCAAAGTTATGAATCTATGGGGGGAATTAGTCTTATCAGATTGTGAGTGGGCATTAGTTTGAGGTTGATTCTTATTGTGGATTTTGAAGGCTTTAGATTTAGTAAAGTGTATAAAGGATTTGCGGTACTGAAGGTTAAGGAAGGAGTTTTCTATGTGGATGAATTCATCATTTAAATATTTTGAGGAGCAAATACATAGAGCTCTGAGATAAAAACCTATGATGATACCTCTTTTAGTATTGTTGTTGTGGTGTGAATAAAAATGAATGTGGTCACTTTTACAGGTGGGTTTACGGTAAACCTTGAATTCTAGTTTGTTGATATTCCTAATAAGTAAAATGTCCAGAAAAGGTAGAGTGCTGTTGTATTCAAGTTCATATGTGAACTTTATAGAAGGTTCGACATTGTTCAGTCTGTCAGTGATGCTATGTAAATCAAGATCTTGTGGATAGATAAGTAGTATCTCATCGATGTATCTGAAGTAATGTACAGTGTTGGATATAATATATTTAAAGGGGCCAGATTCTAAGAATTCTAGATAAATGCATGCAAGAATTCCGCTAAGCGGAAATCCCATTGGTAAACCAAATTTTTGTTTATAAAATATGTTGTTGTATTGGAAGTAGCAGTGTGAAGTGCATAAGGTACAAATTTTAATCAGTTTAGAGATAGGTAGAGGAAATGTGGAATTAGATTTTCGAAGGGGATTATATAGACATTCAATGCATTTATCAACTGATATATTGGTATATAAGGATTTGATGTCTAATCTAGCTAAATATTTGTTGTTCAAATCAATGTCAGTTAGTTGGTTGAGCAGTGATCCAGAATTTTTTATGTGTGCGTCACTGATGGTACCTAATAGAGGGGATAATAATTTGGCTATAAGTTTAGTGATATTATGGGGGGGGGGGTAGATCCTATGCCAGAAATAATAGGTCATAGAGGAATGTCAGGTTTGTGTGTTTTAGGAAGACCATAAATTTTAGGGATTATGGAGTGGTAATTGATTAATGAGGACCAAAATTTATCCTCATTGGAGATTAGTTTTCTGTAGGATTTGTTAAAGTTTATTAATATTATTCGTAATTGTTTGTAGGGATATCTGTTCATAAGTGTTGTTATCACCAAGTTGATCCATAAGTTTTTGGTATACATAAAAATATACACACACACACACACACACACACACAGACATATATGCATATATATATATATACACACACAGAGAAATTGAAAAACAAGGTAATCCAAAGAGAAGAATTCAATGTAAAAGAAAGTCAATGTTATAATGTTTCGGTTCTAATGAACCATCATCAAGACTTGGACGGATGATATCGAATGATGTTAAATCACCAATGAATTTTTTGATGATAAAATACAAAACAAGGAGGAAATATAATGTATACAGAGAAAGAGGTAACCATTTAGTCTGAAAAGTAACAAGACAATTTGTGATTCATTTCCATTATTTACTTCCATACACACACACATATATGTATTTACCCAACCCCTCCGCCACAGACATGGTATGTCACAAGGTCTATTTTTTATGCAGAGTTTAACAGGTTTGAATTCAGAGTTTTTTTTTTCTCCTAGACTGGTTGCCATACCATGGTTAAAGAGCTCAGTCTGGAGGGAGAATAGTTGTATTCATTCCTTTTCCAAGAGTATTTGTGCTATGTGATGTGCAAACAGCCTCATTGAGGGTTTGAACTCAGGTCGCCATGTCCATTTTCTACGGCGGTAACCATTACACCATGAATGCCTCCTTGTATATATGTATGAACACACACACATATATTTATATATATAGAGAGAGAAAGATGGTTGGTTGGTTGTTTGGGTTTTATCGCATATCAACCTTTGTAGGTTAATCAACCCCAAATCCATTTTCATACAATAATCAGTTCTATTTCAAACAATTCAGTTTAGCAGTCAAAAACATTTCTATTCCAAGCTATTCAGTTTAGTCAAACAGTTCTAATTTTAAAAAACACTTTAGCGTGAGTACAGCCTCAATTTCAAAAACAGTTCTATTTCAAGCAATTCAGTTTTGCATAAGTATGCAGTTTAAATATCAAAACAGTTCTATTTCAAGCAATTCAGTCCAGCATAAGTATGCAGTTTAGATCTATTTAACCCATAGATAGGACCCTATTAGGTGCTACCATTCCGGGCCAGAATGAACCTGGGAGCAATGGCAATGAAGGGGTACTTACTCCACATTCCCCAAAGCTCCAGCATTACTGGAACTTCACCATCAGATTGTTTAGTGTTATATCCAGGACACTCGTTGGGGGGGGGGTCTTACTCCTCTGCAGAGGTGCAGTCGGTGTAAGCCCCAACTAACTGAGTGGGCAAGCAAGCAGCAGACAGTATTGGTCTCTACATGAACACAAAATAGAGTACATGTGTTTCAAAGAAGAAGAAGTCATCTCCCCTTAAATTAGCAAGCCTCTAAAATTAGTGGACTAGTTCATAGTTCAGCAGCAATATTTTATCTACTGAAAATTATGTCAGCATATACATGTATTAAATCATGTGATGGTGATTTAGATAGAACCCTATTAGGTGCTACCATTCCAGGCCAGAATGAACCTGGGAGCAATGGCAATGAAGGGGTACTCCACATTCCCCAAAGCTCCAGCATTACTGGAACTTCACCATCAGATTGTTTAGTGTCATATCTAGGACACTCTTTGGGGTGGGGTCTTATCTCTCTGCAGAGGTCCAGTCAATATATTATACAGCCCCAGCTGACTGGGCAAGAGTTATTGGTTGGTTAGTTAGTTGCTTGGGCTTTATGGCATATCAACCTTTGTAGGTTATTTAATGCCAGATCCATTTTTATGCAAATAATCCGTTCTATTTCAAACAATTCAGTTTAGCATCAGTACACAGTTTAATTGTCAACAACATTTCTATTTCAAGCTATTCAGTTGATTCAAACAACAGTTCTATATTAAACAATTCAGTTTAGATTAAGTACAGTTTCAATGTCAGAAACAGTTCCATTTCAAACAATTCCATTTAGCATAAGTTAGTTCTATTTAACCCATAGATAGGACCCTATCAGGTGCTACCATTCCGGGCCCGAGTGAACCTGGGAGCAATGGCAATGAGGGGGTACTGCACATTCCCCAAAGCTCCAGCATTACTGGAACTTCAACATCAGATTGTTTAGTGTCTTAATCAGGACACTCGTTGGGGGTGGAGTCTTACTTGTAGTCAGTATATTTTATAGCCCCAGCCAACTGGGCAAGAGTTATTGGTGAGAAAGTTTAACCTCTATTGATATACCAATAATATCTGCCTTTGATGATAAGGTATGAAGTAATAAAATAAGATGTACTTTCAGTATGACCTCTTATGAGTACAATATTCAGGTTCTTGTTCAGTGGTGGTGACCATAAGGAAAAATAGGGTTTTGTAACTGAAAACTTGCTTTCTCCAAAGATAATATTGTGCTTCTGGTATTTCCCATACTTTTTGAGGAAATAAAATGAAACCTTTGCTGTTGATGCCTGTGTATATATATATATATATATATATATATATATATTATGACCTTGAATAAGTTCTTGCTGATTTTTCATGAAAAGTAATGTTTTATTCTCAAAAATTAATAAGAAACATATAAATGAAATTATTGTCCATCATTAGCCACCACTTTTTCCCATCTTTCTGGCAGTATTTGAATTCCATGTCAGAAAAACAACACATCTTTTAAGGCTAACCACAAATCAATCCATTTTTTGGCATCCTCATAAGAACGAAAGTACTGCTCAGAACAAGTGATAATTGGGCAGGGTAATGTCTGGTGAATACAGCGGGTGAGGTAGAACTTCCCATTTAAGCATTTCCAAGTAGGTTTTTACCTGTTTTGTAACATGTGGCCTAGCATTGTCATGTTGCAAAATCACTTTGTTGTCTCTGCTTGTATAGAAGCCATTTTATCTTCAATGCTCGGCTCAAATGCATCAATTGTAGTCAATAGCAATCTCATGTGATGGTTTCAGTCAGTTTGAGCAACGCATAATAAACTGATCCCACCAAATGCAGAGCAGAAGTTTCGAAACATGGATATTCAGCTTTGCCATCAATGTTGATGCATGGCCAGGCTTACCCTACAATCTTTTACAGTAACAGTTATCGTATAGTATCCACTTTTTATCACCAGTCACGATATGATGCAAAAAACCTTTCCTTTTCTGCTGTTGAAGCAGCTGTACTCATGTGACAAAATGCTGTTTGATCTCTCTTGGCTTTAACTCATACGGCACCTAATGTTCTTGCTTTTGAATCATTCCTAATGCTTTCAAATGTTTCAAAACTGTTATGCAATCAACTCCTAATGATTCTGCAAGTTCAGCTTACACCTGACATGAGTATTCATGAAGTAATGCTTCCACTGGTTCACCAGTGAGCCCTGTCCAGCAAAGGTAGACTTGAGGCCATAAGGTCCCCAGCTTCGGCTGGGCTACCTTCGGGTGGGCTAAATGCATCATAGTCACCAGGAGTCAAGCCTCAGCTCATGCCTGACCTCCCCCTCCTTTAATCCCCACTTTAATCAACCTTTGGGTCATTGACCTCATGTCAAGTCCTGTCTGGTGAGAAGCAGCGACAAATATCACCTCCAATTCTTCATCTTGAAACTTTTTCGGTGTGCCAGAGTGTTCTTTATCTTCAATGTCAAAATCATTATTTTTGAAGCGTATAAACCAATCTTTGCATGTTGTTTCTGATAGAGTATATACGTCATAAGTCTCAAAAAGAATTCTATGTGCTTCAGCTGCAGATTTCTTTTGAGTAAAGTAGAGCAGTAAAATTCCCCACAAACACACTTTCTTTGGCACAAAATCCGACATGTTTAATGCTATGAAAAGCAAAGAAATGACATTCACTGATATTCAAGCTAGCTTAAAGTACTTCCTTATAGATGCATTACTATCTTAAACTACACACATGTAATTCTCCAAATGCCATCTGTTAGAAAACAGAAAACTTATTCAATGTCCTAATATATATATATATATATATATATATATATTTGCATTATACATGTAGCTTGTAAATATATATATATATATATATATTTACAACCTACATGTATAATGCAATTATAAAGAAATATATAGAATTTGATAAAAGTTAGTTAATTTAATGATTATTCAACTGAATTTTTTTTTAAGTATTTCTTACTTTTTACTTAAGATATGATGAGAAATAAATTTGTTTTCAGTCTGTTATGTGTCAATTTAGTTCAAAGGTCCGTTGGTATGAGTTAGCTTCTCTTACCCACATATGATGAAAACCTATTTCAATTTATAAGCATTTCATGGGACACTTAATCTATAAATGATTAAAAATGACAAAACCTGATATTATATACCAAGTTAAAAATATATTTCTAACATTGAAAATGTTGTAGGGAAACAATAAATAATTAACTGCCTTAGATAATGGGTGTGTCAATTGGATGCCTCATGGAGTATCACATGATAGTCCCAGAAACATATTCTTTTTGGCCTCTGTTCTTTGAACAGTAGAGCTATTGTTTCCTGAACAGCCATTGAACTGTAAAGGCATATTTTACTTTCTATCATCCTCAAGTAAGCCTTTTTCCATTTTTGTATCCCTTCTACATACTGCATGTTCATAGAACAATATGTGCATATTTCTAGCTGTTGAGATACATTTGTATATTCTTTTCAATACTACTTTTGTCTATATTATGTATATATATTATTTCTGTATATGTAAATGACCTTTCCTTCCACTTATTCAGTGTTAGTATATCCCAGATATACTAATGTTAATATTGATCCTTGGTGATCGGGGAATCAACTAAATATCTTCCCTACCTCCAATCAACCCAATATTGTCATATAATGGCTAACATTCTAGTTATCAATACTGACAGATATTTTTATTATTATTTTTGCTAATGCCCTAGATGGAAGCTTGTTAAAAAAAATATGAAAAATTAAAATTTCTATATTTCAACAATGAGTATTTGAGAAACTAACAAAAATATATTTTTGTTTGAGAAACTTCTGTGTAACATGAGAAAGAGACATACTGGTCACAACTCTAACTTCTGTATAATCCACAAATAAAAAATGTTTTTCCCTTGGATCTGAAATAAATCTGCTCTGGCTATGACATTAAACTGCAGCTAATGACTCCAGTTTTAGAGATCTGTAGAGTGTGGAATATCTCTTTGTTGCCATTACTCCTGGATCAACTCTGAAACAACTACACAAAAAAAAGTTAAATATGAATTTACAATGAATGCAATTCCCTAACATCTTGGCATAAAATAACACTAGATATCATTAAAATCAATCAATCAATCTAACCTCTGAATAATCCATTGATAACATATTTTTCCCTTGGATCCCATATAAATAATATTTATAACTAAATGGATAAAAACATTACTGAGATAAAAATGAATGAAAATAGAAGTGAAAATATTTGTCATTGTTAAAATGCCTTATCTAAAAACAAATTGTTATCCCAAACTTGACTAACCAGACTTTGTGTATGACTAACAATTGATTACTGCTTTGGGTATATTTCAGCTGATGCAACCTCCAGCATTCTTTGAGAGTATGTTGCATCCTTTTTTTATCATTAAGGGTTTTCAAACTATTGTCTTCATCTTTATTGTTATTTCCACAATGTTTCAGCTGCTATGTCCTCCAGCCTTCTTCAGGTGTTTGTCGAACTCAGGAACCTTCACGGAACTTCGAAATACATCCTTTATTGAATCCACGGGGGTCACCTGTTCTGATTCCCATTTTGATCTGAACAACACTAATGATACTAATAATTATGATAAAGAATACAAAAACAAAACCAATTTTTAGTTGATATTAATCAACAGTTTATAAATAACTGGTGGACAATATGAATTGAAGACTTCCAAATCCTAAAAACCACTCAGACTCTAACAGGTATTAACATTTTAACTCAAAGTGGACCTGGAAGTAATGGCAATGAAGGGGTACTCCACATATCCTAGAGCTTCAGAATTGGAGCCTCACCATTAGATGCAGTTTAGTGTCATATCCAGGATATCCTTTTTTGAGAAGGGGTTTACCCCTCAGCAGGTGATACAGTTGGCATATTGTAAGCCCAACTAACAGGGAATATTGAATAGAAAGAGAAATTAACTTTGAAAGACTTAAAGTTCTTTTTTCTTTTAATGTTTTCAATTACTTTATGAGTATGTAAGGAAATTATTTAACAAATTCCATATGATATATAAATGACTTACTGTTGGCAAATTGAGAACATTGGCAATGATGAGGTCAGATGATTGTTGGGGTTCTGGGATACCATTCAAAGAGAAATGAATTGTCCATTTTTTATTTATGCATCCAACGGTGGTAATTTGATAATCTCTACATGACGAATGGAGTTGAACTTGCAACCAGAATAATAATGGAGAGCCTGTTGTAAGAGAAGGAAATTATTTCAGTAAGGAAATATACACTCAGTAATCTAATTCCTCTCTATTTTCTCTCCTTATATGCAAGAGTTCATAAATAGATGAATACATACTAAAATATCAAAAGATAGACAAGTGGATTAAGATAGATACACCTCATGTTCTTATATATATTTTATATATATAAATATACAAGTATATTACACATGAGAGATGTCCAAAAAGTAAGATACAAACATTTACTAATCCAACATGTTTATCAATATACAAATAGAATATTGGGCATATGTCACAAGCATTACAATATTATTTTTCTATGTAGTCACTGTTGATGTATTAATGCCATATCACAAATTGTGAATTTGAAGGAAAGCTTCAACATTGCACTAATTGAAGCTTTGACTCAAAATGATAGATGGCGCAAGCTTTGTGATATGGTTGAGTAACTTGATCTTTCAAAGTCAACAGTCCATGAAATCATTCACAAGAAATTGGGATGTCATATTATATACCATATTTCCGACATATAAAATACATGGTTTACAAAGGTATTTGGGGAACTACAACTCAATGTAGCCCCTTTAAACTCCATAGCTGTCAATTTTTAACTTCAGTAGATAACCCTCATAATACCAACAAATAGGATGCAGTGTGATATAGGCAGAGAATTATTTTAATACTAAATGTACATGTTATATACCAGGAAATAGGGTATCTCATATATACATATATATGCTTATGAGATCTTTTCATGTAGTCAATAAACTACATCATAAATATATATCCCTGGGATAAAAAACAAATGGAAATATATATATACAAACATATCTATACATACATATATATATATATATATATATATATATATATATATATTACAAACATACATACATAGGTATATCAAGTTCTCAGATTCAAGACGAAAAAAGCATTTATCTAACAAAACAAATATTATTCAACATAATCTCCTTCTTTGTTAATGCAATTCAGAGGGGAATATTATGAAGATTAGCTGAAAAAATTAGTTTGATCAAGATACTCTCATGAATGTGACCAAATGAGGTTTAGGTTGGTTGATTGGGTTTAATGACACATCCTGTTTATATATATATATACATATATATATATATATATATATATATATGATTTGGAAAGAAATAGTTTGTAGGTAAAATTTTAATTCATTTACACCCAATTAAATGGTTTCAAGTATTGCTATTTATTGTTTGCACACAGTCAAGTGGTTTTAAGTATTGCTATTGTTTGCACATTGTTTGATTTTTTTAATAGCTTACAAGACAATCTTTTCATGGTACTTGTTTAAAGAGATTGCTCCAAATTAAATGTGGTAACATACATACGAATGTCATCTAATACTAATAATTATATTCAATATTACTCATCTGTTTGCACTTAGTTAAATGGTTTCAAGTATAGTAAATGATTAAATAGTACTTTTACATTTCAGTTACAATTTTTTAGGCAACCAGCAAAACCTTTTTTTGAGATATCTAAGTTCAACCACCCCAATTTTATTCATTATCTAACCTTCTCATGAAATGTTTGTCCAAGTGTTGAGTGTTATTATCATTGGTCCATTATCCATTGTGGATGTGAAGCTGTATCAATTATCTTCAGATAATCAAAGACATGCTAATTTTTTACTTTAGTATTTTTGCCAAGATCTTTTCCATGTTTTTTTTTATTCCCATGAGCATACATGGAATCTCCAGGTTAAAATGACCATGAGTCACTTTCTACCTCATGATGACATGAATACATAGAACCAGTGGGTAACATTTGTACCTGTAAAAATCCCAGTTATTTAAAAAATATATATATATAAGATATAAAATATGTAGATGGAAACAGTTATTGTTTCAAAGAGTATAAAAATTCAATACTCACTCAAAAAGAAATACAAATTAAGAAAAACAGATATATAAATATACAAATGATTATTTTTTTATTTCAGTTTTTTAATAATACATTCAATAAGATTTCTATGAATACAGATACTAAACTCAGGGGTAGAAGTACTGGGTAATGACATTTTGATAGGTAGGGTGTACAGATACTACACTCTTACATTTTGATCTTAATGAATTAAGCAAAGATGAACAAAGAAAAAAAAACAACAAAAAACAGAAAAAAGTCACTGTTTATTTTATATATGCGTCATGATTTTTTTAATAGCTTACAAGACAATCTTTTCATGGTACTTGTTTAAAGAGATTGCTCCAAATTAAATGTGGTAACATACATACTAATGTCATAGTGATTTTAAGTAAGGTTATTTTATCTAAATGTGTAATCAACCAGAATTTAAATCAACAAATGAAGTTGTTTCAATGGTGAATTCCAAGCAATACTTAATGCCTAAGAAGCTGGGTTGATTGACTAATTTTAATGACATGTCAATATGTCTAAGATTATTTTGTGCCTAGAAGATAGGGAATCACATTTACTGCATGTTCATATTTACTTTTTTTGTGTAGTTGTTCTTTAAAAGGTTTTTTTTTCACAATCCCATTAAATATGAACAATTTTAAAACATTACTATTTGACCCATCGATGGAAACTTAACAAGTATTACCACTCCGGGTTAAAGTGAACCTGGGAGTAATGACAATGAAGGAATACTCTCCAGATATTCAGAACTGGAGCCTCACCATCAGATGTAGTTTAGTGTCTTACCTCTTTACACGGGATACAGAAAAAATATAGCTTTTTAAAGATCGATTTTTAGTACAGAAATATAAAATTACTTTTTTTTTCATTTAAGCTAATCATTAAATTTAGTTTACGAAAACAGTGAAAACAAAAAAATATAAAGCTTTTCAGGATTTGTTTAATATTTACTTAGATGTTTGTTTACTGATTATGTCCAATTTCTGTCAACGATTATTGCTAACATTTTTTTAAAGATACTTATAAAAAAAAAATAAGAGAACTACTCAAAAATAAAACACTTAATGTTTAATTCCTGATTTAAAAAGTCATTTTCTTTTGGTTTAGTTTTTGTTTTGTTTTTTTATTATGCAGTTGTTGTTGTTTTAAGAAGACATCAAATTGTCTAAAATAAAATTTAAATGTACAATAACAAAAATGGTTGGATATTAGGAAAATTTGAATAAAAAAATCTCTGGACAAAAACCTGAAGGAGACCGCCTCATCGGTTTCCATCGAAAGAAAGGGAACCGCAAAAACTGTCTAAATAACATTTTTAAATAAAAAGTAACGCCGCAATCTGAAAGTCAATGGCTCTTTTGTTTTTGAAAACACATTCAACCGAAAGCCGAAGCTTCCGGTCCGGTCAGGTATTCCGCGTAACAATTGAGTTGAACTGTCAATGTATCTCTTCCGATTAAAATTTTAAGAGATTTTTTTTTTATTCAAGGTTTTTATCTTATTTTGTAATGAAAAGAATTATTAAGTTTATAAAATTCTAAAGTAAAATAATTTTGTTTCAGAAGAATCCATTCCTGACAGGGCGGAAGTTATAGTCTGTTACTCGAGTTACCTTTATTTTAATTTCTCCAAAAAGTGTAAAAATAAATATACTAGAATGTGTGCATATGTACGCACAAGTATACATGTTTGTTTTTGGAGTTAATTATGGTATTCAATTCAATATTTTGACATATTACTTACAACAAAAAAAATAAATAAATAAAACACATAGGTATAGACTCCGTCAAGGTTGTCTATGAGGGTAGCAGCTTGTACTCTACTGCTTGTTAGGAAATTATGGTAGATTTACCTAAGTTTTCATACATCTTCAACCCTACCTTGAGCATGCATATATATGCGTTTTATGCACATATATGCTTTAATGAATAAACTTTTGGGCATCTTGTGGTGTTAGCAAGTTCGTCACGCAGGCCCAAAATAGTGAATTTTATTCTCATTGAATGATGCCCCGTATTTCCGAACCAGTGGTCAGCTAAATTTAATCGACATGTAGTTTGTTTTTATTTGTTTGTTTGTTTGTTTATTTGTTTTTATATAGACCGTCTCGCATGATGTAATAGCAAGAGAGCTAAGCTAGCAGACAATTGACAGTAAGTTCAATTCCCACTGTTTTTGTGCTACAAGTAAATCTCTTCATAGCGATAAATTTTAGAGTAAGTTTAATATTAAGTTTCTTTTTCTGTCTTTATGTTTTTGTTTTTTTAATTAAGCATAATTGTCCATAGAAAGTAATTTTTTAAAATTAAATTTTTTAAAAAGTTAGGCAGGTAGAATTTCCTTATTTAGAAGTATATGCAACACAATCTTCCTGTCCTCAAAATTCTCCTTCCTCTTGGTCTTGTGCCAGACGTAAATGGAATCGAGGGCGACGCATTAACGTCACTTCCGTTGGGTAGTGCAGTCAATTGTCTACTTCCGGGTTGAATGTAATCGGAATAACAAACTCGGCAAGTCAATTAGATTATTGCCGCTGTCCCGACAGCAGTTGAAAGTATTATAATTATTTACTCACGGATTAACTTAATTACAAGTGGAGAAAATACTGACGCAGGAAAGAGACATCATGACTTTACTTGTTTAAGGTATTTTTCTCGTTTTTGGCATTTTGACAAACCTCTTTTATTTAAAAAAAATAATAAATAAAATTGACAAATGAGCAAACATGAGTTAGGATGAATCCACATTTTTCCATTATGGAAGACTATAATTGTATAAAAATTGTTTTATTTTATTTTCGAGTTCTACATTGTTTTTAATGTACTTACGTTTTACTTTTGTAAAATAAGAAAAAAAAATGATGATAATTTCAAGTGTGCATCTTGTAATTTTTGCAGAAAAATAATTTGAGTAAGAGATGAAAGTATAAAAGGAAAATTAAGAAAGAATGTTTTAATTTATTTAATTTATTTTTTTTTACAAATATTTTAATTGATATGATATTGATAGATGAAAGTATCCCTCGTGAGAATGGTAAATTTTGTTATTTAAAAACAAAAAAAATGTTTCGTTGTTTCTCTGCCACGGAGAAATTTCCTTCTGATTTCAGTGGGTTTATTCTAGGAATGATGCAACTTACCTTTCTCCTGAAAAACATATTAGAATCAGAATATTTTTAAGATATATAGGGAATTTTGGATACTTATGTCTAGTTTTCCACTTAATTTTATATTAGTTACACTTTGTTGGATATTAATTCTTTGACTACTCAACTGTACAATTCAATAATCATCATTAAAAACTGACATTTATTTTTGTTAGTCTATATAGTTTAACTTTTTTTCCAAAGTCTCCGATCAAGTTCAGCAGTTCTTTAAAAAATGTTCTCATTGTTCAGTTTCTGTATTTATTCATTCAAGAAAATACTCACGCTTTTTGTGTGTGTGTGTGTGTGTTGTTTGTTTTTGTTATGGTTAGGAAATCTTTCCTCCTTCTCTTCCTCGTCGACCCCCAACTAAAAACGTGTAAGTGCGTGTGTTTACTTATTTAACTATTGAACTAATCAATCAACTATCCACGCGGTACTGACATACTTAACGTATATGTATAGATTTACCGGCTTTTTGCTAAAATTTTGTTATTAATCCGTTTAAGCATGACCTTTTTTTTTTTTCTCGCTCTAAGTTTTATCCTTTTTTTTTTTTTTTTTTTTTTTTTTTTTAAAACCAACCTGCAAATCGGTGAAATCAAATGTGATAGGTTCAAGTTTTGCAATCTGCTTTTTGTTGTTTTCACATTTAAAAATGAATTACTCTAGAAGAGGTAACAGTAATATTTATTTCCAAAAGATCATTTTAAAAAAGAAAAAAAAAATCAGTTTTGCTAAATCATAACAATGTTGTTGATAATTAAATATCTAACCTTGTTAGACTAGCTGAGTTTAATGCAATTAATAATAAAAAGTGTTTTAGATTTTCTGTGAAAACATTCGACCTTCTTGATGCAAGTTTTTCAAAATCTTTTATTTTCATAAAAATCTTTCGTTAAAACTCAAAATTGTTTTGTTGACATTGACATGCACTGCTAATATAGATTTTATAAAGGGACAGTTTTTCTGAAGGCCCAATTAATATGTTTTATTTGTATTTAAAATCACCATTTTTCTTTAATAGAAGTGATTTGTGAAACGCCGAAAAAGCTTAAAAAAAGCAAACGTTTTTTATACGCATCATGAAATGAATTTTTAAGCTGAAGCTGGAAAATTTGGATGACTGTCAAGACAATGATTTATTTGTAAGACTGAATATTTAAAAAAAAAATGACAAAAAAGAAAATATTTTTCTATTTTTGTTACTTTAAAGGTACCACAAAGGATAAGTAAAGTTGGTCATTTTTTTCTTTATTGTATCGATTTTAGCTTTTTTTGTAAATATAAACGACAATAAAATTCGTTTTCTTCACTTTGATATAGAAATAAATTTAATCAATGAAGTTGAAAAAAATTTAATTAATAGATTTAGGTTTTAGACGGGTATGTTTCTTTAAAGCTACTTCAACTACTTGTCAATATTAACAATAAACCATATGTTTATTTATTTATTTATTTTATTAAATTATTTATGGTTGTTAATTTAAAATATTTGAACTTTTCACACCACACCTGTTGCAGTTCATTGTTTTTATATTGGACATTTTCCATCACATTTTTTATTTGATAAGTAAATATTTCAAATACCATTCTTCTACCCTCTTGTTCCAAATCTTGTGATCATCATTGACCCCAATATTCCCCCTCTTTTCTAAAGCTCCGTTGTTGAGTCACCCCCATCGTCATGTCGATATATTCTCTGTCATCATTTACGAAAGAAGAAAAGAATTCTAATGCTGTCTTTCAGTTTTTGCGTAAAACCCTGCAAAATTTTGGGTAAAAATAACATTCATCTTTTTCTTTTCTATTTTGTTAACGAATGTCACCCTTTTTCTTTCTTAGTATTAAGGATGTGTGAATCTTCTCTGTCCCGTCAACAATCACCTGGTGAATATGTCCCGTTGTGCGTGCCTTGTCGATGGTGGTTATCATTATGTTTTACTTTCATAATAAACTTAAAAATTATCGATAGCTTCGGCTACAACGAGAGGAAAAAAAACTTATTTTTCAATTAGTTAGGTAGTTTTTTTGTTTTTTTTACTGATAAGCATTCTATTTCTATTTTTTAATCTTGTCATTCATAAAAAATATTTTTGTACCGTTATTGGGTTTTCCTCAAATCAAAATCGCTAAACTTGCTTTTTCACTCTTCCTCGTTTCAGATTACATTCATTTAAAACGCACATACAAATAAAAATACTCTTAGGCTTTTTTTTTCTGGATCTTGTTTTTGTGCTGTATGATTCATAAAACCCAACATCTTTTGTATTTTTCCAGAAATTGTAAAACAGGCATGCAAACAAACTAACGATTCATTTGCAATTTTTAAAATGAATAACTTTCGTTTATTACTTTTGATAAATGCATATATAAATTTTTAAAGAAATTAAAATGATCAGACGTTTTCTTTGTGTGTGTTTAATAATTTTGATAAGTTCTACTCTTCAGCCATTTGCTAAAAGTAATACATACTTAAAATTGTTAATGTTAAAATTTATTTTTTGACGACTCATATTGCAAATATTAATTTATCTCTCAAAGACAAGAATTTATACACCCAACATTTATGAATAGTCAGTCATTTTGTTTTCAAAATGTGGAGGGGGAGAAAGCATTTTCTTATCGTGTTTTTTTTTTTTTTATTCAGTTCTTTTTATTAAAGTAATTTTACTCCCAATTTTGTTCCTTAAGCAGAAAGAAAAACAAAAATTAAAAATAATGAAATAAAGTGACACGTTCCGCCACCCTCATGTGTAAAGGATGGAAAAATCCCATAATTTCTATCTTCTGAAAAAATTCGAACTACTTAAGATTTTGGTTTTTCTTAATCAAAATGAGGGGAAAAGTGGGAAGCAAGAACTAAATATGGTTGTTTAAAGTTTATATTATCAGTATTGGTTTAAAAGTTTCTAAATTTGGCTTGAAGATGAAGACTTTTCTGTTTTTTAAAACTTTACAACAAAAATTCTTAAATCATTACTCCAACCAGATGGGGGTCAGTTTCTCCAGTCATTAAACTATTGAATTGTTACTATTAAGTTGGTTAGTGTTTTATGGCATATCAACCCTTGTGGGTTATATAATGCCAAATCCGGTTTTTATGATATGATTTATTCGCACACAATTAAATGGTTTCTAGTATTGCTATTTAACATTAGTAATTCTATTTATCAAGTATTTCTATATAATACAAATAATTTGAACACAGATGTATAGTTTCAGATAACCAATAATAATCTTTAGTAAATGATTGAACAGTTCTATTTGACCCATACACGGGTCAGAGAACCTGTCCTGAAAGTAATGGCAATGAGGGTATAACGCATCGCTCAATAAGTCTCGAGCCTAATATATAGATGGCGCCACTAATAAAAAAATCCATATTATTTTTATAAAGTGATAACTTTCAAATGGCATGTGTCAAAATTTGAGCGCAATCGGATTATTAGTTTACAAATTACAGTTATTCAAGTGAAGCAAATGTTGCAAACTTTCAAAACAATGGAAAAATCTGAATTTCATGTGTTGAAAAGCATTGCTTTCTGACGGGAAAAAATACTGTTCGAACAAAACAATGGCTTGATAAGTGGTATGCTGACTTTAAAAGTCAATCTCATTTTGCAGATCTTTAAAAACAATATGAGCACAGAAAACATTGACAAAACAACCAGTCAGAAGACATGTGGTCATCCCAGTGATTGGAGCACAAAAATATGCACTCTTTTTGGATTTTCTTATGTTTTTGTATTACAACATGTAATTTAAATCAGGTATTTATTTTTATTTTATGATGCACCGACACAAAATAATCTAAACTGGGAAGCAAAATATTTTTTCTAAATTTCTAAAAAAAAAAATAATAGAAAAATGGTGCATGCATGTTCACTTCGTTTGCAATGAGCCTGCTTAATAAAATCTATTGCAACTAATTACCATTGCCATTACTCCCAGGTCCACTCTGACCTAGAATGATAGTACCTATTAGGGTTCCATTTATGGGTTAAATAGATGTTTGAAGATTATTCATATTTGATAGGACCATGTGCAAAAAAACAACTCTTAAGAATAACTACACAAAAAATGTCTATATTAACATAGTGGTAGTAAGCTAATTGAAAGAATCAGTGTATATGCATAGAATTGAACACCATATGGAATTTTTTGATCAAGAAAGAATAGATTGAAAGCTCTAAAATTATGTCACTTCCAAGTGGGCATAGATTTAATATTTGGGTCAGGCAGTGAGATCCATATATTTTAAGAAGCATTAATAGAATCAGTCTCAAAAGGACATATTAACAAAGGATTAATTAATACATGAATATCCTTTAGTCTGCCTCTATATACTGAATAGTTTGATTCGAAATTACCAAATGCAAAAGACATCTAAAGAAGGCTGGAGGATACAATAACCAAAATTTTGTGACTATAACAACCAAGATAAAGATAATGGTTGGAATCAGTCAGTGTATAATAATAATAATTCTTGATTTCGTATTTGATATGTTAAAATCATAATTAGTTGCTAAATTCTTTCTCATTTTTTGCCCTTATCTTGATATATTGAAGTTGTTGCTCTAAATATTTCACATCAATTTTTCAATATTATTTATTTTTTAGTAATTTAATGATTTTAGTAATGAACAAATTCTCCATCAGGTTCTTAATGTTTGAATTATTTGTCATATAACTTTAATGACGTGATGTAGTGGTATTGTAATATTTATGTAAATTAAGACTATCTAGCTTAATGATTTAAGAGATTTTAATATTACTAACCTATTGCTCTTGTTTATGCTTAGAATTTTCTTGAACATTTATTTAAGATGTTTAAAAAATGTGCAAACTATATTTTTTTTAAATTTTACTAACTATATAATAAACTTTTTTCTAATATCCTATTTTGATCTATTTTGCAAGTCCTCAATTATGTATATAACAGTTCTCTTTTGTTCATCATGCCAACTTTACTTCTTGCCATGTTGGTTGGGCTTAGAATATGCTGACTGTATACTCTGCAGAGTGGTAAGACCTCCACCAAAAAAAGGGGTATGCTAGGTATGATACTAAACTGTATCTAATAATGAGGCTCTAGGTCTGGGGAGTGTATGGAGTACCCCTACATTGTCATTACTCCTAGGTACACTGGTGACCTGGAGCAGTAGTACCAGTTAGGTTTCCATCTATAGATCAAACAGATATATTCAAAATTTTCTGTATTCGATAGGACTGAGTGTAAATAAAAAAACCTCTTAAGAAAGAAGTATACAAAAATGTAAATATGAATGTACAATGAATGTGATTCCCTAACCTTTAGGCATAAAGTAACCCTAGACAGATTGACATGCTATTAAAATCACTCAACCAATCTTAATTCTTAATCAATGACAATCCTTTTTTTCTTGAATTTTCAATGCCTGATATACAGATGAAGTCCTGAAACTTATGAAAACAAATTTTAGATTAAAAAAAGATTATAAAATTTGAAGTGTAATCATGAATTCTTTTCTTTACAAGATTTATTTTATTTATTATTGGAGAAAATAACTAAAATAAAATAAGGGGAGTGGTGGGGTAGCAGTAAAGTCAATGGTTAGAGATAACTAAAACAAGATCTATGTCTATCTTAAGTTCAAATTCAGCTAACACTAAAATCCAAGAATTATTGTTTCATTTTCTTTCTCACATCTTCCAGAATTTTTCACCATAAATGATTGTCAGAATGAATGAAAATTTTGATATATTTGTGTAATAAATCCAGGATATAACATTCTATAAACAGCTAATTCTCTAATGAATACCAATATGAACTATAACATGTTAAATTAATTCACTGATAATGATGCAGAAAGTAATTTCTCAAATATATCAACTGAAGAAAGTCTTAATTACTGTATTTGTCTACTTGAAAAACAAGTTTTACAAAAGGATATTTCTTTTTCTTTTGTAGATAAAGTTACATACAATTTTTCTTCAAATTTTTTTATACTCTGTGTAAGACCAAATAATCAAAAGTGAAAAGATGTTTATTTTAGGGATTCTTAAGAAAGCAAATATTCTTTCAATGGACATTAATGGAATACATTTGAAATAAACAAAACTAGAAAGATCTTGATTTTGGGGACTCTTAAGAAAGGCATTCGTGATGTAATGGTTATCAACATAAGAAGTGAACTCAGCTATGTGAGTCCAAATCCTGAATGAGACTGTTTGCATTTCACATAGCATTAATACTCTTGGGAAAGGTATAAATCCAATTATTCTGTCTCTAGCTAAGGATAAATAGTAGGACAACCTGGGTTCTTTAACCTTAGTATGGTAACTGGACTGTGAGAAGGAAAACTCTAGATTCAAACCATTTGTAAACCTAGAGAGGGATGGAATTTACCTGGCTATTCCTGCCCAAGACATGCTACATGGGTAGCATCCCTACAACCAAACCAGGTTAACAAGACTATGAGTTAATGAAAAAATGTAATGTATAGAATATATTTTTTACTTTTGAAACAATTATCTTTTTTTTTTTTTTTTGGTTATGAAACAGGTTAACAAGAGCAATGGTTATTGTTTGTTTGTCCACAGCTTTATTATCGAAAGTTTCCTTTATTCTTCTTTATCTGAAATTTTCAAAATTTGTGCATGGTATTAAATTTTACTGTGCATCATGGGCATTTTTGTGTACAGCCAAACAGCTTACTGGGAACACTACGATTACATTTCCTATAACCCACTCACACCAAGTTAAACAGCTACAGTGACCAACTCAAAATAACTGCAGTGAATTTAGAATTTGAATTCTTTCACTAAAAATAAAACGTTTTTCATTGGTCAACACGCTTCAGTAGATGTAGGTGAATTTTATGTTTCAATTTTAAAACACTGCATAAATTCTTATAAGGAAGTCTATAAGAACAGCCTTCATACCAACTTAGCTTTAAGAGAATATCCTCAAATTGATTTTGGTAAAGATGATCTGACCTTTCAGACAGCCAAAGCCTTTCCAAGTAAAGTTGTTTATAAAACCTCAGCATATCAACATCAATCAAAGGAAAGATCAATGCTTCAGATCATCTTTTTGAAGAAACTGATATTTGTTGAGTTGTCAATCGCCTAACTTCTTACTTGAACTTTTGGATAATGTTAAAGCGCTTTTGTTTTCTTTTTTATTAGCTTTGCACCATTTTGGGTAGGGGTGCATGGGAAGCAAAAAAAAAAAAAATGAAAGGAAGTATGATTCCATATGATCTTTCAGTATGTCACTCACTGTGCTTAAAAATAACTCTTTATTTTTAGTACATTTTGAAAGGGTCTTTAAAGAAAGGCATTTCAAAATAAAAGCTATGTTGTTTTGGAAGGATTGAATTATCATGTACAAGATAAGGAAGTCCTATGAGTTATCTTCCCTTGAAATTGCTGATTCAATATATTTCTCTTGGTAGTAAGTAAACTGAGTTGAAGTTTACATGAGTAACTAAAAAAAAAATTTTGGCAAAATGGTCTTTATGTTCCACCTTATTTTTTAAAATTTCCTAAAGTTGTTTATTTTTATCAAAGAATATCAAGCGTTTTCACTTCTAATGATTTCATACGTAATAAGATTCTTGTTAGCATAAAACCATTAAAGTGCTGTAATTTGGGAAAATGAAGCAATTCCCAATCTAAATTGCAACTTTATAGTGTGGGATCTACATTAATAATGCTAACTCCGAATGATCTGATTTTGTAAGGAAGATAACTCCATGTATATTAAATTATATCTACAGTGTTATTTCCCTTATTTGCAAATAATTATGATATAAATTCTATAAATATGAAATGATTTGGCAATTAAGTCAGTGGTGCCAGTGGTACATTTAAATGTTCATTAAATTTTTTTTTTAATTGATTATAGATATGCATAGTTATTTATTTTAGTTTTATTTTGACTCTAAACTTAATAGTAATATATTTATGCATAGTTTCGTATGAGGGTGAGCTGAAAAGTTTATATGATGATGTCATATTTGCTGTTCATAACTGTAGAATATAGGTAATTAAAACACACGGGTAAAGTCCAGGTACTGTACATCAGTCAAGTTCTATCGTATAGACAGTAAGTCAGTACCCAGTTGCATTACACACAGAAGCAAACTCTCAGAACTTTGAGGAAGAGAAAGGTCTTATAGCTACCAGGGCATTCCATCATGCACATGTGGTTGAGTCTATTCCCTGGGCAGTGATTGGTCGCTAGCCCAAGAGTGGCTATATCAGTGTTAATATATAGCAGCTCGTTTAGTGTGGTACATCTTATTTTTTGTCTGCCAGCTAGATGCTAGACTAGGACTGCTGAGCCAGTAGGTGTTGTTATTATTGTTGTTTTTAGAGCTGTGACTTCTACATCTCCCCCCCACACACACACATGCACATGTAGGCCTGGTTGTACAAAGGCAGTGCCTTTCTTTGAGGCCTGGCCTGTTATGTGGTAGTAGCCTAGATTGAGCTTGGGGAATTTTAAATAACCAAGGGCATAGTGATGTATGTGTGGTTTGTTTGGGGGGTTCAATTGCTGTACATGTATCATTGCCAGAAGGTGTTAGGGGATCAGAATATAAAAGTGGAGCATTAATTGTAGAAGTTATTGATGCAGGTGTTGCACTTGGTATCAGTGTTGGTGCAGCCTTGAATTCGTACTTTCTATGTCTTGGTCATAGAGTAGTATATCATCAACTACTTTTACTTTTGGGGGACATCTTTAATTATTTCGTCATACTTACATATGTAGGCATCATCGGAGGCTAAGTATCCTTGGGCATTCTGAGATACATTAAACGACCCCACTCCTTGATATAGGTTGTAAGGGGTTGTGATTCCTCATCTAGAAGGAATAAATGGTAGCCATCCATGGCATCAAGGACTGTTTTTTTGTGTTTGGTGGTACTTGCATTGACAGTTGGAATGGTGAGCTGGTGTGGAGTGTTTCTCATTTGCACTGAGAATTTAGATGTTGGTTGTCCACCGTTCTTGGTTTCCCTTTTTTTTTTTCTTTTTTTTTTTCAGTAATAACCATAGTACTGCACCAATCAGTAGGGTTACCAATTGGTATGGGGGAATGATTCCCCTTCTGAAATTGTCCCAGAGGGCTTTCTTTAGTTTTTCCTTTTTGTGGTATGGCACTGGAATAGGGTTGTGTTTAGCTTTAGGGGTTGCACCTTCTTTGAGGCAAATGTGGGCTGGGGGAGGGCAGACATTGCTGGGAACTTTCCACTATTATTGAATACTGTGGTAGCAAATTGATCTAATAGCTATTCCTTAAGTTTTTGTACGTTGTCACTGGTTGGTGGGTATGGAGGGGTCTTAGGATAGTTGAACTTAGTTTATTTGTGGGAGGGTCAATCTTGTGATGTATGGCATTGCATGTTGCTAACGGCGGTGATGTCATGGACTTGGGAAAGCATGAAGGTAATATACCAACATTAATACAGGCTGTTTTACTGAAGTATATTACCTGTACCTCGCTGCATATGTATAGCATCTGCTTCATGGATCTGTCCCCAATTTTGAATGTAAAAGGCAGTCAATCTTGACACACCAAGGAAAATCCTCCAACGGTGAATACTTTTTTTCTTGAGAGGACCGAGTTTCTTTCTGAGAGTCCCACGTGCCACAATTGTTTCAATCTACCAAGGCATATAGTCGCACCACTATCAAGGTAAATTTTGAGCCTGTTGGAGTGGGCAGTGGGGATGTCTCTGGCCCATCTTGGATCCGGGTATGGGGAGTGTAGAAGTCTAATGATTCACCTTCTAACATGGCTGCCTTCTTTGCTAGCTTAAGGATGGCTAGGGCATGTCCCATGGTTGTGACACCTAGTTCTTTGAGGACTTCCCAGTCTATCATGGTGAGGCTATCCTTGGTAATACTTTCCTCCACAAAAGTTTAAGTCCTGGCAGAGTCAGCTGGAATGCCAATTTTGGTAAGTAGCGCTTGCCAATCATCGGATCCTATTCATAGCACCATGATGAATATTGGTTGACTTGAAAGTGGTCTGACACACAAGTATTTATTTCCAAAAAGTACAAATTATGCTTTTTTGGTGGGCACAAGGCCCAAGAGTTTAGGGGAGGGGAAGGGGTGAGAACTGTATTTTCCTATGGGCCCTAGCTAGTCACACTCATCGCCAACAGTCATTTTATTTCAATCATTCTATACAATGGGTTCACTCAACCAACCAACCACGCCACAATCACCAAAACACCTCATTCACTCCATGAGAATCCTACTTAAAAACCCGATGCAATGGAATGGCGTACGTACAATAGATAAAATGTGATGAGGTATTGGAGGAAAAAGCCCCAAAGTAAACAAAATATAAACCCGGTTGGTTTCCCTCCCATACCCCCTTCTATGATGTGGAGAGTCGACTGTTTTCTGGTACTTGGATAAGACCAAAAACAAGCCGAAACTCTCCCTATTGGGGAAGATCCTAAAAAACTAATCAGGATAAAAGAACAGGCAGGAAGGGGGCCGGCCTGGAGTGGGGAGTGAACATGAAATACTGAAAATGTGACCAAGATCCTCATAAAAGGCCAGGGACTCACAAGTGGTAGAGGGGACAGAAAAAAGAAAACTGGGAATGGGGAGGATCTTGAGAGAACTAACATCTAGATTGCGGGGCCAATAACACACTTCATACCACTAACTAGGGGGTCAAGTTATCTAAATGTTACATAGAGTTCCTACTTACCTGGGGTGGGGTCCCGAAGGACCCGGACCATCATCACCATGCGCAGGCAGAGGAGGGAAGGACGACTCCAACGTTGTCCCCTTGCATACGACCAAGCTTGCTGCATACACCCACCTTTTGCTGAATGTTATGCGGTCCAAGCATCTTCTATCGCATCTAATCTTGACCCTAAGCTGATGCCTAAAGAACAAGATCAGATCGCGATAAGAAAAGTTTGCACCTTCATACAATCCCTTGTTTCGCGTCTGCCAAATCACCATTCTAGCCACGGCTAGGATCACGAGAAACACCACACGTTTCTCACCCTGAAACGGAGAGTCAACATTGTCCAAAACGTATCCAACATCGAGCAGCACAAGCTCTCTAGGGCTGATGCGAGCCGTCCACTCTTCGACGTGGCTGGTCTGACACACAAGTAGAATGATTCCCATTGTCATTTACTGGATGAATATATGGGTGAATAGACACCACTCATGCAAATGTGTTGGGCAGGTCATCCTGGCACCACAGAACAACCCACTTGCTGCATTAGGTGCTCTCCTATAAATGAGATAAGCTTAGCTGGTTTGCCTTTAACAAGAAGATTCTAATCAGCCTTTGGGCTTTTGACCTTGTGTCAAGTTCTGTCTGGTGGGAGGCAACGACAAATAACTTTAACAAGAAGATTCAAGAAGGCAGCCATGTTAGAAGGTGAGTCATTCATCAGGGAGAATGGGATCAGTATTGCTTCTACCTCTTCGCAGCTATTGTTATTGTCCTGCTTATAGGTGTCCATTACTGGGTCGAATACTACATGCGCAATAAGTGCATCCATGTCACCTTGCTCATCTTCAACTTTTGATTGGCAGAGCCTCTCAAAGTGGTTTTGCTTGCCACACACTTTATATGTTTGACCCCATGCAGGGCACATCTGTGACCTGTGACCTGATCCAGCTCCACCATGCTCGTGACTGCTGCAACCTCTATACACGTTCCGGTCTGGTTTTGTTCTTGTTATGGTCCTTTCAATTGGGCTACATCTTGGAAGTCCTGCTATGTCCCAGGCACTGGATATTTTGCCTTGATCTCGCATGGCCATTTCAAACGCTTCAAAAATGGTTATATTCTGCTCCAGGGTCTTCAGCAATCCTGCTTTGGCCAGCATGTCTGTCTGCAGAGCATCGTTAGCTATGCTCCAGATGAACTGGACAGATCATGATTACCGTTGGGGCATATGAAGTCACAATCCTGCGCCCCTGATCGCCAAACTAAGTAATTTTGAATGGACTCATTACCACTTTGAACAATCAATGAAAATGAGATCTGGTGAACCATGGGATTTGACTTCTGTGTGACTAGGACCTTGAGCATGTCAAGTAGTTTGTCAGGGATTGTGTTGAAAAACTCAGCATATGTATTAATGATGGAATTCTAGACGGCTTCGTTAGCGCAATAATATAGCTGGATATTGGTCTGTGCAGTGGGGAGGCTGGTTATCTTTGTGAATATATCCCAGTCTATTCTGAATTTCCAGAACTGTTGTGAGGTCATTTCCGAGCTGAGTTGAGAAAATTTTACAGTTGGTGGTCTTATGTAACTAGCCAGTGGTACTGAATGTTCTTTAGTTGACTTGAGTATGGTGAGCACATCACCCATAGTCTTGATGCCCAGTTCCTTGAGCATCATATGGTCCAGCATATGAAAACTGTCCCTTGTGATCTCCTCACTTGAGAATGTCTGCATAAATCTTAGTGGAGGTGGCAGATATGCCTGCTTCAATGAACGTGCTCTTCCAGCCAGCCAGGCCGTATCCTGTCTGCAGCGCCATGTTGAAATTCTATCATATAGACAGTAAGTCAGCATGCAGTTGTGTTAGATGCAGAAATGAACTCTCAGAACTCTGAGGAAGGGAAAGGTCTTATGGCTACCAGGGCATTCCATCATGCACATGTGGTTGAGTCAATTCTAGCAATTGGTCGCTAGCCCAGGAGTGGCTATATCAGCCCATTTAGTGTGGTTCGTCTTAGTTTTTGTTTGCCAGCTGGACACTAGACTGGGACTGCCAAGCTGGTAAGTGTTATTATTGTTGTTTGTTAGAGCTGTGACTTCTACAGCATACATAAGTCAACATCTTGTTTGTTTACCTACAAAAATACAACTGGCTCTATTTTTATACTAATCTGGAACAAAGATAATTCCCCCTTGTTTTTACATCGCTCCTCCCTCACATGTGGGTAAGGCCCTACAAAGAGCAGACAGTTCTTTAGAGCTCACAATGTTGTTCAATAGTTGTCTGGACAGAGCTTGAAGAATCCTTGATGGCATGATGATTTGTAAATGCCTCTTGTGGCATGTTTAATTTCTGCATGAACATTATTACTAGCAGAGATTGGGGAATTGGGATGTGTGACTGGAACATTACTGACACAGTCTGATGACTTGACCAGTGCACTTGGTATGTGAGTAGACATGGTTTGAAATTCCACCTTCCCTAAGAAATGGCAATTTTTAAGTGTAATCCTGCCTAATCCATCAATTCTGTTTCAATATTGGTGATCAGGAAGGACTGTAATGACTTTGCTTGTAATGTTCCACTGGCAGTTGATCTGATTTTGTATAGCTACTGTGTCACCCTTCTGAAGAGGACAGAGGTTATGGTTATTTTTATTATACCTCTTCAAGTAGCCTGGGCGTATTTTTTAAGCCCTCTAATGTCACCCTTTCAGGACCTTGTCTAACAGAATTCACATTTTGCTTGGAACCAAAATCTCAATAATGCATTTCAACAATCCAAGCAGATCATTATAGGCTTGTTAAAAAGAAAAAAAAAATGTCATAACTTTTAATAGTGAGTAACTTGCCTCGCTCCTGACTGAAGCTAAAAAGCCAGGGGTTTTCTGTTGTCACAGAAGCATTTTACGTGCCCAACTAAAAAAAAGTCCTGATTTGTTCTGAAGGGAGGCCCATCATATTTGCCATTAGTAGATTTTCCACCAATATTGAGCACTGGTATGCATCCATTGAGGGTAAAGCAACTGCAATTGCTTGGACATTAGTAAACTGTTGTATGTTTATTATGGTTTGCCCTTACGTAATAGTGGTAACAGATCATTAACCACTAACAGGAGTATTTGTGGACAGAAACCTTCGTAAAATGAACAACTCCAACTTTTTTAAACTCAAAGAAAAATTGCTCAGATATTTCCTTACTATCCAGCATATCAAGTAAATGGCACAGGGGTTCTGACACTATTTCTTGCAATCCAGTTCCTATGATGGAAGCCTTTCTTTACCTATTTCCCTCACACCCTTTCTCTTAAGATGTTCAACTCTCAGACAATATAGATGCTATAATACAATCAGCAAACATTCAAGTAATAACAGATTATGATTACATTGAGACTGTCACATCACCTGACCTCATTCATGCATCTGGCCAAAATGATCAGTCATACAACCCTAATGAACTCAATTGAACACAGATTCTCCGACATTTTATGACAAAACTTGAGATCCACTATATCTTGGAAGTATGGCACCACCTCAGTACTGATAGGGGCTTAGTACTAATAGATGGGAAAGTTCTAGTGCCTCGATTCTCAATTGTTTAGTGTGCTCAGCTATGGCCCAGTCAACCCCCATAACCCTATCCTCAAATTGGTCCTTCAAACAGATGGTAATGAATCTCTTCTATGTCAGACATACCTCTTTGCACAGATAGACTCACTGACTGGCTCTATTTTTATGCTAATCTGGGACAAGGGAAATAACTTCTTCTCATCCTTATAACTTTTTTGATCAATGCAATCCAACCACTGCAACACCGACAAAAGAAGTGTGTGGACTGCAAGGCAAACCTCATTTGGTCACATTCCATGAGAGTATATTGGTCAGCCTAAGAACTTTCCAGCCACCCTTTTATATAGATATTTATTAAACTTAACATAAAACAAGGCTAATGTAAGGCTTCATATACAGTGACCCTTCTTCCTTTTTTAAATGAGTTATTGTATTTGTTTTATTATTAAGAAGTTTAAATCTGATAATTTGTAGGCTTTATCTTTATCTTCTTAAATTATTTAGAATTATAATCTCAATGTATACTCATAAAACTATAGGATACATTATCTTTATTGAATTTCAAAAATAAATTTCAAAACATTTAATCTTAATTAAAGTGGAAAATAGTTTTTAAAAAGTCCTCATAGATTAATTCCTAATGTTTCAGTATAACTGATGCTATGATATGTAACTTTTTAAAATTCTTATCCTATATTGTAAATCAATGTTAGCATTTCTTCAAACATAAAAAATTATTTCCTTTCTTGGGCAACTAATAGTGAACTGAAAAATTTTTGTATATTTCCCAAATGATATTTCATATGATTTAATGTTCACTCTTTGTATTTAGCATTAGTTATTTCTTAAATTAAATAAATTTTAGTTCAAATTGAGGTTAAAAGTTGCTCTGCACACTTCACTTAAGATCTCAGAGTTGCATTGTAATACATTAGAAATAAGCTATTTCTTATTAGATATGATTTGTCTTTGTACTATTAAGATCAATCCCTTCTCTGACCAGAATGGAATGCAGCATATAGCTTCTTTTTTTATGTGGAAGCTCACATACATTTATATTTGTGTAGTGGAGTAAATACATATATTGTTTAGTACCATCATTATCATTACTACAGGCATCAAGGAACATTTCTAACCTTTGTGATTTTAGTATAATGTAGAAGTACTACCTGTAAGATACTCTTAGGAACTTGACTTGCATATGTAATGATTCTTGGCCATGAATTCTACAGAAGTATGCCTGTAATATCTTTAGCTGTTGCATTTACTTCTAGTGTTTTACTGCAATAATGATAGATACATATGAATAGATGTAATTACAGCCAAGAGAATATATCTATGCCATACTGCTACATTTTCATTTTGGCTGATAGTCTGATAAAATTATTCAAGAAGTCAATTTGTAATGATCGTCGGAAAATATGAATAATGATGTAATGATATATATTATTATCTTTACCAAAAAAATGGTGTTATGGCTAAAGTGTTGGACTGCAGCTGTGAAATAATCAAGTTTGAACTATTACATTCACTTTTGAATTAATACCTTTGTAAAAGGTACAAATTCTCTTATCTCCCCAGCTTTGGGTTAAATAGTATCACTGCTGTTCTTCTTCAAGGATGACTTTAGCATTAGATAATCCATGAAGGTTGATATGCCATTAAACAAAGAAACCAAACCAAACCAAACCAAAAAAAAAAGGTTTTGCTAAACAAAAAAGAAACTATTTTCTAATTGTAGACTTATTAACAATTCTTCTGTGTCACTTACCACCTGATTGACCTTAAGATGTATTTTCCTGATATTTCTACTTATTTTGAACTGTTCAGATCACAAAACTCACATCACCACATAACCTTGCTTGTACATATATTAATGGATAAGATAATTAGTTCTATGGTAATGTTAAACTTCTGTAGAATTAGAAAATATTGTTGATGTTTGTATCACTTGTATATGTCAACAAAAAAAATGGCTTAACCAATTGTGTCTATTTTCATCTTTATCTGAAATCAATAATTTTATAACAAGAGAAGAAGATAATAATCTGTACTTCTGCTTCCTGATTTATTGTATTATGCCAACTGATATCTTGCTCAGACAATATGAAATAAATTGCTTATGGTAATCTATAATAATATCATTTGGCATGACTCTATTATAACCTTGTCAGTATGCTTAGTTACCAAGTAAACTATATTTGTCTTTATTTAATCAGTGAGTGAATACATTATTTGATCTACAATTTGACTTAGTTTTGAAAATCTTTCATCTTCTTATTTTAGGGAACTCAAATAAAAAGACCAGTCTTCTATGAAACATAGGAGTATTTTTTGAAAATCCTATCTAGAGATACCTTCTTTTTATATTTTTTCTAGATTAAAGGTAGATTCACCCTTGTTTTTAAGTTCAACAATATTAAATTGTAACTGTATTTTCATCTTGATTACATTTTGTATTGAACTATCACAGTACAACATTAAAAATTATGAGATTATTTATGTATGAATCAGCACTCTTGCCTATGATCAGTATGTCAAATATACATTTTTGTGAAAAGTTTTTTTTATCTATCTATAAATAATCTTTATTGTGACAGTAAGTTATGTTTAAAGAATTGTAATGATAGAAAAGTTGTGCCAGAAAGCAGTTGATAAAAAACATTTAAGAACCCTTGTTTGAATTTAGAAGTAATGTCTTATTTGAAAACTTTACAAGTCTATGGCACACAGGCTAGCTACTAATTCCAGCCATGTAAATGTGTTCAAAGTCAAAATGGAATATGATACAGCTAAAAAGAAAAAGTGGGATATTTAACAAATTGACTGATATTGTTGCATGGATAATATTAAAAAAATCATCAGTAAATACAGCTTAAAAATCTTAAATGAAAAACAAAGATAATCAGAATGCTTGATTCAACTGCAAAGATAGAAAAGGATGCTCTTTGAATGGTAATTGTTTGATTGATAATGTCATATATAAGGCTACTAATAATGAAAGGAAATACATTGGGACTACTAAATTGAATTGGAAAAAAGAATGTATAGTCATAACTTCAGCTTCACCAACAAAGAATCAGTACTACATTATCAAAATACGTATGGCAAATAAAAAATTAAATTGTCAAATCTCCCTAAATAAAATGGGATTTAAATTGCTGAACAAAAAAAATGAATTGATTTATAAGTTTCAACATATTAACAAATTTCTTCTGTGTCACTTATCACTGATTGACCTCAAGATGTATTTCCCCAATATTCCTACATATTTTAGACTGTTCAAATTGCAAAATTCAATAAATAATAACCATGTTGGGTTTGATCTGCACAAACACCCTGCCACCAGACAAAATCCTCATACTTTTGTAGAATAACAATCCCACAACCTTAACATTGTTAACTAGCTATTTTTTCTCCATTTTCTGTCTAACAATTGTGTGCTCTTCATGAAACATTAAGAATAAATCCCATGAGAACATAATTTTGATATTTTAGGCTTTAGATCTGCACTGCCATAATAACATTAAGCACTTTTTATACAACTTTTTTTACTTCTTGTATTTCATCTACTTTTATTATATATGAAAGAGGGGGGGGCATATACTGTATTTTATATATGTAAATTATATCATTGCTGAAAATGGAATTGTTATTGGTTGGTGACAAAACAGTGAAATAAACTTTCCTCTTGATATCATCTCAAAATACACAAAGGAAATGTATGAAACCATTTACACCAGGGCAACAGAAAACTTGATAAATGAATGAATGAATGAATTTTATTGTACAATAAAAAGAAATAATCTTAGATAATGACAAGAATTCTTCTGAATCAATAAAGCCCCCAAAAGAAATGCCAGCCCAGTTGGCTGGGGCTGTAGAATACACCAACTGCATCTCTGCAGAGGGTAAGACCTTCCTCCCCCCCCCTTCCATGAATGTCCTGGATATGATATGAAACAATCTGATGGTGATGCTACAGTCTTGGAGCTTTGGGGAATGTGAAGTACCTCTTCATTGCAATTGCTCCCAGGTCCATTCTAACTCAGAGTGGTAGCACCTGATAGGGTCCTATCTATGGGTCAAATAGAACTGTTTGACATTTTAAACCCTGTGCAAACAAATGACATGTTAAATTGAATTGTTTGACCATTTAACTGTGTGTAATCAAATGACTGATATTAGTGATACATAGCAATACTTGGAACCTTTTAACTGTGTGCAGACAAATGAGTAATGTTGAATAGTTATTAGTATTAGATAGCAATAATTGAAATTCTTTAACTGTGTGCCTAAATTGACTTATTTGTATTACATAGTAATACTCGGAACCATTTGACTGTGTGCAAATGAATAGTGTTAAATAATCAATACTTGTAACCAGTACACTGTCTGCAAACAAATGATTAATATTGAATAGAATTAGTAGTGTTAGCAATCATTGAAACCATTTAACTGTGTAGAAACAATAGCAATACTAGTGTGCAAATAAATGAGTTCTAACTCATTTAAAAATGAAATTACCCACAAACTATTCACTCATATATGTATATCCATTTAAATGTATGCAAACAAATGACTGATGTTAAATTGTTACTGTTACATAGCAATACTTGAAACCATTTAACTTAGTACAAACAAATGATTAAAAGTAAATAGAATTATTCATATTAGAAATATTTGAAACTATTTAACTATGTGCAAGAAAAAATGAGTTTAAGCTCATTTTAAAATGATATCAACAGAATGTGTTTACAAATCATATATAATATATATGTATAAACAGGATTTGGCATTAAATAACCATAAAACCCAACCCAATTAAAGCAAAAAAAGGCACTTAAATTATCAAATTTTGTTTTAAATGATATCAAATGTGATCTTTAGAGTGACATTTGTTGAATTAATTGGGATTATGGCAATGGGATTTCAAAGCTGGTATTTAATGGATATTTTTTAAAGAGTCCCAGATGTCTCTTATAGATTTGAACTTGAAACAATCTTTCTTACAGTTGATTGTGTTGTGGCTGAGAGATATTTGAATATTTCCTTTGGTTTTAAATGCTGATCCTTCTAACTCCCCAAGGCATACTCGTTGTCCCAACATGGAAAACAGATACAACACAATTTTCTTACTCCCTACCACTCCCTCTTATGCCAGACTAAGGTAAATACACTTTTATGTGAAGCCAAGCAGTTACAACTTTGACTCCAATGTTGCTAGTTGATAAGAATATTTTAAAATTAATTTTCTTATTGATGCCAAATAGGAAAACAAATCTAATTTATTTTCCCTTTTTGCTAGTGTGTGTGAGTATATATATATACGTGGTGCATTCAATAAGTTTCCAGACTTTTTTGTACAGGCATATAAAATTGCCGTAGACTCTTGAAAATTCACTATATTATTGCTATACATCTTATGAGATGACTGACCAATTTTTATGATTTCAAGTTCAAATGAACAGCTACAGCAGCAATTTGAATACACCCTACTAAAGCCTGATTGTCACAGCTGGTGAATTTCAAAAATGCAATCTAGACATGAGGACACTTTAGAAGAACGATATGCAATAAAATTCTGTTTTAAACTTGGAAAAAATGTCACAGAAACATATGGAATTCTTCAGACTGCTTTTAGACCATCTTGCAAGAATCGAGCATCAGTTTTTGAGTAGCATAAGAGATTCAAGGAAGGCACGGAGTCTGTGAGGAATGATGAGAGGTGTGGGAGGAGTAAGGAAGTCAATACACCAGAGTTGATTGGCCAAAAGGTTTAGGTTAGGGTTACTATGTTGAGGTTTTAAGGGAGTTTAGGAAGAGATTCCGTCAGAAGAGGCCAGCACTCTTCAAATTGGGTCAGTGGCATCTTCACCAGGACAATGCACCAGTCCACAACTCCATCCTTGTCACAGACTATTTGACCAAGATGGGCATCAAGACAGTTCCTCAGCCTCCCTATAGTCCAGACCTTGCTCCCTGTGACTTTTGCTTATTCCCTAAGCTCAGAGGCTGTCGTTATGAGACAATTGAGGAGATGAAAGAGGCTGTGACAAAAGTCATTGACACGCTCACACAAGAAGACTTCCATGGGGCCTTCCAGAAATTGTTGGAACTGTATAACAAATGCATTGCAGCCGGAGGAGATTACTTCGAAGGGGACTAGAGTTTCATGTGTGTACTATCAATAAAAGTACCCATACGAAAAAAGTCTGGAAACTTAATGATCCTCATATATATACCTAATTTACCATAACCTCTGCCAATGCTCTTATATGTACAGCTTTTAAGCCTTGACTTACTGGTTTCCTTTTTATTATGCTAGCATATTGAGTGTAATTTTTGTAGATTTTGTTTAGTAGGCAAGCATATATGTTGTAACTTGCTTCAATATATACATCTAATTGTATTAGATACCATGTAAATAAATACCTGCCTTATGGTTGAGATGATTGTATTTCCTACTTAACTATTTTAGATTCAAATAAGCTTCAGAGTAATTATCACTTAATTGTCAATAAAACTACACATAGGTAGAACTCAAACCCATATTTATACCAAAGCCTTTTGAAATAGTACACAACCATACATATACACACATACTAGCAGGGATACTCAAAATCAGGGGAAAATAACTTTATATATGCTAACACAATTAAAATCTGTACTTTAATATACTTCTTCTCACACAACACAAACCAGGTATCTTTTTTTTTTTTATTATCTAGGGTCTCAGAGGTTTCTGACTCCCCTTCTCAGGCAAAATTAATTTCACTTAAAAATTGCTGTAGATTTTGCACAAAAGTTATTTATATTAAGGGGATGTAATCATATTAAAAAAATTCAATTTTTGTAAAAGTACAGAATAGAAATTTTAATATGTATACATTTTTTAAAAATTTAGATTTAAATCCAGTAATGGATTAATTTTTGGTAGAATATTGAAATTGGGGTTGCTTTTTGACTAAAAAATGTTCTCATGCAAATTCCAATGTTGTACAGTGTAAAAATAAATTTGTGAATAAAATTAGATTTCATACGAGTTTGGGGATATTTTTTCTCAGGTATTGAAAAAAGGTTTGTGTATTTATTATACTTAAGTAATTGGTACCTCCAACACATTTGACAAAAAGTAATATGTGCTGAAAAACAAAACTTGGGAGGAAAAAATGTTAATGTTTTTGTCATAAGAATGTTTATTGAAAATTCTGATATAAAATTTGTTTGTTTCAAATGTTTAGAACTGAAGATTGCTTTTATTTCTTTATTTTTGTCTTTGAAGTTGTTTATACTGTGTAAACATTGGGAACACATTCAAAAACCACAAAGTCAGTAGCTATTCTTACATGACATTAGCAAAAAATTCAATAATAATCTATAAAACTGCATTAAAGATATATTTTTCTCCAAAAAACTTGCAATGGAATATTGAAAATCCATAAGTTAAGAATTAGTAAAAAGAGTTTTATTTATTTATATATTTATTTTTTGTTATAAAGGAAACTGCTTGCATTCATCTTCCTTAATAAATGGTTTAGTTTATAGGCTGGCAGAGTAAGGATGTGAAGTATATGTGTATGTTTAAATATCTATATGTCAGTAATACTCGAAAATGCAATAGGAAAAACTGAAAAGATGTATAAAATTTTATTGTAATCATTGCACCCCTCACAAGAAGAATGACTACAAAAGTTTCTGATATAAAAATTGTTTCCAATGTTTAGAACTACATGGGGTTTTATTAGTTGACCTGATGAAGCCAAATGATCTCTGACATAAACCACACAAATAAATCTTATAAGTTTTCATAATGTGAAAGTGGCATGCACAACCACACAAACAGAAGGCTAATTTATTAAAATGCATATGTATATCTATACACACACACACACACACACACACACAAGTTGAATTAATTCCCTTTTGTTCTACTTCAATAATCAACACTTATCAAGTTTTAGCATCTATCTTAGTAAAACTTACAAAAGCGTTCAATTGACTACAATCACTACAATCTTTTTGTCTTGTACTCAAGATTCTTCTACTTTATGATAAAAAAAATAACCTGGATATTCATCCTGTTGGTGGATGCTGCTTTTCTTTGGTTGTGATGTACTTGTTGCCTTTTGTATTATAGAATTAAGAGGATAAGCAAGAATGAGGTTAAACTTGGTTTTTAGGATTTGGAAGTCTTTAATCCATATTGTCCACCAACTACATATAAACTGTTGATTAATAGTAAATAAAAATGAATATTTTTATTTTTGTATCCTTAAATTTTAAATATAAATCTTGGCAAATCTGTCTATTTTTATTCAAGTTAGAATGGTTTTCAGAATCATTTTTAATGTCTCTAAAGTCCTATTTTATTGAGTTTTGAAAAAGATTTTCTCTTTACCAGATTAATCTTTGATAAATATAAAAAAGAATTTAATATATTGAAGCTATTTCATATTTATCAATTCATGTGTGTCTCTAAAATTGAGAATATTTTATGAATCACGAACTTTTGATATTGTCAATTCTGTGGCTTAAATCATATTGTCATGATGCTTTTTACTGAAGTGTTAGGGTAGTTGTACTTTCTTCTATTGTCTTTAGTTTAAACAGAAACATGATTCAACAGAATAATTATAGAAACAGCAAAACTTTGTATTAAATAAAAATTCATCTAAAGATGACCAGAGATGTTATTTAGCAAAGATAAAAGAAAAATATATTAACGTTTTCTCATCTCAAAGTCTCATTAAAAAAATTTTAAATTTATATAAATGTTTAGAGAATTGATTGTATAACTGTAAGTTATATTATAAATTTTGATTTTGATCGCCATTTTTTTTCTTTTAACTTCATTGTCTGACTCTGTCAGTCAGTTATGTAACCAAATATATGATTAATTTGGCAGGGTTCTTTCAAGTTTTTAAAAATGTTCTGCTATTATACAAGTCAACAATAGTTAACAAAAGTAGAGATAGTACCTAATGTTGTTCAGCTGAAGTAACTTAGTGTTCAATCTCATAAACTAATAGTGACATACTTTGTCTGTATAGTCTGTAATCTATGAATACAATATGTTGAGTAAATTAGCAATGTTTTATAATTTGGTGCATCTTAAATGCACCGTCAATGTTATATTCAATAATAGTAATATGGGCATTGTTATTACTTTTTACATAGCATGAATTTTTAAAGACCCTCACTCCAAATGGGATTTCCTGGACATGACACTAAACTGTATTCGCTAATGAGGCTTCATTTTTGAAGCTCTCAAGAGTCTGGAGTGCCCTTTCATTGCTATTATTCCCAGGTTTACTCTAACTTGAAGTGGTAGTACCTGTTAGCGTCCTATTTATGGGTCAAATAGATTTGTTTAAAGATTATTCATATTTGATAGCGCTGCGTGCAAAAAAAATCTGTTGAAGCAAGTACACAAAATATGTAAATATGAATGTACAATGTACACAATTTCCTAACATAACAGGCATAAAATAACCCTAGATGGGTTGACATCCCATTTATGAAAAAAGACCTTATATTTTTATTAATCATTGGGTTGGCAAGAAATATTGTCTTGTTTTGTTTGTTTTTTTTTAGTTAAAATGAATAGCATTTACTTTTGATTGTATTCCAATAGCTATCATATCAGTGTATTTAACAATTGTCAAAATTATTGTATTTTTGTTTAATGATTTTAACATTAAAGATAGTAGAAAAAAGCAACATTTTTAGCATATACTTTTTATAGGTAAAAATGCACTCAAATATAAAAGGATTTGTGTAGTTTATAGAGAAATTACTGTAAACAATTAAATTTGTCAAAAGTAGTTTGCAAAGTTTCTTGAGTGTGATTCCCTACTTAAATGATATGGATACTTTTTTTCAAATAAATTTTGGCAACCAATGAAAATTGGATACCTTACAATAACACAAAATACAAGAGATTATGGAGCAAGCAAAATAGACCACTACTAAGAACAGTTGTTTACTGTAAAAGGTAAAAGTCTTAGAAGGATAGAATTATCAAGTTGCCTGAAAGATGATTGAAGATTGTTGAACAAAAAATAAAATATGTTCTTCAATAAAATTAATGTCAGATTTTTGAAAAATTGTTTTATCTTACTACATGAATATTTTTAGTAACCTTATATTTTTGTTAGAAAATGTATTGAATCTTGGAGCATATGAAAACAATTTTGTTATGTGCAAAATATTTCAATATCAAACCCCAAATATCCTTTCTGCTTTATTTTTTTATCCTATTAACATAAAATAACTCTTCATGGATTATATTTTTATGCTTTGCTTTCATATTTTACTTTATGTTCATTATACATTGATTCATTCAAACCAGTTTATGAGCACTTCTCAATTGTTTGTTTTTCTTTAGAAAAATTTAGATGATATTTTTTTCTTTAGAGGAATAATACTAAACATTTTTTAATTTTTCCCCTTTTTTTAAAAATTTTTATTTCATTTCATTCATTTCGACTTCTGGAGTTTTCATATCTAACATGCCTTGATGATTTTGAATTCTTAATGGTATAATTTTTCATCTGATTTTTGTTGTTGTCTGTATCGAGTGTTATGCAAATGAAAAAGTTCTGTGGTAAAAATGCTATAATAAAGATGAGGAAATTGGGTTGAAAAATGAAAATACTTTGTCATGAACATTCAAACTTAATATCATTTAGTATTCAATTTTCTCAAAATAATTATGTGCATGTTTATCATATGTATAGTTTTAAGATATACAGGATTTATCAACATATAAAATGCAGATAAAAAAATTAAAATTATACAAATATTAATACTGCATTCATTGTACTGGTATTATAAAAAGAAGTTTTAAGAAAGGAACATTTATAGAGCTTAAATAAATTGTAGTGAATAGGAGTCCTTTAACTACCTTTGTAAATAATGTGTGTTTTATAGACCAGCAAATACGGTTAGTCAGTTCCTTTTAATCCATTTGATAGTGTAATCATATTGATATTGTTATTATATATAGTAGATGTAAAGTTCTGCAAAACATTTCAAATGAAAAAAGACCTGGTACCCAAGTTATCATTTGTCCTGTATTAAAAATTTTGATAAACTGAAATGCCAAATACCCCTGCCCTTAAAAAGTAAATCTGTCTTAAGTATTTTTTTCACCAAACTAACATCAGTAACATTATAAGCGATAAGCCAAATCCAATTAATTTGCATAAATGCAATCAATTTCTTGATATTAAGCAATTTTATGTTAATTATATTGATTTGGCTACAAAAGCTTCATGACATACTGGATTCCTACTTATATGCTCCTATAGCTATCAATTTCTTTGTTCAGTTATGAATATGCTGAGTGTATCCCTTGTGGAGGGTAAAACCCTTCTTCTCCTTAAAGAAAAAAAAGAGGTGTATCCTGGATATGATATTAAACTGCATCTAATAGTAAGGCTTCAGTCCTGAAGATCTCAGGAGTGTGTAGTACCCTTTCATTGCCATTACTTCCAGGTCCACTCTGGCTTGGAGTGGTAGTGCCTGTTAGACTCCTATCTGTGGGTCAAATAGATATGTTTACAATGGGAATAATTGACATCACATAACTGGGAAGGAAACCTTTAAGAAACAATTTCATAAAAAATGTAAATATGAACTTAAAATGAATGCATTTCCCTAACCTCTAAGCATAAAATAACTCTGGACTGGTTGATATGCCATTAAAATCAATCAATCAATTTAATGGCTGTAGAATAGATGAACCGAGAGTTCTGTAATAAAAAGAAATAATAAAAATGAAAAGAAAAACTAGTAATGAAAATACTTAGTGTAAAAAAATTCAGATAATTTAAAACTTATATAATTCTTATTCATTTCACAGTTATTGTAATATTAAAGGTTATTTATTTAAACAAATATAAATATGATTAGAGCAATATTTAACATAGTCAATGTGATTGAATTGTAAATTTATGATACCTGACAAGCTTTGTACTTTAGAAATAAGCAATGAAATAATTTCCATTATTTTATTTTTTTAAATTCTCTTTTGCCTGTTTAAAATTGTTCTGACGAAATGTTATGGTTTTAGTTTTCCCCAAGAGTTTGCATCTCATTCAAACCAGAAGTTTTTTGCTTTTAAGTTTTACTGAATTCTTTTCTGGTTTCAATATTTGCCTAGATATGAGAGACCAACTTGGTCATCTCTATTTCCTTTCCTTTTCCTATAATTTGTTTTATTTGTAAGAATTTTTATATCTGGATATAACCAAATTTCAAATAATATAAGGTTTATTTGCATATGAGTGAAAATATGTAAAAAAAGTTCACTGTTACTTTGAAATGGATAAATAATTTTATTTATTATAAACTGTAAAAAAGTTTTTAATGCTAAAGTAAGAATCAGTTAAATATATTTGGAAGTACCCAAATGATAATTAAATAGCTTTGAAATTGAATTTATTCCAAAATAACACTGACACATTATTAAACTGTGTGTGACTATAATCATAATTTATTTTCCTCCTTAAAAAAGGGCATATCTTTGTGTCAATTAAAATTTATGTTATCAGTTGTTCATTTAAATTTCCCTTACCTCTTTGCTTGTGTTTCACTTACACAGTTTGTTTTTTTTAATTACTATCAATTTTCAAAAATGAATCATTATCTTTTGGTTTCACTTCCAATGACTGCCAATATCTCTTCCATTAAAATAATGCCAAATATGTTAAGTTCTTATTGTTAATTGATATAACAACCATTGATTGTAACAGATCAGTTGTTGACAACATCTATATTTGTACATGATTTGTGATGACCACTTTTTTTTTCCATGTGTGTCTTGGAGTTGATAAAAATAATTATTTTCATGGTTAACAGAAATGAGATTGAATTTTATCTCAGGGCTTCATTGGAAATTGGCACTGATCGGATCTGAGATATAATAAATATGTTTAAAAAAATATTCTAGCAGAATCTTCTTATAAATTTGTAAGAAATGTGCTTCAACCAGTATGCTGGCTACCTTCCATGCTACCACAGCACATACCACTTTAACTACATTCACTATGTTACCAAGACTGAAGTAAAATATACCGGGGCATACATTTTAATACAACAAAAGATATAAAATGAAAAAAATTATCAATTCAATTTTTATAGTTTTGAGTTTTAATAATAAAAATAAAGTGATTATAAATGCCCATATTTGTTTTTCCCAGATAACTGACTTCTGTTATTTGACCATTGAATAAAATTATGTACTAATTTCATTCAGAGCTTATACAGATATGATTTCAATATACTTATTTATCTAATATGAACATGTTTGTATGATATATTTGGTATGTATATAAAATAAGATATTGTTTTAAAATATATAACTAGGACATACAGGAAATACATTTATGTATAGATATATATTAGTTCAAAATGCATTTTGTCAGCATAGCCAAAAATTTCTGAATAAAAATTGAATTACTTTTTGAGAAAAAAAATGTGCCATAAGCTTTAAACATCAGGGATGAATTCTCATTTTCCTAATCAATAATGCACAGTTTTAGTTGAAATGTTTCCAGCCAGCTTTGTGAAAATTTTTAGTTTAAATTCTGACTTAAAGAAATTATTTTAACTTTCTTACATTTTTTTTTTCACACTAATACTGTTTATGATTTTTGACATTAGTTTATATGGCCCAGTCGGCTGGGGCTGTAGAATACACCAACTTTATCTCTGCAGAAGGGTAAGACTCCCCCAACTAGTGTCCTGGACATAACCCTAAACAATCTGATGGTTGAGACACCAGTAATGCTGGCACTTTGGGGAATGCATGGTATTACCATTACTCCCAGGTCCACTCTAGGCCAGACTGATAGCACTGGATAGGGTTCTATCTATGGGTCAAATAGAACTAAACTACGTGCTTATGCTAAACTGAATTGTTTGAAATAGAACTGTTTGATCATTTAACTGTATGTATACAAATGACTGATGTTTAATCGAATTGTTAGTAATACATAGCAATACTTGGAACCATTTAACTTTGTTAACTAAACTGAATAGCTTGAAATAGAAATGTTTTTGACATTTAATCTGTCTACTTATCCTAAACCAAATTGTTTGAAATAGAACTGTTTATATGTATAAAAATGGATTTGGCATTAAATAACCTACAATGGTTGATATGACATAAAACAAAACAAAACCACACCATACCATAACATTAGTATATATTTTATTCTTAAATAGATGATTCCACTCGTGTATCTTTTAGGTTACTGTAAAAAAAAATAAAACAAAAAAAAGCAATTGCATTTTGAACTGTCTTACTTTTTCCAATCATGACTTATGTCATGATTACAAAGAGTAAAACCATTCAAACTAATTCATCAGCAAGGATTTATATGAAAAGAAAAGACTGTAATGAACTTTCTTATCAATTGATGCATGAAGAACATGACATTATTGATTAACAGTAATTTAAACCACATTAATTGAACCTCTGCCATAAATGATTAAAAAAATTTTTTTTTCTTTTTAACTGACCTAATAAATTATATAATTTACTTTCATATTATTTAGTTGACTGTACCTTAACTGATTTTTTTGTATTACTTTTAGTGCTTGTTTTCTCTTATAGATGGGATGCCTAAAAGTCCTGCTGTTCACTAAAGTAAGAATGGATTACCTTCTTGGAATTTGATGAGCTCCACTAGAAAAATACCAACATGAACAGGAATCTTAGCCTGAAATTGTATTTTCTCTTCTAATCTTAAAAAATACAAAATTGTGCCAGACATTTTGGAACTGGCCTTGTTTGGCACCTTCCTTATCACCAGGTGTGTGTGCACTGTTGATGATTTTCGACTGGACTTATTATGAACATGTCTGTGAGACTTGGAAAACATCAGGCTGCATTAGCCCATGCCAACACTCCACCCACACATTACCATGTTCACAAAGACCCAGGTGCTTCGACCAGTATGCTGGCTACCTTCCATGCCACATCCACAGCAGCACCCACCACTCTAACGACACCCACTACATCACCAGAGACAGAAGGAAAACATACCTGGGCATACATTCTGGTACCCCTAGGAGCTATTGTTTTTCTTGGAATTGTAATATTTGTGGTAAGTTTTTTTGCTTTTTGTTATTTTCAAAATTTATTTTTGTAAACACATACTTTTAATCCAAAAGAATAAAAGAAGCATTGGAAAAATCTTTTTATCAGGTTTGTATACATACAAAAGAGATCCCTCTGTAAAGTTATTTGGTGTAAATCAATGATTCTCAACATGGCTCTGAAAAATTTTTTTAAATGTGCCTGGAGTTGGCTTAAAAAGAATTGAAAGTAAAACCTCCCATCTGTTGATCTTTGAAAAGGTTGTTCCATTTTTACTTCTTTTGCCACCACCTGGTTGGTTGAGGTGTGAATTTTTGCAAAAAATGATGTACTCATAAAGAAATGTAATTTATATTCTAAGTGTTACCTTACACCAACAAATTTGATTTTTCACTAAACTTGTTTACAGTAACATAACTTGATAAAAATTTAGATTATTATTATTATATGTATAAGAATGTTACTATAGAATATTTCCCTTCCTACTTTTGTAACCTCAAAAGATTTTAAGGTGCAATAGACTTTTGTTCTCTGTCTAGAAAGAGAGGGAAACTGACATTATAAAGGTCAGTCATGATGCCAATTGTAATATATACTCAACCTCTCAACATGAGCAGAATGCAACATTAAGTCAATTTTTAAGAAGAGTTTAACTGGTTTGAATTCAGAGTTTTCCTAAACCTGTTTTCATACCAAGGCTAAAGAGCCCAGTCTACCCTACTATTTACCAATTGCTGGATTCATACCTTTTACTCTGGTTGCTATGTCCATTTCCTATGATGGTAATCATTACACCATAAGGATCTCGATACTAGTTGTAATATAAGCAGTTTTTGGACAGTTAAAGATACAAAAGTGGTCTCTCTGCGGTGTAATGGCTAACATGCTAGATTGCGACATTGTAGTAAAAATACAACTAGGACTTTTTTATATAGTGGTTGAAAAATCTTGCCTTATTAAAAATGTTGCTTGTAAAGAGAATGAGAGTTTGAACAAAGGATGAGGTTTCTTCTTTCAAACAAGGACCTTACTTCATCTGATTATTTTAACTGAAAGGTTGAGAAGTAGGACTCTAGTAAAATCTCTTCCTTGTCTCTTCCTATCCACTTACCACTGTGGTTAGCTTGTCACTTTCTATACGTTTTCATGGTTTAATCCCATAGTATACTTAAATTGTGATGTGATTTCATGATTTGCTCTTATTTAACCAGTTGTAACATTGACATGTACCACTATGACATTTTGGGGTCAAAACACCTGACATTCATCAATTAGTGCTTAATTAAGGGAGGTAACTCCTGCTATAAAGATCTGTCTAATTTTGAAATAAACCTCAATTGTAATTAGTATGAATTAAATGACATCAGAAAATATCAGAATAGCTGAAGCATTAATGCTTATCACTCACTGAGAGAATGTAAGAATAATTGCCAGAACTTAATTGGATATATCCATTTCTTTTTCCCAATACAAATTCTCTTTAACAATATTATTAACATTTTATTCATCATTGCTATAGTGTGCCAAACCATTCTAAGGGCCATTTTGATATTGTCCTAGGAAACAGGTAAGAGATTATTAATCTTTAAAAAAAATAAGGTATATAAAAATAGTATGTGATGTATAGTGCCAGTACTACATTATTTTGTAAAAGATTCTAAATTAAAATTTTTACTAGGAATGGTTTTTGCAAAAAGGTTTCTAGTGGGCTTTTTGCAACCAGAAATAATTTTAATGCAAATATGAAGGTTTTTTCCTCTTCTATATACTGATATTTTTATTAGATGCTTTTCTAAAAAGAATTTTTTGTTGATTCTGCTTCATCATTTTTTATCACTCCATGTTCTCATTAAATTCACCCCAGTAAGGATATTTATTTCTTTACATTATCTTAAATTCCATGACTCAACAAAAACTTGACTGGATGACATGACCACCCAATCGGTGGGGTTTAGAATACACTAACTGTATCTCCTGCAGAGAGTAAGCCTCTCTCTCTCTCTCTCTCTCTCTCTCTCTCGAGGTTTTCTGTATATGACACTAAACTACATCTGATGGTGAAGCTCCAGCTCTGGAAATATGGGGAGTGGAGAGTACTCTGACCTGAAGTGGTAGTACCAATTAGGGTTCTAAATAGATCTGTTCAAAAATTACTAGTATTTGATAGGACCATGTGCAAAAACAAAAACCTCTTCAGAAACAATTATACAAAAATGTAAATATGAATATACAATGACCACAATTTCTAATCTTTAGGCTTAAAATGTCTGTCCATTCATACAGCTAAGTTTCCATCATTTTTACTTGATTTCCACCAAATTTTCAAAAATTGTAAGTCACACCTGGAAAAGTTTTAAACTATATTAGATTTGACCCTAACTGTTTTTTTTTTTGTTTTTTTGTGAAATCTGTCTCTCACCCCTGTCTTATTATTCTTCACACTGTTAAAGGAAGTTTATCTCTCAGTGCTTACCCACTCTTGATAATCATTACAAGAGGCAGATGATATTCTTACTCCCTATGTAAACTTAGAGCCTCTCTGCCTCTGCCAGATCGTGAGCTGCTAAGAAGGAATTCATTTAGTCTCAATGGTCTCACAGCTTAAAAAAGGCTCAGAATCCCAAATTTAAAAAATTAGATTAATTCTACCCTTCTAGGTCTGGAAAATAATAGAATTAAATATTTATTTTTGACAGTTTTTTGAAGATATCTGAGATCTTTGAATGAACCTGAAGCCATCTTCCATTTGTCATATTTAGTGTAAACAAAGTAAAACTCATAGTAAATCAAGGAAAAAAACAAATAAATCATCCTTTAAATTTGGTTTGGTTTCTTTGTTTAATGGCATATCATAGGTTATTTAATTGCCAAAGTCATCCTTGTAGAAGAAAGGCAATGATATTATTTAAACTATATCTGGGGAGATAAGGGGGTTCTATATTCTTCACAAGGGTATTAGTCCAAAAGTGAATGTAATAGTATGACTACAGTCCAGCACTTTAGCCATTATGTCACTTTTCCCTCCACTTTAAATATGGATAATATCTTAAATTTTAATAAAAGAAACTGTCCTTTATTTTTAATAATGACCATATTACAACAGTGATGATAATTCTTAATTTCTAGAATTACTAAAAACAAACCAAAAAATTTGATAGATTATGATTCCTTCTTTAAGAAAGCATACAGACTGACAAATAGTTTTTTTTAGACTTGTCACTGATTTATTTAGAAAATTGTTTTGGAATGCTTTGTTAGATTTTTTTCCTATTGTAAAGTCCAATGGAATTTTTTTTTTTCATTCAGATTTTCTTATATATTCCAAGGTAGTTGGATAGTTAACTATTGTCACTACTGATGTAATTTATTTTCTATTTTTTATACTTTATTTTAGTAGGAAGACAACATCAATTATACCAGTAAAGAAGTAATCCAACTATTCAATAAAGATGTAAAGTATTGTTTGTAGAAAAATTGATAACAAGGTAATCCAAGTGGAAGGAAAGATTTATTAAGAAGTCAACACTATAGCGTTTCAGTTCTACTGAACCGTCATCAGGACCATGAGGGATAATATTAGCGATGTTAAGTCAATGGTGGATGTTTAAAAATGCGAAATACAAAAACCTAGGCAAAAGTTTGTATAAGAAAAAGTTGGCCGTTTAATTGGTGAATCAGCGTTGTTTTAAATTACGTCATTTGACTTATTAGGAATATTGTATAGAATTTATGTTATGTTTGTTTAACGAAAAAGATTTCAAGTCAAAAGGAAGAAAAAGAAAGAAAGAAAAACTAAAAGAAAAATAGAAAGCATAAAAATTATGATATATGTGGAAAATATTAACTAAAGATGGAATATATTGTAGCTATTTAAAATGGATCTGCTCAAGTAAGGAGAAATATTATAAAATCCTGGACGTGTATTTAGGGAATTAAAGAATGAGGTAGCAGCGGCTTCGAAAATTCGTCTTAGTATTGTTTATATAAGGAGAAAACGAACAAGTTTTTTTATTTTCCTTAACTTGAGTGCAACTATATTATAAAGTCTGTCTTACAATGATTCACTCGTTTAATAATTAATGAAAAAGTAGCCTACTTTGGGCAGTACCATCTTTGTCCCTTTCAAGGTACTTCTGTGATGATCTCTTATACTTGTCCTTGATCTCCTTCCATATTTTCACCTTGTCTGATGTGGGGCTTCATCATCATCATCCTGTCGTGCTGCTGGCATGGATCTCCCTGACCCTCTCTTGTCACCTGTCTCTATCGTCAATTGCTTCCAAGGGGTCTTCCAGGCTACATTCTGTATTGGCACAGAGCTGTTGTATATAGGTTCTAGCTGGTCGTCCCACCTTTGCTCATCCATGTGAAGGGGTCCACTGGAGTATATCGCTTATGAGTTCATCCTTACTTTTTCAGCAGTGTCCCACATGTCTAGTTCGTCTAACTTGGATAGTTTTCATGGTGGGTGGCTGTATAGCTGCTGTTTTGTGGAGTGTTGCCTCCAGGACTTGTTTAATACAGCTCGCAGCATTCTTGTGTAATTGCTGCCAGGCTTTTTCTCCATATGTTTAGGTAGCCTCCATGTGGTGCGTCCATATAGCAGTATCGACACAACTACTGCTTGGAAAAAACTGCATTTTATTTTATCAGTCATGTCTGATTTCCATATGACTGATACCCTATCAATAGCTGTTCATGCCTTTGCTAGTCACATGTTAATATCATTTTTGGTTGATGAGACACTGCTTCCAAGGTAGGTGAACTTGTCCACTAGTTTCAAAGGCCCACCCTTTAGTGTGGAGATGTTGCCTCTTTGATTAAAGCACATGTATTCTGTCTTGTCTGTGTTGACATGGAGGCCTATGCCACCTGCTGCTTGTTGCAGACTATGTAGCAGGGATTTGGCTTGGGTGGGTATATTTGATCTGATTTTGTATGTATTCTGTTTGTCATCGGCGGAGTATCTTCTGCTTCTTTACTTTATCAGCTTGAAACTATTTCCTTTCATTAAATCTATAGATGTTCTAAGCACATAGTCTAGACAAATGATAAACAGGTATGGGGCTAATGTGTCTCTTTGTAGCATACCTGCTACAATGTCGCCATAGTCTGTGTCTCCATCCGGTGAGCAGACTTTTACTTTCATGTTTTTATATAGCATCAATTTGGCTGTGACAGTTTCTTTGGGCAGGCTGTAGACAAGAAGTATTTACTCCGTCCTCCCTCTGTGTATGGAGTCAAATAGTCAAATGCCTTGGAGAAGTCAACAAATAATATTGTTGCCTCAAGGTTTTTTGCACGTACACCTAGAATTTGATGGATAGTCAAAATTTGTGATGTCATAGATCGATTTCTCCAAAAACCATTTTGATTCTTCCTAAGTATTTTCTCAATTTTCAGTTCTATACGGTTGTGTATTAGAGCATTGTTGATCTTAGCCACTATGGATGTAAGGGTTATACATCAGTAGTTCTTGGATATTCCAAAGTCACTCTTCTTAGAGAAAAGGAGGATACATCCCTTTGTCCATCCGTCTATTGTGTTTTGGTTATATACAGCATTACAGTGTTGGAGCAGTATGTTGTCGAATTGCCTGGTCTTACATACTTCTTGGGGTATTTCGTCAAGCCCTGCTGCTTTCCTATTTTTAATTTTTCTTAGTACTGAGTCAAGTTCTTCTTGCATAAACTGTCGTAGTTTGATGTCTAGTTGATTATTAATAATTTTTGTGATTGGTTCATGCTTAACTTTCAGAGGTTTTCCGAGTAAATTCTCAAAATGTTGTTTCCATAGGTGTATTTGTTCTAGGCTGGCAGCTTTTAGTTTAGCTCTCGGAGTACTCTTCCTTCTGCTTACTTCATCTGCAATGCTATCCTAGATTGTCTATCTTCAACCGAGTCTCTAATCTTATTGATCTGATTTTGTATGTATTCTGTTTGTTCTTTTAGGTATACCTTAGTTAATTCATTTTGTGCCTTAAGTTTCTGAGTATTGATATTAGTTGGGTTCCTCCTATTGCGTAGGGAGGCAATTTTCACATCTGCACGCTTTTTTCTAACCACTAATGTCTCCCATAGGACCCTAGAGGGCACATCCTGCTGAGGTTGGAACCCTGGCCCCAATGTTCAAAAATCAGCTACAAAGCTCAAACTAAAACAAAACTTACTAAAATGCAAAACCACAATACAAACAACGACATACAACGTTAGAACATTAAATAGAATGGACCAACTACTTGATCTGACAGCTTCTGTAATAGATCATAACATAGACATAATATGCATACAAGAACACAGATACCTTCATAGCAAAGATATAAAATACCATGCTACCTACAATGGATGGACATTTGTCTCAATATCTACATGGAAAAACTCTGTCAACGCTGCAATAGGAGGTGTAGGTATGCTTATAGGACCACAGACCCTAAAATCACTAAATAGCATTGAGAAAATACAACCAAGGATGATAGTAGCTACATCTAATGGCAACCCCAGTGCAACAATCATCTCCTGCTACAGGCCTACCAATATTAGTGAAGAAACAGACCTCATCACCTTCTATAATGAGCTATCCTCTCTTGTTCGTAGCTTCCCAAAACACAATGTTCTCATCATCGGTAGAGACATGAATGTCCAAATATGTAAAAACATAAACAACAGCTTACACAACTCATCAAACAGAAATGGGGAACATCTAACAGATTTCACAGTAGAAAATAGATTAACATGCCTAAATACTAAATTCCAGAAAAGAAAGAGAAAACTATAGACCTACACAAACAATCCTCATAAATAAGAAATGGAATAATAATGCATTGAATTGCAAGGCATATTCCTCTTTTAAGGGTGTGTCCTCTGATCACTAATTGTCATGGCGAAGATACAACTGAGCCTATGAAGGAATGCGGCCTGAACAACCACAACCGTACACTATGACTTGTCCCTGCTTTACTACAGGGATATTAGAGATGAATATATGTTAACTCTAAGAAACAAATTCGATGCACTTCAGGAGATATCAGAAACACCTACTCCGAATGACGAATATGAGAACTTCTGAGTGGGCATTGGTCCACTTAAAAGTGGCATCAAAATGCATACCAACTAAACAAAGAGAAGTGGGGCTTAAAATATACCAACTGCATCCTCTGTAGAGGGGTCATACCCTCCCCCTCAAATGAGCAGGACACTAAACTGTATCTGGTGTTGAGGCGGCTCTGGAGGTCTCAGGAGTGTGGAGTAACCCTTTATTGCCATTACTGCCCGGTCCATTCTAACCTAAGTGGTAGTATCTGTTAGGGTCCCATCTATGGGTCAAAAAGATCTGTTTGTAAATTAGTTGTATCAGACAGGCATACTTGAAACTATATAACTGCAAATTATTACTATTAAAAATAGTTGGCTATAATTGTTTAGAAATTATTATCATTAGTTTTTTTAAACCATGTAATTACTTAAAACAGCATTAAATATAACATCATGTATAACAACCAACACACAACAAATCTATTTTCAAAACATCCTGCAAAGTTCTCTTTAGAAATCACCATCAACATTTTCTTAATCTAGCCTATATTAAATTTTTTCCTCTACAAGTGATTTTTAACTTTAGGATCCAAGTCTGTATTTTTTATATCTTTTAATTTTAGTTGCTTTTGTCACATTAAAAGATAAAAGAAAATACTCATCAATGGTAAGAGATGGACAAAACTTCATCTAAAAAATAAAAATATACAATTAACACTGCTAATATGTAAAAATGATAACAATACGCATGGCATTGATAAGACTGGAGGTGATGTAGTGACTTGGTGTAGATAATAATGTAGCTGATGACTTCTCCGAGGATAAAAGGAGATGTGAGTTTGTCACACCAAGAGCATTTCTTTTCCCGTGGTCTTTGGTATGTGCCATTCCTTGTCATGAAAATAACAAAGAGTTGTGATAAAAGCAACTACAATGAAAAAGATAAAAGAAAACACTAGTCAAAATTAATAATGATTGACAATGTTTCATCTAAAAAATAGTAAAAATAAGTGTCCAATGTGTGATTGTTTGCAACAATTCAAATTGTATATAATATCAGGGTTCTTTTTTGTAAATAAGTTTATTCTTATAAATTCTCTTAAAGTGACTGTTATTAACTGAGTCATATATTCCAAGTAACAAATTTATGTCTGTATAAGGGAACTAGACTACACAGGTGTGAAAATTCTAAAAGAGTTCTGAACACCTGACTTATAAGTCCTGTTTTCAATTAGGGTTTGAAGCTTTAACTATTCTTGGAGAATAAATTTCTTCTCCAGAATCAGGTGTCAATTAATTCTATCTTCATTTCCCTTTATTATATCTTCAATTGTACTATGTGGTTTCTGTGCTTAATGGTTATTAATCTTCATGGATTATTTAATTTCAAAGCCATCTTTATAGAAGAACAGTAGTAATATTATTTAACTTGTTGCAGTGGGTTTCAAGCCTTACCCAAGTGCATTTGTCCAAATGTGAACATGACAAACTTTCTTATTATGATGTTGTCAGTTGTAGTGTTACCAGCTATAATTTATCTTGTCAACTGCTGTTAGTAAGAATTAGTTGTAGAATTAAAGAAAAAATAAATATCAAATATTATCATAATGTAGTCACCAATAACTACTAAATCAGTGATGGCTAATAGTCAGATGGGGAGGGAAAAACACAACTTGTTTTAGCTTTAAGACTTTCAATCTCTGAGACAGGAAGAAATAAATAACAGACACAATGTACAGGCTTCCTTCTTTGTTCCTCATTTTTGCTAATATTGCAACCAAAATTTGATCAGAATGTCTTATTCGCATTTATTGTTAGTTTCTTACAAACTTAGAATAGGATAAGTGTATAATAAGGGGGTTGAAAGTGTTTAATTGCTTTATATTAACCCTGTGGTCTATAATATCTTATAATCTAAACTGACTCTGGAATAATGGATAATCAAACTATATGACTTGAATAGAGAATAATTTCAAGGTAAGTAAAATATAATTGACAAAGAAAACTGTAAATAGGAAATATTATGCATATTATATATTATTTTTTTTTAGCCAAATACTAACCTTAAGTTTGGTAAATAATTCTATTTTCTCCCTATTGGAGCAAAAACCAAGTACAAAGTTTCTCTACTCACTTGTCTAGATTTTTCTAATTGAAGAGGAACCTATTATTTATGGGGTCATTCAATAAATAGGGGGATATTTTTTTTTTTCATTAATGTAAACTCAGCATATTTTGAAATTTGTTTAGACCAAAAATTATTTTATTCTCATAAAAATATTTGTTTTGAAGCTATTCAAAATGGCAGCAAATCAAAGCCCTCCATACTTGAAAAGTCATCAAATTTTTGGTGATAGCTGAGAAGTGTAAACCTTGTGAAATTTATTGAATGTGTGATGTGTATGGCAAAGCATATTTTAATCAAAAAAATCTTTACAAATGGGCTAAAAATGGGTTTGGCATAATGAGCCTGAGTCAAAAAGACTGTCCATTGAGTGGAAATACATTGACTCTCTGGTAAAGAAAAAGTTCCAAGTGTAGTGGTCAATAAAGAAGGTCATGCTGACATTCTTCTAAGACATGAAAGAACTGATCACTTAATTTCCTTGAAAAAGATGCAACTGTAAACAATGCTTTGCATTGCCAACTCCTTAGGCAAAATTCACTTCATTTATTGAATAAACCTTGTGTGTGCGTGTGCGTACGCGCACGTGTATGCATATATATTGTTTCATGATCTTTTTTTATATATACATAAAAGGATCATTGTGGTGGCACTCACAACATAATGGTTATTACTATAGAAAGTGGACTTGACTTCCTGAGTTGAAAACCTGAACAAGGCTATTTGCATTTCCCATAGCACTAATACCCTTGGGAAAAGTATGAATCCAACTATTCTCCCTCTAGCTGTGGGTAAATAGTTAGGAAGACTGGCTTAGCAACCAGTCTAAGAGAAAGAAAACTGAATTCAAATCAGTTGTAGATATGAAAAGGAATGGGCTATTTCTGCCCAAGAGATGCTACATATGTAACACTCCTGCAACTAATCCAGTTTACAGAACCAGTGAGTGAGAGATAATATTGTGGCAGCCATCCAATGCAGGTAAAAAAAAAACCAACACTGAAATTCAACATCAGCTTGAAGAGATTTTACTCCAAATTAGACCTGAATGCAATAACAAAAGTGAGCATTTATAACAGAAACTCCAGATATGTATGAGTGGTTATTTGAATGTTTGTGTGTTTGTCATGTGTGATCATACTTGCTGCATCCAGATTTTGTGTCTGTATATATGAGGTGTGCAAGAATATATTCCTTTTCTATAATGATTCATTGGGTCACTCAGTTATAAGTGGAATATTTTTATATCAGGTTAAAGGAAAAAATAGCTTAGATTACAAGAGAAAGAAACTTTCTCCTGTTAAGTAAAGATTAATAACATTTAAAATTTTCTTTTGTGTTTGACTAAGTCAACTAATGGATGCCAGAATTGTTATTGTTGGATGAAATATTGTGAATTTTCCATTCTTATTAAACATATTTACGATTTCTCTTTTTTTAAATTTCAGTTTTTTTAAATCTTTTCACTGTAAAATCATTTAATTCTTTTTCAACTGAATCCCAGACTGAGTTTTTTACCTATTGAACACAGTTACAACCAAAAGAAATACATTCAAATAATATAAAATTTTATATTGTTTTCCAGATTGTTGTTATACTGAAGAAAAATAGGTAAATTATATCTTGTCGTAAATGTGGTTGACTCCTGTGGTAGCTTTCTTTGTTGCACATCTGCTCTTTCCTTCATTTTTTTTTTTAAATACAATGCATGCTATATGTATTATTCAAAACCACAACTTGTTGATACATGTTATATAGAAAACATGATTATTCTTTAGCAATAATCTTTTAATAGAAACTTTTAAACATGTAAAAATAATGTCTAAAATATCAAACTAATGCAATTGTTTTTGTCAAAATTTATCAGGTGTGACATGAAAATAAAAATTAGAGGGACACCAAAATGAATAATGCATAATTCACTCATGTTTTCATTATGGCATTTATGTATTTATATATATTCATATATATATATATATATATATATATATAGTGCTTACTGTGTTTATATTTGTTAAACCATGATTTATTAACTTCTGGTATGTAATTATTTATTTAAATATCCATTAAATATTTCCTGTTATAAAATATGCTTCAGCAATTCTTTCTATTTTACACCAAAAGACTGTCCATAAAGTTATGCACTTTAAATTAGTCTGAAAATATTTTGGTCCTTTTTGTTTTTAGTTTTTTTTTCCTTTTATTTTTCGTTCTTTGTCTTTAGGTTTCTTTACCTGCACAGTTCAGATTAAGAGCATGGTAAAAGTAACCTGAAGCCAAACTTTTTAGACCTTATTTTTCCCATGCAGGTATCATTTGGGAATGAGAAAAGTTTTGGTAAACGGGCCAAGTTTTGATATCTGAATCAGTGAAATAAGGTTTAGAAAGTTTGGCTTCAGGTTACCTCTATTGTACTTTTAACCTGGATTAGTAGATTCATAGCTTTACATATGAATTTATTATTTATGCAAGTGATTTTTATTTAATAAAGTCAGTGCTTCATTTCCCACTGAATCTCATGCTTCCTACCACTCAGTCTAATGCCTTACAATTGACCAACAAGTACAGAATGAAAGATTGTAATTAAATTTTAGAATTTTGTTTCCAAATTTCATTTTTTAGTATCTAAAATAGTAAACTTCCTTTGTATATTTTGCCTTGTCACTTGGATTTTCAAACTCTTCTGGGGTCATTTTCTTAACTAAAAAATATATAAGAATAGAAGTGAATGAAAAATTTTAATGAAAATGTAGGTATAGGTTTTATCAAGAAAATGCCATCTTTATTTTCAATGAAGGCCAACCTAATTTTTTAAAAATTTACCAAAATTAGTTCATAAAAATAAAATTTTATTAGTTTTTGAGGATTTGAAAACTGTTATTAAATAAATTGTTTAAAATATGTACACATGAACTCACACATACATATATATATACAAACACACAAATATATAATGACAATTTTTGTTGAATTAACTTACAAGATTTTTATGTTTATACTTCATCTTTGACTTTTTTTTTATTCCAAGAAGAGTTACCTGCCTTTATCTACTCGGAAAGCTTTTTCTATTCAGTTACAATTTCGTTGTTCGATTTGAAAACATCTGTTTGTTTTGTTTTGTTGTTTATTTTGCCTTTAGATTTATTTCCTTGGTAAAAAAATTTTGATGTATTGATTTGAAAGAAGTAAAATGTGTATGTAATACATATAAAATCACTGTGAAATAATTAGTGTTTGAGGTTAAACTAACAAGTAGATTGATAACCAATATTGGTCACCTTTTCATTTATAGAATGGTATTTTTGATAGTTTAGCTGTGGATTGAAAACAATCACTGGAAAATTTTGCCTGCTTTGTATGTATTTTATTATGGAAATCTAAAAATTGGTGAAAACTGAACCATTAATGGTTTGAATTTTCATTGTATTTTAATATCACATGATATTGAAATAATACTCAACACCCTTTTAGTTGCTTTACTAAAGTTTCAGGTAGAATTTGGGCACAATTTCTGTTGAAGTTTATATTCATATTTGTATGGAAAATTCACACATATCCCAAAAGAAAAAATATCAAAACAATGGTTAATGAATATAAATTACAATGTTAATATTATCTAGAAAATGTTGTTGAATTCTCAAATTACCTTAAAATTAACTTTTTTTTAAAATGGCAATTGAAGTCATCATCATAGCAAATTTAAGAGAGATAATTCAGAAAAACTATGTAGTTTGTCTAGATCATACAATGTGGCTAATAATCTAACAAAAAACCCTAAATTGGATAAAATTTCACTCAAGAAGATCAAATTAGATATTTTTTAAAATGAAGATGTTGTTGAGTTTAATATTGTTGTGAAAAACCATTGTTTTAAGTAATTAGTTTGAGTTGTCTTATTAAAACCTTTTTACGTGTAAATACTGACATGATGTGACCAAAGGATCATTGATTTATTATTCAATTCAAACAAAAGATTTTCAGTGAAAAAATAGAAAATTAAGCACACTTGTAATAGAAAAATGACTAGGAAGCCAGTTTCATTAGTCATTGATAATGAATTTGATTCTTTTGAAAAACTATGCTAAATTTAGTAGATATATACATTAAGAAAATCTTATGCAGTTTTAAGAATTGTTTCCATAAAAACTGCAAGTTATTTGTAAAGTACTTTTAGGATCTGTACTAAATTCAGTTTAGAAAACTTTGCAATAGAAAGAAAGAAATAGTATCAAGTCGATGCTTAACAAAATTGTAATAATAATAAAATCAGAGCAGTGATTTACAAAAGCCTTTAAATGTTTTTCATCTCAATAAATATTAAAAATTTATTCAATTAGGATTCAGTAGAAAAATAAAATGTTATGATTGTTAGGAAATAATTAATTTTGTCTTCTTTTTTTTTTTGTTGTTGTTGTTTGGATGCTTATTGTCTTGATTTTTGTTATTGTTTGTAAAAATTATGATTCATTTACAAAATATTTTTACATACAAAACTCTTAATTTGTTACACTGTACAGTTTGATTTCCTGCAATCGATTTATCCAACTAATTAGCAAAAATATTTGTATAAATCGGTATACTAATAAGCTGCAACTTAATAATGAAAAAAGCATTCATTTACTCAGCAAATAATTTTCAGCATAATCTCCTCCTTTGTCAATACACTTAATTCAGCAGCCAGTATTAATCACTTTGATCAATTATCATAGTGAGGATTTCAGCTAAAAATCCACTTAATGACTACATGACTTATTTATGTTTTTGTATGTTTTATATATATATATATATATATATATATATATATATATATATATAGTCTTGACAAGTTTGATTAAAGGCCTCAGAACTTTCTTTTTTGAAGATTTTATGTTTGTTTTCTAGCTTTCTTGCTAGTTTTTTAGTTCTTTACCAAATTTGTCTAGACAATAACTTACTGACAAAATGTGCCTTTATATGTATATGAAAACATGTACACACACACACGCACACACAGGGCCTTTCAGAAAAATCAATTTCATTTTGTAATCTAGTAACTTGATCAATTTTCATTCAAATGATCTCAAATTTTAACAGCTTATGTAGAAACAACTCAAAAGTCTTTGTTGAATGCTTAAATGCCTTTTCATTTTCAGTGGATGGCATTCTCAAAAGAAAAAACATTAAACGTAAACATAAAATGTTTTTATTTATTCACTTCATAGAAAGAAAATATCGAAAAATCTTCTAGGACAATGGCTATCAACTGGCGGCAGGGAGAGATTCTTCATTAGGGAGAATTTAAGAGTTTCAATGATGAATTGAGGTCACCAATTGGCAAATTTAGATTATTCCCATATTGGTCTTTCTACAAACTGCAATTTTACTATTCATGTTTTGAATCTGACAATTATAGAAGTGATTAGGCAAGAAAGAAAATGTTGAGGACCAGTGTCTTCATCCTAGAAGAGAAGAATGACAGTCTTGGGGTGGGGATTTATATTGAGGACTACTGATTAAGTCAGTCTGTTTTTAAAATGAATTACAGACATAACTATTATTTTAAATAAGATGTTTATATTCATTGTTACATGAAAGGAAAGGGTCAAGTTTTTCATTCATAATAAAAAAAAATTCTTTATACAAATATAATCCTTTATTATGAAATTGTGATGGTTTTCCAGAAGAAAAAATATCTTAAAATGTTTATATCAAAGTACAATTTTGAATCACCTTGAAATTCAGTCTTCAATAAATACAATCTTGAAAGTTTTTAATTTTAACTGAAAATGAACTCCATCCTCTTCATTGATTCTCCCATGATAACAAAAAAAAAATGCAGTATTAAATAAGATAGTCAGTTTATAGCTGACTGTTGTATTTCAGAATTGAGAGGAGAATAAAAAAAAGTATTTTATTTGAAAAAGGCCTTTCAAGTCACTTCTCATGATTGATAATAGAAATCCACTCAAAATGCTATTTAATATACATGTATGTCTAAATCGTATTGAACACTTTATGACTGGTGGATTGCTGGTTGGCAAATATACATGTCATTATGTTGTGATAGGTATGAACAACCTTGCATGGTGTAATGTTTAGTAAGCTACATTAGCAGACCATTGTTAATGAGTTCACTGGTGTTCCATACTGATCTTGTGCCAAATTAAACTTAATAAATAACAGATTCTCACTGAACTCCAAAGATTCTTTGTCTATTTTTTGTTAATTCAATCAAGATTGTTAATAACATTAGAATGTTTTTATTCATTAATTATGTGATAATTAAATTTTTTTTTTTTTTTTTTCATTTTAAATTAATGTTTATTTTATTTTTTTTTTTTTTGGTTTTTTAAATTTCAGATTAGATAAGCTGCGTCATCATTTGATGCCATTGTACAGTTTTGATCCAGCTGCAGTGGATGAAGACCAAGATTGGGAATGTGAACTTTTGGATGGGGATAAGGAACAGCATGTGGCACTTCGTTCAGAGGTTGGTTGACAATATAAAATTCTTTTGTACCTGTTTAAATGTTACCATCTTGCAAAAGTGCATTTTTGTTTTCTTTTTAGATCATATTATAACTCCGTTAGGCCTTTTGAACTTAATAGTAATTTTAAAAAATAAGGTATTATTTTGTTACACCTTATTACCTTTAAAGTACAATCCTTGCAATAAAAATCTTGTTATAGGACTTTAACCCACAATTACATTGATGGCTTGTTCACTATTTTGTCAGATGTCTTTACAAATTAAATTTGCAGTAAACATTATACAGACTATTGAATTGATCTCTCTCATCCCTGACTATTGTGATTGTTTGTTTTTTTCTGTGTATGAAAAGAATATCCAAGAAATAATCAAAATGTAATAAAGAAAGGAAAATTGACAAGCTTATTTAAATTTGGTTGAAGCAGCTACAGAACCATTCCAATAGTTTTAAAAATATCCTGTTCACTGAAAATGTAAACATATTTTATTCTTCTCACATAGATATTTTTAAAAAAATTTTGGTAACAATGTATGTTTTGTAAAATTGAAGACAAAAATTTTATTTAAGAAATTAATGTTTAGTTCCTTTATATATTTGATATTTACTAAGTTTAATACCTTTTGAAATTCATATATTTCATTCTAAATTTTTATTACAATGCTGAAAGACAAGAATGTTTTAAAGAGTTATTGAAAGTTATTTCTTTTTTGCAGTAAGTCACCTTCAAGCACTGACCATATTCTCTGGTTCTTAATTTTGTGTGACTTTTGTTAGTCATTTATAAAGCCAGGATACTTAACCCAGTTATTTATTGGGACATTTTCATTAACTTGCCTCTAATGTTCCTTGTTCATTATGAGTTATATCTTGCACCTTTTATTCTGGTTTCCTCATTTCTTGGTGTCTTTTTTTTCTTCTTGCATGTGTCTCCTAAGGTGATATAATTTTCACTATATAAAAATAATTTTAAATCTATCACAAGATTTTTCCTGTTCTCATTTCTATCTCTATTTTGTCTAAAAAATCTTATCAATCAAATCAGGTGCTTTAATTCATTACGTTTAGGCACCTTCACTGATTTGCTCTTCTGTTCATCATGTGTTATACCACAAGCATTTTGCTATCAGATAGCATTCATCTCTTATTTTATGTGATTGGCTTTTTGCATAGAACAACACTGGCTTATCATTTATTGTTGTTGTCCCTAGCTCTAGTTCCACATTCTTTTGCAATGAAAATTTTCCTTAATCTATAGAAATTATGACTATCAAATATCCCTAACCAAGCATTTTGAATAAAGACCGAGCTCTTTCAGCTTCTTGTTCAATGTTAAAGAGAACTTTTAATCATACAAAGGTTTGTTTTATTTTATCTCCTCTCTTTCCAGTTGGTTCCTTGCCATTACAATGTCTTTTTGCCAAAGTTATACATTAGATTTAATTGTATTCATTGCCAAACTTGTAGATATAAATAAAGCTTTCTTTGAAGACATAAATGGTCAGTTTTTCTATCAGTAAACTGATGTTACTAGCTGATTTTAATGCATCTTTCCAAGAAATGCCCATAAAACATTCTTGGCAAAAATCTCAAACAATTTCAAATGGTATCATCCAATTCAGTTGCCTTTCTCAAACATCATTGCCCAATTGTGATTAATCAATGATATTCATAAAACTTACAAGATAATTTTGTGGATACAGTTTTTTTGGAGGTGGGATCTAGTGATAAGGTAATAAACTGTAAAATATCAAATTTGGAATGGTTCATAAATATTGGTCAACTTTATATGAAAAATTCCAAATTTACAAGTACTTGATTGTAAAAATAGATTTGACTGTGCTAAATGTTTTGCAACTTTATAGAATTCATGTAATGAAAGACATGTAAAAAAACAAACAAAAAAAAACAATTTTTTTACTTCCCCCATCTCACTCCATAAAGAAACAATATTCCTTAAATACAGAAAAATGATATATTAGGAGTATTATAGAGTTCACCTCTTCTCCACTAAAAAATTTAGTGATTGAGAGAACCCCGTTGATAGGAATTTAAATAAATTTTCCTTCTCTTATATGAGTGTAGGGAAAAGCTTGGTACTTGGGATAAGATCTCAGACATTTTAATATTTTATTGTTTTAAATTATATATGAAATCTCAAATTTTAAAACTTCTCCTCTACTCCTGTAACCTTTTTGAATTTATTTGTTTATTATATTACTGTATTTCTATATAACACTCACTCTTAACTTTGAAATATAAAATTCTGGAAAAGAATTCTTGTGTATAATACATACTGACTTCTTAGAATTTGTAGCAGCTAAATTGAACCTTAATTTAGCATTCATTTAATTTTTTATCAGTTTGTACTGATTAAAAATAAGAATCTATGTAGTTTACATATCTTAACTCAAAATTTACTTGTTATTTAGAGCAAATACAGACATGTTCATACAAAAATGCAACAAGCTTGAAGTGAAAATAAGTTCATATTAGAAAATTAGGAAGAAACAGATTCCAGTGGATATTTCTCTGTAATGGCATAAAACACATTAGTTTGGACTATAGATATAATTTCTTTTCAGTCATTCCATCCCAAATATGGTGAGGTATGTGGTGGGAAGAAAGTTAATTCTATAGTTCTCATGTATAATACGCACTCCAGGAAAAATAGTGTGTCATATACACAAATTATTTTATTTATATATATATATATATATATATAGGGTTTTCTGTAAAGGTTTTTTTTTTCTCTTGACCTGATGTTAGTTTTCATTATAATAAAAATACTTCATGGAATGTCACCTTAAATTCCCTTTTCTTTTGCACCCCTCTTCTTCCACTTGAACTCAACCTACAAATCATTTGAATGCAAAAGTATTTGGGGAAGTGTGAGTTTTTCTGTTTTTTTTTTCTTTTTGTAGTGGGGGGGATACCATATAAGCAGTAAAAAAAAAATAAGCTGTAAAAAGAAAGTCATAACCAGTGTTATAATATTTAGGTCAATTTGCTTCCTGAATTGCCACCAATTATTAATCATTCTAATGTCAGGCCAACTATAAAATGAAATCCAAACAGTTATGAGCTTAGATATCATCTTTATGTGAATGGTTATTCAGATCTAAAGGGCATGGTTACCCTTAGGAGACACCAAGTCATTTTACTAATGCTTTGTTGTACTGATAGAATTATGTGGAGAATTCAATATTCATAAACAATTATCTATAAAAGCTGTTTGAAGAGTCCATTTTCCACAAATTATGAGTCACTTTTCAAAGTAAAATATTATTGATATTAAGAAATATTTGATCTAAATTATTCCTTTTTTATTTTGGTAAAATAATATCATGTTTTCATTAAAGGCCTTTGATTTAAGCAGATCTTTCTATTTATAGAAAGAGTAATAAAGGTAACATTTCTTTGAAAAATTTTTTAGAGATAATAAAAGACAAACTAATTTAGTTGGTCATTTTCCTAATTCAATTATCTTACCACTATTTATAATTTATGTGATTGTCATAGAATCAAATCCTATTTTCTACTTTTAATGCCAATGTTTCTTTAGAAAATGAAAGAATTAATTTGTAAAAATAACTCCTGCAAAATTCTACACATTTTTGACTTCATATCCTTTCCTTAAAAAGTTTGAAACCAAATAGATTTGAATTATAGAAAAATGAACGCAGAAAAAATCAAAAAACGATTGTAATGATAGATATAAAAATGCCAAATCATGAAAACACTTCATTTTAAAACCTCAGACAATTGAAATTATTAAATATCTTACACTGAAGTCAATATAAAAATAATTTGTATCAGTTATTTTCAGTATCTACTTCTCTGTTCATACACTGAGTTTGTAAATAAAATCCAACAAAAATATTGATAATTAAAAGCAACTCGGCTCAACACTCTAATCTCAGCTGATTATTTCCAACCAGCTTTACTGTTCATAATCAATTCACACTTATAAATCTGTCTTGATATTGCCAAAGTTTCCCTTTTGACTACTTTTTCTCTACTAGAACTGCTAAGAATTTCATCCAGTTATAATTATGTTATTATATAGACTAAAAAGTCAAGTAGAAACCAAGTAACAAAAAAGCCAACTTTTCAAAGCAAATTGGTTTTTATTCAAAACTTTGGAAATATTGAGCCATTTCTTGTCTTGAAATTCATCTAGAAATATCTTATTAGAACTATGTAATAATTTTATAACATATACACACACTGTAATGGACTTACATAGGTCTACTGAGTGAAATAAATATGCTTTATGTCTTCTTCAGTAAGAGAAAAGATGCAACTCTGTTTCTATTTTAAAGGAATTTGTAGAAGTTCTATATTAGATTCAGAAAAAAGCATCAGCATAAAAATCATGATTCTGTTGAAATAACAATTGTCTTAAATGATCCAAATATGGCTGACCTTTTAATCTTAGAGAATTTCTATGAACATTTGTACACAGATGTTATAATTCCCTTTTTTTTTTTTATTCAGCCCTTTTTATATATAATCAGATTTACCAATTCATTAGAAAAAAAATGGCACTAATTAAAAGACAGGAAATTTAATAGAGCAATTGTTGCTGAGGTTTCCTAAAAAGTTGGTGCATATTTGTTTTGTTTTTTGGAGTTTGTTTTTTTAAGTGACAGAAGCAAAACCTTTGTGTGTGGATATGAAATTATGGGATAGTGACCAAACTGTTGGAGAAAAGAATCAACAGATAATATGGATGTGTATTTGTGAGAAACTATATTCTAAAATCTAATTTTTATTTAACATCAAATATAGGAGATCAAATCCTGAACAAAGCTGTTTGCATTTCACATATTCTTAATACACTTGGGAAAGGTATGAATCCAGCTATTCTCTCTCCAGCTATGGATAAATAGTAAGGCAGACTGTACTCATTAACCTTAGTATGGCCACTAGTCTAAAAGAAGGAAAACTCCAAATTCAAGCCAGTTGTATTCTTGGAGAAGGATGAGCTCTGCCAGGCTATTTTCTGCCCAAGACATGCTACAAGAGTAGTGCTCCTATAACCAAGCCAGGTTATGGGACACTTGATACAATTTTATTCTTGTAATTTGAATTCTAAGCAGAAGAAAAACAAAGCAATTATAATTTTGTCTCTACTTCTTGATTAAATAATGACTTTAAACTGATCTGCACTGATGGCCATAAACTGATGATCTAAATTATATATATATAACTTTACTCCATATTGAGCACTCCAAAAGATACATTAAAATATGCAAGAAAAGTAGATAGAATATATAAAAAAAAAATTTTATCATTTAGATGGAAATATTATTATATAAGGAACCTTAAACCAAAAAATGTTTTTGTTTTCTTGCTGGAACCTTTCAAATGTTTAAACTTATTTGAGTAATTATTTATTGCTGATCCTCTTTCTCACACACACTTTGTATTTGTTTATGTATGAGAAAGGAAAAGAGAAAAAGTTCTATTTTGTTCTCTTGAACACACAAGTCGAATTTTATTTCAAATACATACTTATTTGATTGTGCTGCTTATAATCATGATATTCTGACCTGTGTACTTTCATGTAGAAATGTAAATAGATAATTACTGAGATTACCCTAATCTGACACAAGGCCACATTAGTGGTGACCATAGACAAGCTTGCTTGATATTGCTCTACAGCAGATGTCTAAATTGAAATTCTGCATAGTAATTTAAGCTCTGTCTGTACTTAGCAGTAAGCTTATCTAAAAATGATCTTTTTCTTATGTTCTTTTGGGATTGATTTTTATTTGAGAGATTTTACCCAGTTTTAGAATTTTTGTTTTAGTTTTAAAAATACACTAATAAAACTCATTAAAACAAAAAATGTGTGTATATATGATATTGTATGTGTATATCTTTTCAGTGTATAAATTATGAAAAAGCTTAAACAAATGAATAAAATCTATAATAATTTTGAAGGTGGACGAAAAAGCATAGTAGTTTTGATTCTTGATTACCTCATTTTTAAACAAGTGGAATAGAAAAAAATATTAGGGGCTGGAAACACTAAAAAAAAAAATAAGTAAGTAAAATGCAACAAAACATGAAACCCCCTTTTTAATTAATCCAAGTTTTGTTGCCTAAATACACTTTTGTATGTGTCATATATATATATATATATATATATATATATATATATATATATATATATATAATAATCAGAATTCTATTCAAGTGTAGATATTCTATGTTTTAAAAAAGTATTTTGCAAAACAAATTCAATAAGAAGAATTGATTGAAATGTTATAATTTGGATGAAAGTGAACTGAATAAAATTATCTTGTTCCTTTCCAATTTTCTTCTAAACATTAGAAATCTTATTACGGAATTGTTTAGTACCAAAACATCACTAGAACTATAATATATATATGCAGATATTTTTAAAAATTTGTTCTTGTTTGTGAAATTGTTGAAAAAGATTAAGAATATCAAAAAAATTTGATGCCTTTTATGATGCAGTAACATTTGAACATTGGCTGAAAAGAATGACCATAATAAATTGGAAAAAAAAAAGAGGGGTCATCAAACTACAGGCAGAACTGATAAACTATTTATCTTTATCTCTCTTCCCTTTAGCGCTGTGAGTCTTATAAAAGCCTTCTGCAATGTTCGCATGGTAGCATGCTTACCTGAACACTTTCATATATGCGGCAACTATTGCTTCTTCCCTGTTCCCAAGGTAGGTCCTCTTACTGGGCTCACTTTCCCACTACTACTAATTCCATCTAAAACTAATAACAATGCTCTTCTTAGTATATTTTTCTTTTTAACCTACTATTATGTACTAATCCTATATTTTGTTATATCCATGTACTATTGTACTTGTTGCCTGCAAATTTCTTAGTTTGAAAATGTTTATATAATTTTCTTAGATGGGTATGTGTGGTATTTGTTGATAATGTATAGGGTGCATATTATGCATATATGAAATGTATCCATGTAACTGTTCATAGTTTGTGTGTATATAGTTATATATATATATATGTGTGTGTGTGTGTTATACACACAGGTCTATATATATATATATATATATATATAATGTCCATACAGATATTTTGAAATAACAACCACTTATGTACCAATTTTTTGCCTCAAAAACAAGGAGTCATTTATTACGGAGATGTGTTTTTTAAACATGTGAAGCTGTGGCTAAAAATTAGGGGTAGTATATTTTGATGTATAATTTATAAAAAAAATATGAACCAATAATTCAAAAATCCAATTTCTTGACTATTGTTATAGGATGAGAATTAACAAGCTAATCTTGTAGGTTAATTATAGTCAGTTCAAGGGTGCTCCACTATTATAGCCATGTGCCAGACTAAGCTATGCTTAATAAATATTCAATTTTGAGTTTTATTTTATAAAATTGTTTAGTACTGAGCTTAACAAATTTTGAAGGAGGACAAACTTTTGAAAAATAAATTCAATTTTTTAAATGATATAAATATTAATATAGATTTTTTGCATGATTAACCCCATCTCCAGCCCCACCCTCTAAAAGATTCTACTCTCTATATGTCTAACCACACTGTATTTAGCATTGATCATTCTCAAAAAGTTTTTTCAACCAAATTAAGTGTTTCAGTTTTTGATTCTTAGGGTTAAATCTTAATCATTTGTTTTTCTGTTTTACATGCTCAACACATTACACATTTCATCTAAAAAAATTATTCAACATCAAACCTGATTTAGTTTTTGTAACAATATATTACTTTTATTTTATGTTTCTTTATTTCTACAAGTTATTAGTCTTTTTGGATGTTGTGTACAGCATGAAGCTTGATATTTTATTTGCTGTTTCTTTTTTTTTAAACTCTTGCTATTCATATGTTGTCATATTGCAAAAGGCATTTTATTTGTATAACATTTCTATATAATACAATTCACATAAATCACTTTTGTAATGATTTTGTAATTGCAGTCAAAAATTATATTTACTATCATTTATATTTCATACATGATCTTATTAAATACAATTTTAACGTATATATGTGAATTCTTGATGTCTTAAATTCATGCATCCCCATTTCTGCTGAGGAGGTAAGACTCTCACAACGAGTGTCTTGAAAATGACACTAAACTGCATCTGATGGTGAGGTTCCAGTTCTGGAGCTTTGGGGAGTATGGAGTACTTCATTCCTATTACTTCCAGGTCCACTTTGACCCTGAGTGGTTGTATCCATTAGAGTCTCATCTATGGGTCAAATAGAACTGTTAAATCTTTTACAAGGGTTTGTTATTGATATTAAATAGAATTTTTAGTGTTAAATATCAATACCTAAAACCATTTAACTGTGTGCTAACAAATGATTAATATAATTAGATTAGATAGAAATACTTAATAGAATTACTAATGTTAAATAGCAATACTTGAACCCATTTGACTGTGTGTCAACAAATGAGCTCAGGCTCATTTAAGAATGTTACCTACAAATTTTTCAATTACAAATCATATATATATATATATATATATAAACAGGATTTAGCATTAAATAACCTGCTAGGGTTGATATGTCATAAAACATAACAAACCAGCTATCAAATTCATGCCAGTTTTTTATGTATCTAAATTAGCTGTATTGAAACTCAAAGAAAACCTTGAATATTGCACCAAAAATTTATAAAAAAACTGGCATATTATAAAGTTTTTGTGATACACCTCATTATTGACATCTTATATTTCATTGAATATGATATCTCAATCTAACCCAACCCTCAATTAAGAAACTAAATTGGTTCTCATAAAAGTACACTTTTTCTATGTTAGAGTGTTTTAATTTTCAGAATATACTTTAGCCATTGTAGGTAATATCAGATGTTTGTCATTTTTAGTCATCCATATTCATTTGTTTCACAAAATGCTTATAAACTTAAGTGGCTTTTCATCACATATGCATTAGAAAAACTGACAAATAACTTGTTTTAGCAACAGACATGGGCTTTGTGTGTTATATAAGGTGTGATGATTTAATTCCTGGAATGACTGTAGCATGTTACTGGGAGTAATGAATCTGGCAAATATTTGTACTCGTGCATGAGTAGATGTTCAACTTTTGCTTTCTTAGGACACAGACCAAAGGAATCTGGAACAGCTGATTAAATTTTCTGTAAAGATTAGTAAGAAATTGCTCGTAAAATGTTATCTCTATTAAAAATGAACATAATCAAAAATAGTGTGTTTTGAGTGGCACAGGTTGTTCATCAAAGAGTGAGAAAATGTGCTTGATGACACATGATGTAGGCAGTTAAAAGCATAAAAACAGATACAAATGGGAACAGTGTGAACTCTGAAGTGCTCAGATTAAAGATTAATTGTGCAACTGATAGTAGAGAAACTGAATATGGATAGGAAAATAGTACAACAGAGGATTTTGGAATGAGAAAATTTTCCTTAAAGATGATGTTTCAGATCTTGACTGATGAGCAGAGACCATGTTGTTCTTTATATTTCATCAGATCTTTTTTAGACTAACAACAATAATAATAACAACAACACTTTCTTGCCCACAGATTCCAACTAGCATCCAGTTGGCAGGCTAAAGTTAAACAGGCTGTAACTTAATACAGTCCCTGATATTTTTGGGGGTGTCCCACGTACATGCAAGTATGGCACGTGGCCATTTTTATTGTGGGAACTAAGCGTAGGACTGTAGCCTACATGCCCAGTGGTTCCAAAAATGCCTTGGGCTCCATCAGCATTCTCCTAAAAAGGGGCACCTCAGGTGCCAGGTGATAAACCTAACCCCTCCAGAGAGGTTTAGAGCCTGGAGGAAGGCCCACCTGAGACTCAAGGACACCAGTCTCAGCCACGAGATGTGCATGCTGGGCTTCCCAGGCACCTGCAACTGACTGCTACCAAGCCTGAACACACCTGACCTGATCCATGTACCAGTAAACATGGCCTGTTGAAGTGCATCCCAACCCAGTGAACGAGGACTACAAGTCAAAACAAAATACAGTCACTGGTATATATCAAGTTCCCCTCATGTGCACAAGTTTGGCACAAGGCTTTTTCATTGTGGGTATCAGGCACAGGACTGTAGCCCACACGTGCCTGGAGGTTCCAAAAATACCTCGAACCTCATGAGCATTCCCCTAAAAAGGGGCACCAGGCAATAAACCTTGCCCTTCCGGAGAGGGTTAGAGCCTGGGGGATGGCCTGCTTGAGAATAGCATATTGTATAGAGAAGGTATCAAGTTCCTTCTCAAAATTTATGAACTATGTTTGGCATAAAACTGGAAACCAAAAGTCTCATCTACCGAGCTTGTCCTAACTGTTCTTTATGTCAGCAAGTCTGAGATTATATACAAGTCCTAAATCAGGATTTTTAAGTGATTTCATCAAAGGTGTTAATAACATATCCTTCAAATCAAATATGAATCACTTAACCCTAATACAGAGGTTTTGAAAAAAGCAAATTTACTTGATATAGAATCAATTACAATCAAAAGCTACCACCATTGGTCTGGTCATCTTGTCTATGTAGCGGAGGCTCATTTGCCAAAGGAATTTTTATGGTGAATTGAGTACTGGTTTTAAAAAAACATATCAAAGCATAATCTCAGGTGCAAGGACTGTTTGTAATCATATCTGGGCAAAAGTAAAGTCAATGTGTAAATTTGGGAGGTTATCACTAGGGATATGCTGAATTAGCACCAGATCATTAACATGAAAATCTAAAATTTCAAAGATGAACATGTTCAATATACAAAGGTGAGCATGCCTTAAACCCATATAATTACCAGTGAAATGTCTGCCAAAAAGTCTGTTTGCTGAACTCATACTCAAGAATTATTGACCAATTAGAAGTTTGTCTGACATTCTTGTTCAGTAAAAATGATTAGCAATGTTTAGTCTGTTGTTGGGGCTACCACTTTCTTGCTGGTTTAAGGAGTTATCTTTGGATGCATCAGTCATAGACTGTTAACACAAAGCACAATTGGTTGCAAAATTCAGCTAAAAGCTCTTGCTCTCTCTCTCTCTATGTGTGCATGTATATATATATATATATATATATATATATATATATATATATATATATTGATTACAAGGCAATCCAAGTAGAAGGAGAGATTTATTGAGAAGTAAAGTCGACACTATAGTGTTTCAGTTCTACTGAACCATCATCAGGACTATGAGGGATGATATTAGCGATGTTAAGTCAACGATGGATGTTTAAAAATGCAAAATACAAAAGCCTTGGGGAAAATTTGTATAACAAGAAAAAGTTGGCCATTTAGTTATTATTATACAAATTTTCCCCTAGGTTTTTGTATTTTCTCAATAAATCTCTCCTACTTGGATTGCCTTGTTATCAATTTTTCTCTACATATTATCAAATTACAATCCATCATTTACTTCCATATATATATATATGTATATGTGGTACGATGGGTAAAATGTCATCTAAAGAAAATAACATTTGACATTTCAGTTTATTATATATATTTACCAAAATTACATGAAAATATCTTAAAATACTATTGATTAAATTTATTCGAAGGAATCACCATTGACTTTTTCATGCTCTTTAGATGACTTTGGAATCCCCTTAAGTTTTTCTTACAATCTCCTTATCTAAATTGCTAAATGCTGCCATTATCCTTGCCTTCAGTTCATCTTTGGTGTTGCATAGAGTTTTGTTAGTTTCTCACTCTACACATAATAATTAAAGGAATTGCAATCTAGAAAATTAGATGACCAGATGTTAAGGGTAATGTGGTTACAGAAATTTTCTCACTGTGACCCACTCACTTGAAGTGAGAGCACTACTTTCTCCAGGCACTTGATGTAGGCCCCTGTGTTGAGTCAGGTCATGTTTGAAGATGAATGGAGGCATAACATCACGAACACGAGTGACCACTCCAAGCATCATGATGTGGACTGGGTGTTAGGTTTTCATTAATATGAATATGAATATGTCCTAACATTGCTCCTCAAACATTGTGAAATCTTCATATTGGAGCTTCTAGTATGAATGCCAACAGTACAGCATGCCATTTCCAAATTTCTGGAGGAGTAAATTGTGCCATGGTACTACTTTTCTCATAGACAGTGTCCAACTGACTCGAGTTTGCTGCACAGCAAACACAATCTGAAACAAATAAAGCGCATGCATAAAATTAATAATTTAGAATGTCAACAATTTACCCTCACACCCCCTGGTGTGTGTGTGTGTATATATATATATATATATATATATAAGGTATTCTTCAACCCAGTAAATCCAGAGTAGGGAACAATTCCATCAGGACAATTAAATTATTCAAAATTCGAATATTTAAATATTCCTGGTAAAGAGCTCAATGTAAATGATATCACAGAGCAAATATTCTACCAAGAAAAAAACCTTAGGATTATAAATTTATTTCCATCCTGTTAAGTGCCCGTGGTGTAATGGTTATCATCGTAGGGAATGGACACGGCGACACTAGTTCAAATCCTAGACGAGACTGATTGCATTTCACATAGTACTAATACCCTTGGGAAAGGTATGAATCCAATTATTCTCCCTCCAGCTATGGGTAAATAGTAGGACAGACAAGGTTCTTCAGCCTTGGTGAGTCAACTAGTCTAGGAGAAGGAAAACTCTGAATTCAAAGCTGTTAAACTCCTGCCCGAGCAGAAGGGTTGGTAAATATGGTTTAAGAGCATTGATATGAATCAGCAAGTTCAAAGAAATTTAACAGGACTTCTTCAGATCCAATATGGAGATAAATAAATACAGCCAGAATGGGGATGGTCACAGGTGGGAAGGGGAGGGAAGGAACCTTCTCCCATTAAAGATTACTTCCGGTCTCTTCTCGTTTCCAGTTGAAACAATAACCAAATAATGAGGAAACATAAATTCTAATTTAATTTTTACAATAATTTAAACTTCATTAAACAGTTGTTGATTCATATCAATGCTCTTAGCAGGATGGAAATAAATTTATAATCCTAATGTGACCAAATTTTGTTGTTTTTTTTCTTCTTGAAAGTGTGTGTGTGTGTGTGTATATATATATATATATATATATATATATATATAAGGTAAAATCTATTTGTGTAAAAGGATTTTTTAAGCATTGAAGTTATGGATTTAATGATTATGTTGATACTATTTGTGAGAGTCAAAATCATAGTATCTGATGCTCAACTTCTTGAAAACTATTAGTTCACACTATTATTAAAAACAAAAAATATATCCATTAACCATTGCCATATAGTATATGATATGATGTACATATATCACAGTCATTTATATTGCATTCCCTCTCTATCCATGTTTTTTGTTGTTGTTGTTTTAAGTTCAATAAACAATATTTTCATTTAAGAGGAGCCAATTCTATCCTCATATTCTATTGTGGATGATTCTTGAAAAGCAAAAATTTTTATACATGATTCAAGAAAAATTACTCTTTAAAAATAAATAACATTCAGAAACTGACTTTTAAACCTAATTTCTCATAAAACCTTAAGAGTTTAACCATTTTTCTGTTTTTATAAGGTTCACCAAATGTAAAGAAAACTTGAAAACAAAACCTCTCACTTTTAGACATCTGGTTTTTTAAATTAAAATCTTAAGCAAAAAGGAGAAAAAAAAATGAACCATTTTTAGTATTTGTAGTCAGTATAGCATCATCCAAAGAAGATTAGCAATTAAAATATGGTAAACTCCTATTTTGTTTATATCTTGAAATAATTATATTTTAATTAAAAGGAATTTTTTATCATGTCATGTTGGGAAATAATTTTATTAGATTTACATTTTATGACAAAATTTGCATTTTACATTCTCCAATCTTGGACCATTGATAAATGGGTGGCCATTTTAAAGATGTTTTAAATTAGAATTAAAATTGCTTTATAGTGTCTTACCATTATATCCCCTTCCAATTTACTCAGGAATATATGTATATCGTATTTTAGATATTAATTTTTCTGGTACAAGGCCAAATTATGATGCGGAGATTGACTACTTAGAGGATTTGTGGAATGCAAAGTGGTATGGAGAAGAGTTGTCTGCTTTAAAAATAAATAGAATTTTTGCTTTTACCTGGACTTAAACCCTGACCATTAATGCTAAGAGGGAAATATGTTACTCTTTCAGTGAATGAGCAAGTTCCTTTTATAGGAGAGCAAGAATTGATACAAAAAAAATCACCACTACATAAACCTACCCACCAATGAAAAAAAAGCCCAAAATATTCCTAGTAGCTTTATCTGTACAATTACTTTTTCAAAACTGAAGAAGTCACAACATTGCAAAGATTATTGCCATCTTAGCCATCAGAATGATATTGCATGGGACTTCATATCACCACTACCACCAAAAAGAATTCTTTTATACCATTTACCTTCTTTTCAAATGATTAAATTTTATAAATTCAGTTGATTAAGCTGAGTTATTATTATATATCTATTTTAAGTTTTTTTAAATTTTCATTTTATTTTTTCAAAGATTTCCATCCAGCCTTAAGCTGTGAACCCTCTCTGCTACCCAAAAAACTTTTTTCTTCTGTTAGCCACTGCCAATGTCATATGTCACTGCTACTAATTGTATCATCATGCAGTTACAGAATTATTTGTTTATAATTTGTTTGAATTTTTTTTCATCAAATGATAAGCTAAGATTTGAATTTAAGTCACTGTCACAAAGACTGTAAAGGCATAATCTTTGTATACTGACCAACATGGATTATCTCTAGATTAAACTGAATTATTAGCTTTTTATTGTGTAAAACATAATCATGTGCATATTGGGAATTGTGACAGTTCTCTGTTGATGAAATCTGGTATAACACTGAAAGTTTAGACTAACCCCTAAAGTCTTGGACTCTTACTATATTTGACTTCAGTTATTTATCTCTTCCTACAAGAAAATCAAAAGACCTCTTTTCTGTCATACTCTAAACATTAAAGATTTACATTAATAACTACTTTTTTCTGTCTAATTTGTCATTATTTCTTTTCATGTCTTTTGTTCTACAACTTCTTATATTAGCTGAAAATCTGCCCCATAGTTGGGGTTTTAAGCTAATTCTTTATAAAGAACTAAATCAATGATTTGAACTGTTCAATTATACCCTCATGAGATTACATAAGAAATTTATTCTTAACATTTTGTAGTTTGGCACCCAACAAGGCCAAAATGCCATACAAGGTTGGTTTAGTGTTGGGGGTACCCTGCAAGAATTGAAACTCCCATGGGTCAGGGACAAAAACTAGTTGGTTCTATTGGCATTCTTTTTCGAGAGTGCCTCAGGTACCAAGCAATAAACCCAGCCCCTTAGTCCTTTTAGACAAGGGGGAAAGGTGCTGCCAGTGCGGAAGGCCCCCTGCAACCAAGCTGATAATCTTCTTGATATTATGTAAACTAACCATGAATTTATCTGTCCCACATTTTATGGCAGCAATAAATGCACGCATAACACCAAACTATTTTTTGTGAGTCAACAAACATTATCAAGAGTGTAATATTTATTTATACCACATCTCTCTCGCTTTTTCCAGGTTTTGATTTTTTTTCATGATTGAAAAAAGGTCATAACTTTGGTTTTGGGCTGGGAAATTTTCAGTAAGATGTTACCTTGAAAAGATAACAAATCAATTTAGCTTACCTGATGGACACAAAGTAAGGGTCCATTTTGGCATTATACTTACATTGTAAATCGAACCCTTGCTAAAAACTTCAAAAACTAATATGCTAGTAACCATAGAAAATTTGGTGTCTATTGCACTCACCTTTTTTGAGATATATGGTCATAGAGAGACAAATTATAAGAAGAGATTTATAAAACAAATCCAAAATTTTAGATTCAACTTGTGATTTATTTTCAGTTCTCATTACTGCTGGCTTTTCCAAAATTTTCATTATAAGTTCACGGCAGCTTATTTTCACAATCAACCTACTGAGATTCTCAAACTTTCTATTTAAAGAAATGGCCCAATTCAAAGATCTATCTCGCAATTTAATTTCTATAACAAAAATTAAATTTGGTATTTCAATTCTTTTTACACTTATTCTGCTCTTCTTTTTTTTTTTTCTTTGTTGTTGTTATTTCAGAGTCCAAGCTTCAGACATGCACCAAAATTGAAGTTTTCTACTGACCATTCTGAACTCTAAGGGTTTGTTTTACTCAACTCTTTCTTGTCTTCTTTGATGCTGCTGTTGCTGCTGCTGCCATTTTCTGCTAATGTCTCCTAAGCAGCTGTCATCGTCGTTGTGGAATAATAATAACAATTATAATAATAATAATAATAATTCTATACATTCCTTTATTATTCTGCATTGTCAGACCAAAGCTATGTTTATAGTGTTTGGTTTTCCACGTAATGTCTTTTTGTTCACCCACCTCTTGACATTTTATCAGGTTATTGAAGTGGCAGTCATGCTGCCAACATTTCAGAAGCTGGAATTTTTGTTCTCTTTTAGAGACAAAGTTATGTATAGAGGATGGGTGTTTTTCTCTTTAAACTTCTCTCTCTTATGTTTTGATTTGTCACAGTGAAAGCATCTTACATCTGCTTCATTTGTTTCTCCATCTTGTCTGTCATGTCATACAAAAAAAAAAAAAAAAAAAATTGTTTAGCAATTTTGTTCACTTCTGTAATAAACACATTTGAAAAATATTTTCAATGCAATAATTGCTATAATTCTTTAGCCATAACATTTTAAAGTATAATTCTAAATTTAATCAGTTTTTTCTCTCTATTTCTAATGTCTTCTGTTTTATTCTATGAGTATGAAAACTGGCAAGATTTTTTTTTCTCGTTCTCTTTCTCTCTTCATAAATTCTCGTGAAGTGGTGAATCTGTTATTTCTTTGTGCAATGCCATCATTTTGTGTTAAGAGTCTGACAATATTCTATTCCTGATGACAGGATCGGTTGTTATCATTAAGTAACTTTCAGATTTCTTCTTAGAATCTTTGGATATATGGAGGATGATCCCTGAGCATAATGTGACCTCATTCAAATATTTAACAGGTAGATATTTATTTCTAATTTGATTCTGCTTTGAAACCAAAAAATCAGATCAGTTTTATTGTTGCTTTTTTTCATTTGCTGCTGAGGAAACTTTAAAAGCAATGCAGCATAATGCAAGACATTTTTTTTCTTTATTATTGACAAAACATTGTTGTTGAAAAGATCAATTAAATCACTGAGAACCATTGTTATTAATTTTAACTAATTTCTTTCATCTTTTAATTAAGAAAAAAGATTTTTATCACTTGTGAAACAGCATGGATTGGAAAAAAGAAAGAATAAGCTTTTGGTGGCATTTGGGTTTCACTAAAACCTCATTCTTTATTATTTCCTTTATGTACTGTTCCTTGCTGTCATAGAATAATATCCCAAATGAATTTTGGTGTGTGTGGGAGGGAGTTAGACAACAAAAAAATCAAGAGCTGAAAGAAAATATTTCTGAGAATTAATAATAGTGATGGTTGTCAATGCTTCATCTAAAAATAAATAAAAGTTGGAACTTCAAATGAAGCCCTTCACTGCCTCTCATTCTTTTAACTGCAGTGAACATTCATTTGCTGAAAACATTCAAGTCTTGACTGTATTGCTTTTATACATCTTTCACTTTTATCAAGTAAAACTTTTCCAACCATGAAAAGCTGTTCATTTTCAAACCTTGCATGTTAAACTGGCATTTATTGATTCCAGTTTTACTGACATGGCTTAAGTCACTTCATCTATGAAGGATCAAGAACATTTTTGATGTTGATTATTTACAACTATTTTTTGGGGCTAATTTCACTTGATGAATTAAAGTTGTTTTTTCTTTCTTTCTTTTTAAACACTTGTCTTAGTAGGGTTTTACATAATTTTCTTCAGAAAATTGCTTTTTATAACAAACAATATGGGACTTGAATTTAGTTAGTGTAATTCATTTGATTCAAGAGGTGCACTAATTCAGAGCAGCACCTCCCCCAACTTTTTTTGTTTTTTCAATCTCAGGTTTCTTACAATAGTGACAACAACAAAAATCTAAGATAACATTTAAAACTATCAGTAACACTATCAGACAGACTGATTCTAGTATCCAGAAATTTTCAAAATGAAAACTTGAAAGAAAAAAAGATCAAATAGAAATTTTTTTTCTGCACGAATCATTCCAATGCATTTCATTCATTCATTTATATTTTTATTTATAAAACCAAACCAAAAATATTTCCTCAACATTTGCTGGTTGTAAAATACAATTTTGTTTGCATTTCTTTTCTTAGGCCAAAGATTTTCACCTGTTGAGGCTGTTTAAAATTCTGTCAATGCAACAGTTTCCATCCATTCAAAGATTTTGATCTTTTGTCAATTTGTGCTTTATTTATCAAAAGCAACTTCAATGGATTTCCAATATTTGAAAAGACAATAGCTGTAAATACAGTTTAATATTGGTGTCTAGCCAAATTTACAATAGGAGAAATTGGTTTCTGAGGAATGTGTGTATGTTCATTACAGATTGGTATGAATGTTCAGTTTGATACCAAATTAATTTATTTATTTCAATTGCAAAATTTTATTCTATTAAACTTTCAATTAAAAAAAATAATATTAAATATTTAGACTCAGTGAAGGATGAACAAATTTTGTCAATCTATTTAGGAAATTTGAAGACATTCAAGTATAAATTAACACAATTTGATTGCTTATGAAATTAAACGGAAAATAATTTGAAAAAAACTAAAACATTGTTAAAATGTATAAATATACAAGTAGATTTATTGAAGTAGGTTACAATTTTAATCATATAGATATGAACTCAGATATTCATTCATATTCTTTTTCTTCTTTTCTTTTTTTTTTAGTTTAGTGTTTTGACTGGTTGATTTTCCAATCTTCTTTCAGTGAAACTTTTGTCTACAGTTTAGTTTTTTGTTGCTGCAATTTTTAAACATTAAAAAGATTTTTTTAAAAATTAAATGCATATCACAAAGAATCTCATAACTTTTTTTTTTTTCTTTGATACTTTTATTTTTGAACAAAAGGGGTGTGTGTGTGTGTGTATATATATATATATATATATAATGTTTGTGTGTGTATGATATAGGGCCTGCTTTAATAGCTGATATAATTGTATCTTTCCCACTGGAATTATTGGTCAGTTTTTCAAAACCAAGTAAAAAGTCAGGATTTTAAAAGTAGGCCCCCCTCAATTGAAAGACTGGTGAAACATAATCTTATTTCCCTCCATCTAGCCTTGTGCCACACTAAGCTAAGCTTAGTAAATATGCATGCATGTGTGTGAATGAATAGATGTGTACTTGTTTTAATTTCTAAAAATGATGAATTCTTCAAAAAAATTTTAAAAATTTATTTTGGTTCTGATTTACTCTTGAAAAACTGATGTAAAGTTATTTTATTGTTTAAGAGTTTTATTGCCAACTGCAGTGAAACCATATTCTCAAGGAATACTTTTTTTTTTTTTTTTTTTTGTCCACCGCATTCAGTAAAATCTGTGTTATGGTAAGCAAAAAAGACAATATTTGTCATTGCCAATAGTTTCAAGTTTATTTTATTGTCTTCATAAAAATGTTAATTTTTAAATGATTTTCAAGTATATTGTTATGACAAATCACAAAAGTTGTTGTTCACAACATGGAATCTCTGTGGACTCTTGTCTTTTCTCTATTATAATTTCCTCCTGTCTTTTAAGAGAAGTGATCATTCAAAAAAAGCCACTTGAATTTAATTCAACTTCATGTTGTGTTAGTATTACAACTGTAAACAGATTTGCATGAGGATCCAAACATAAAATTAATAGTTTTTTTCAGTCTAAACCTTTTGTACTTGTTTTTATTAAAAATTGTTAGTAATTCTGATTGGTTATAACATCAAAATTCAGTTACTATTACAATTATTAATGCTTCTTTCTCATAATAGTTGTTACATTTACAGTATAATTTCTATACACTAAATATTTACTATGGAACAAAGGTATTTAGAATAAAAAGTAATCTTTGGTAAAAATAAACTGTAAAACTTGGGAAATCATTCAGGTTATATCATGAATCAACAAACTTACTCTGTCGTGTGTGTGTGTGTGTGTGTGTGTGTGTGCGCGCGCGCATGTTGGAAATTTCATTCTGGTTCAGGTTGTCCATTTAAATTCCTATTTTATGCTCACCATGGTTTCTCTATTCATGTTACCTAAATTATCAGGAACTTCATTATTTTCTTTCTGTGTTTAATGTCTTGTGTGAGTTATGTATAGATATTTGTTAAGTAAAAAAACTATGTGTGTTCTGCAATTAAATCAAATATTTTCTATATTGAACAAAATTATTTCATCTGATAAGATATAATTTTAAATGATTGGAAGAAATAAATAAAAATCATGATTATCAGCAATTTGTTTTGCTAAGTCATGTGAATCTTTTTTTTCCCCTTGGAGTTGTGGATTGTGAAGACTCTAAATATAAAAATCTATCAAATCTTTTTGTTTTAAATTTGTGATTAAGAGGCCATGTGTATGAAATGGATGTACAAATAAAAAAAATCTAATCAAGAATTATTTTCTTTAAAACCAAAATGTTTTTTCTCTCCCAATGCATTCAATTCTTCTCTCTGTACAAATGCAGTTTGTTTTTGTTTCTTTTGTTTTTCTATTAAAAGGCAATTGTATTCTTCACAAATAAAAAAAATTTCTAATAAAAAAACTATTTATCACAAAATTAATTGTGTGGGATTTTTTTTCTCTATTCTGCTTTTTATTAATTTTTTTAGACATTTCAAAAAGAAATCTGTGGTTACTGGGTGCTCAACTAATATATCTTAGTCAGATTTCCCTTGATTAAGGGCAACATGATGATTTTAAAGTCATGTATAAGATACACTCATTATTATCAAGCACTAAATACTACAATCAAGGATATATATATATATATATATATATATATATATATATATATATATAATTTGTTTATATCTTAAGTCAGTTTATATCTTAATCCTGTTTTATTTTTAACAACTACAATCACCTGTGATTATTCAAATTTTTTTTTTATATTGTGACAGTTGTCATCTTTTTAATTTTCAAAATTCATGTGTTTAATTCTAACATTGAAGAAAATAAGCAACATTTTTGGCATATCATACCTTCATATTTTAATATAAAAATATAATTCCAATGCAAAAAAACAGTTCTATTTATCGAGAAGACATTGTAACTGATGTGTCAGGAGTGATTTGTAAAGAGTTCTTGCTGAATGATGTTCTAGTCAGTTTGAGAATAATCAAATGTTATCTGGTATTGGAGATAGATACTCTAACTATATCAAGAAATGTATCTGCCTCATATTTATATATGGCTTTCACATAAATTAAACTTAATCAATCGAACTTTTGTTCTTTTCTTTTGTAGAAATGATGACTTGAGTTGCAATACAAAAACAAAAAAAAACTAGATTGAAGATAAAGAATAATACTAATAAAAATTAATAATGATACTGGACCAAACTCTAATGTATGATTCATTACTTACATGTATTTATCCAAACAATTGATTGGAAAGAGCCTTCTAAATTTCCTTTCAGAGAATTAAAAGATTGATTCAAACAAGTACTGCTCCTTATTGGCAGGTGTGCTTATAATAATGGTTATCTTTATTGGAGATAGAATTGGTAACCTGAGTTTGTTTGCATTTCACTTCATGCTAATGCTCTTGGGAAGGGCATAAATCTCTCTCTCTCTCTACTCTATGGGTAAATAGTAGGGCAGACTAGGTTCTACCTTTGTAAAGCAATCAATCAAGAAAACTCTACTTGAAAAAAAAAATTGATGTATTGCATCCTGCTCCTGGAAGAGGGGGTCATGTAAATACATACTGCTCCCAATTAGAACCAATTAAAAACAGCAATAGACAAAATGTTTAGAATTTGTTTGATAGAAGACATTATATTCAAGTAAGGTTATGTTATACTGTATGTTTTTTTTATGATGAGGCAGAAATTCATAGCTGAGAGGCTTTCATTTATTCAGTCTTTACAGAATTATCTAAATGAAAACAATTTCAGTTCTAAGTCTACAAAAGGCACTGAGAAGGTAGGATTATGAATTGGCAAGCTGTATACTTTCCATTTTATTAATATGTCAGTATTATTGGGTTTAAACATAAGTGAAAAAAAAAATGCAGTTATCAAGAATCAACCTTTTTAGACTAATGTCCTCACCTTGGTTATTGTTTATATCAACCAATGGGGATGGATTATGTGACTTTCATTGTCTAATCCAAAGACTGAACTCATAACCACTAGATGCTTTTAACCAATACTTGTTCCTTTCTATACTTGGCCTCCTGAGGAGGATAGTTTAGAATATTTTTTAATGTTTTTTTTTAAATAGATTCTATCCAAATGAATTTGAATGGAAGGGCTTCTTACTGAAAGTTCTTATAACACTAATCAATAAAGTTAAAATCTTGGGTGCTTTTGAATTGAATTCAGATTACTTTAAAAAAAAGAAATATAGGAAACCAAAATTTAAATTAGTAGTATTTAACCTTTTTTTGATAAATGAGCTATTTACCTATATTGTTTTGTAGCTTACACTCTAGATGTCTAAGTGTATGCAGGGAGAGGGTATTTGTTTTCTCCTTTATTTTATTTCTATAAAAAAAATTTTTTTTATCTAAGACAAGAAAAAAGAAATATTTTGGTTTACTTTAGTGATGGTTGAGATTGTTGTATATTTTCCATCTATTCTAAGCAAAAGCTATAATTTTAAATACTAGACAGGTTGGGTCTCTCTCCACTACAAAAGTCCTCACTTAGGCATTGTGCAATTTACTAAGCTTTTTTTTTTTCTGTTGCTTAAGTGGTCACCCATCTAAGTAGTGAACAGACTTATCTTTGGTGATTTAGCTGGAATCAGTGCTTCTAGAGTGACTTGTTTGTAAGCTTACTTGGGCTTTGTGTTGATGTTTTATTTAAGAATTTTTTTGACAACTAGTATTTTGCCTACATTGTCATAGATTTGGAGTAGACAGCTTCATGGTTCAATCTCTCATTACAAGTTGGTAAGATTTTTTTAAACAATAGCTCAAGAGAAACAATCCAACGAGAGGCCGAGGGTGTTAATAGTCTTTGAATTTAAAAAAATCTCAGGACATTCACATTGAAAACAAAAGGCTAAAACCTGCAATAAAGAACTTTTTTCTTTTATGATATGCAAATGACCATGTAAGGAAAAAATAATTTTTGAAAAAATTTATTGTTTCTTTGAACCTTTCCTTACTTGAAAGGCTGGATGCAAATCAAAACATCAAAAGTTGCAATCAGTACAAGAATTTCTGAGGAGGATGGAAAAAAGTTTTCAAAATGAGAAAGAAACCATGCCTTTTTATTGTAGTGTTAAAAAGTTTTATAAACTTGTAAAATGCTACATATGAGTGACTTTCCACTCTTTTGCTACTGAGGTAGTTGTATATATATATATATATGTATATATATATATGTGTGTGTAAGGCAAATATGAAGATGACACAGTTTGGAAATCTCCATTTAAAAAAAAAAAATTACCATATTTTGATGTGTTGACATTAAACATTTTGTAAAATCCATTTTCTTTTTAAATTTGAAAATATCACTATAAATGACACACTTACTCACTCTTTCTCTGACACACACACTTCCCATGAATTTTGACACACTAAAAAACTGTTCTAATGAAGCAAACATCTTTAAAGGAGAAAAAAAAAAAGGAACTTTTTTTACATTAGGTGTCAATTATAAGATTCACTTATGTACCTCAAATGGTGTAATGATAAGCAAGCTAGATTCACAGACCACTGTGAGTTTGATTCTCACTAGACATCCCATACTTCTGGCCTTGTGCTATAAGTAAACATAAGCTTAGAAAATAACTATAAGATTCATTTGCAAAATTTAAGCTTTTTGTGTCCCCCCCCCCACTACCAACACTCTTTCAAGGAGAAACTATCTATATGCTTAAAAAGTGAAAGTATGTAATATACCTTCTTTTATATATATATATATATATATATAAGTTACACAAGCAATTAGTTTACATAAATGCAGAGTTGACACACCAAAATACAGTAAGAATCAGTCAAGCCAATAAACAATACAAAATACATTAAAAGAAAAAAGACACCAAATTAAAATTATTTTTAATATGATGAAAAAATTATTTTCAAATTAGAACCTGAAGCAGTTTAACAAGTAAATTAAGTAGCATTTCACTAGAGTAAGCAACATGAAATAAAATATCTAAACATGTTGGATAAAACAGTTGTGTGAAAAGATGGAGAGGCACATTAACTCTTTAAGGTTCCTGTTCATAGTTATAAAAGACCACATTTAAATGCCTGTGACTAATAATCCTTGTAACATTTATTTGTCCATCATGCTGCAATAGCCTCACCCAAAAGGATTTCAACAAGTGCCTTTATATCACTTAAAATATCTATAGGATGAGCAGGATATCTTTAAAAAGCCTAACAAGCAAAAATTGTTACTTGATAAAATTAAAAGAAAATGTGATTTTTTTAAAAACTTTTTATTCAGAAAACATTTGTAAAAAAAGTTTTGTTTTTTTTGTTTTTTTTTTAAACAAACTTGTACATATTTAAAGATGCATATTCTAATATAGTCACAAATGCGATGACTTAATTTTTATAATATTAATAATTTTATAATATTAATATAATATTAATAATTTTATAATATTAATATAATATTAAAGACTAACTTGTGTACTAAAAGTATCTATACTGAATTTAATTTCTAAAAATATCACTTATTTTATATTTTCAATATATATCTATAAAAAAATATATTTATTGAAGCAGGTTTCAAAGTTTTCTATAAAAATATTAGATACAAAATATATACTACCAGCTATTTAGCTGAAATGCAAAGACATTTTTTCAGATAAGACACACAAATCATAAACTACCATATAAGTCAACAGTGACATATTTTCTGTAGAGCTCACAGCAAAAAAGATTCAACAAAAGCTGAAATTATTTATAAAGGGAAGCAACTCTGACAGCAGCAATCTCAATTCCAAATATTTAAACCTGATCAGATATTTGGTCGATAAACTTAACTGCAGAAAAACTGGAATAATTCATACATTTAGAGCTACTTTTTTTATGAATACTTTAGCCATCAAGGATATGAAACTTTTCATAAATAAGACTGATTTTTATTTGTATCTTTCCACCATTCTCTTTCACTTCTGACTCTCTGTACTTGTAAAATACTTAATCACAACTAAACACTAAATAAAAAAAATTGATTTTTCTGTTTTAGTTTTTATTCCTATCTTAAATACCATTTCTGTACCCTCATAGTAGTTAGTGTATGAAATTATATACAAACGTAACAACTATTGAAATAATACTATTTGCATGTAGTAGTTTCATGGTAAAGGGAATTAATTATGAGTTTGAAACTTATGTTAAGATTTTACTTTTCTTACAATAACTGGATAATATGATTATAAGACAAATTTACATCTGATAATGTTTTAATAATTAATTAGAGTTTGTAAATTTAGGTAGAATTGTAGTCAATGATGAAGAGTCTGTAGGTTTGAAAATAAGTTTTCACAATACCAAATCTAAACTTGAATTCCCACAATATTTTGAATATCAATAAATGTTTTATAAGAAATCAAATACTGCGCAATAATACTGCCTATCCATAAGAGAAATTGTGGTTATCAAAACAATTAGCATCTAATCTTTGCTGTTTGCTAGAGGAATGGGGCTGTCAGACCCTGACATTTCGTCTTTCAAGATATTTCATCAATAGAAAAGAGTAAATTCTTGATGGTACTTATCTCCTCTTTGACTTGCAGAGTATTAGTAACAGAGAATAATTGAGGTGACATGATAGTGACTATGGCCAAAATGAAAGTGCCGAGAAAGTTGGATTTTTGGGCGAGGCCACTTCACCCTTTCAACATTGATGGTGGTCATGTAATATCCTAATAAAATCTTTTCTTATTTTACAAAACTAGTTGCTGCCTATGATTCAAGTTTTAAACTTCAATATTGGCTGGGAATTTTCTACTGAATCAAAATTTTCTTTGTATTTCAATCAAAATAAGTCATAAAACCAATTATGTTAAGAAAGTTATAAAGATTTTTATATCCCCACATTTAATACAATGAATGACAAGTCATTCAATGTTTAATCTTAAAATATATAAATATTTGGCTTTAAAAGTCTGAAAAATTCAATTAGAATTTTAGACAGACATTTCATATGATTTTAGATATTAAGTTTCATGATAAACATCTTAAGGTATTTTATTTAAGATGATATGGTTAAATTTAATTTCTCACAAAACAGGTTATTGCAGCTTGATTTTAATTGATTTTGGACAATTGAAAGTAGCAGTTACAAGAGATTTAAAGAAAGAAAAAAATGTTTTTCATTCAAAATATTTTGAAGATCTTCTTCAACAAAGTAAGACTCATAAAGACAAATTTAAAAACTTCAAGCTTATTTTAATAAAAATGATCATTTGAGTTTTAAAATGAAAATGTATGTAAAATAAAAATCCTATTCTATTTGTATTCAGAGAGAAAATGACTTTAGTGGATATGTTTGATGAATTCATTATAAGTAAGTAAATCTATAAACATTACTAAATAGAGAAAAACAATTTTTTTAAGTAAATATTTATGGTATTATGTTGGTATCTAAAAAAAATATGACAATATGAGTTAGAAGCAGGTTTGAAAACATATACACAAATTACAAGTAATACACAATTATCATTTTTCTTTTCTAATCAACTAAAATGAACAAACTGAACACAAACAACAATGAATTCATGAAATGAAAGAAAAATAGAACACATTGAAGACAATTTTACAAAGTAAAAACATTTAAATTGGAATAATCTGACATCTTTGTCAATGCATATGCAATGACTTTGAAGCAAAATACAAGATGAAAAATGCAATAAGAAAAAAAATTGAATTTTCTAATAGTTTAAAAATACATGGAAAACTTTTTCTACTAATGAAATAAAAAAGATAGGTTGTTTTGGTTTTTTTTTTAATTCCTTTACTTTTTTTTTTTTTTTTTTGATTAAAAAAATGTTCATCAATTTTAGAAACTTTGAGAAAGAGACATCCTGTAGAAGATGGAACAAAAATTTACAAATTTAATGACATGAAAATATTCCTGCCTTAAGTAAGGACTTTAATGGTCATTTTAATATCACAACCATAAAATACTCAATTCCTCAAGAATGGGAAGAAAATAAAACTAAGAAGTCTAATTTCTTAGTTCTGGACAATTATTCTTTTGCTTGTTTTTTTCCCCCTCTTTAAGCATAACTTTGCATTCTGTTGGCACAATAAAATATATATTTCCTTTTCAAGCAAAAGAACCCATTCAAAAACTCGTGTGACCACCACCATCTAATGAACAACATAGATGTTAACATTACATTTAATAAAACAGTACATTTATGGGGCTAAAATGGCCATCATGAACAAACAGCACTATTGTATAGAAATTAAATTTTGACAGCATCAGAAGAATAGCCCTGGAAATTACATAAGCAAACACTAATGATTAAGAATATATTATATATGTATGTATGTATAAAAGTTAAACTTTTTCTTTTGAAGTAAATGTATTTATAAAAATAAAAATTAAATTTTTTTTTTTTTTTTTTTTTTTTTTAAACTATCACTCTGATGATGAATTTAAAGTTTTTTGGTAATTTCTTTTAGCAACTCAAAATGAGCTAAAAGAAATCAGATTGGTATATGTTTATTTTGCTATCAAAATGTGATTAATAATATACAATTCTGTCAGAAGATTACAGATAACATAAAAAGAAATAAAATTTAAGGTTCAGTTATTTATTTTATTCTTGTAGTTTTTGATAGATGAAATGTGAAACGAAGTCGACGAAATATCAATTCAAAAGTTTAACGTCCGTAAATACATTTTCTAAGGGAAATAGCATGGGCAGATAACTCTAGTATACACATGATTAAAACTTTTCGCAAAAATTGTCAATGCGATTGAAATTTTATCGATGATAGTAAGTCGATGTCATTTTTAGAGGTATTTAATTCACGTTAATATTCCAGATGTATTTTATATGAAAATAGAGGTCCTAAATATGCTTAAACAAAATGATACAAAACTATAGAATTCTCACTGAACCCACAGAACACATACAGAATTTATAAGTAAACACAGGTGAACAAGTACAAAAGAGAAAGACCAAAGAACTCATATCAGGATTTATTTTTTCTGTTTAAAAGAATCTTCACTCAATTTTACTTAAATGACAAAGTTTTTCAATTAACTAATAAACAACTCTATAATGACATACAATCAAACTCTACTTTCAAATATGTGTAGGACCTGAATTTTATTCATAAAACTAAAAACTTTCCAAATTTTACTTTTTGCTTTTAAATAGCAACAAATAATCATTCCAGAAAATGAATTTAAAATGCCAATACTATTAAGCAATAAAATATCCAATGACAAAAATTGGAGTGTATAACTTTTAGTTTTAAGGAAAAACTAGAAAAATGTCTAATGAAAAAAAAAAAAATCTCAGATTAACTAATTTGTTATGCAAAGTTTTTTTTCCTTCCTATTTGCCTGTCAAATTTTTAGGGAACAACAAAACTAACAAAAATACAATTGACTTTTTTTTTCTTTCAAATAACTCTCAGAATTGGCCAATCCTTTGTTTTATAAAATCAAACCACACTGTTGAGACCAAACAAGACTTGAAATAATAATGAGGCTTAACAGAAATGTTTGTTCATTCACGCTTCAAAAAAAAAAGTTTGCTTGTTTTCCTGCAATGTTTGACAGTGGCTAAATGCAGTATTGCTGATGGTGGAATCCATTCCACTTAATCAGTTCCTTCTTCTTCTTCTTCTTCTTGGCCTTCTTTACTGCTGTCAGCTCCATCAGACTCAGCCTCTTCAATGGCTTTTGACTTACTTTCAGTCTGTCAAAATAAATAATTAAATATAAGTAAATTTTCATTAAAAAAAAAATTATTTGTGAGTTGGTTTGGTCATTCATGACATCTCTGCTCCAAGTACCATGAAATAGGTACAATAAGATTACTTGGTATCAGTAGCAAAGAAAATTCTGCCCCTTCATAACATGCTCCTAGAAAATAGATGTGTCAAAACAATTTCTAATGAGACTGAGTAAAAAGTAAAGTGTGAGTATATATCAACTTTCTCAAACAATTACAATCTGAATCAGGAGTTAATAAGAATTTTATTATTCATACAACTTAAATCATTTATGCTTATTTAAGATAACAGCAACACCAATGGAAGAAGTATGTAAACAGCAAGTGGGGCTGTGTTAAAAAAATAAACTTCATTTGGTTACATTCCATTAGAATACCTTGGTCAGCCTATGAATTCTTCAGTCAGCCCTCGTATAGTTTAAAACAAAATAACATTTTAAAATTAAATGCTTTCAAATTGATTTCGAAATTTGTCTTCTATTGAAAGCATTAAAAAAAAATTATTTCATTTTTTTTTTAAATCAGTTTTTTCTTTAAATCTAAAATTGCAAGCTATAACCTACTTATAGAACACAATGTGACATATAGGTCATGCAACTACAGAATAATAATGGGATGTTTAATTGTAAGGGTAACATAAGATATTTTAGAAATTCAAATACTTTTCACAATAACTAGGTAGACTGCACTGTATCTTTTTCTTTCAACTTGAGAGATTTGAATGGATTTCAATTGACTAAGGCTCTTGTTTGATATCAACTCGCCAATATGCCTGACACCCTTGTCTCAAACCCATAGACAAGCAAAAGTGCTGATCTATGTGTAAATAACCTTGTTAAGTTATGTTTTATATATATATATATATATATATACATGTGAGAGAGAGAGAGAAATGGGATCAGTGACCCAAGTTCAAATCCTGGATGAGGCCATTTGCATTTCACTTCTGGCTAATGCACTTCAAAAAAAGGCATTAATCCATCTATTTACGCCACCCAATAAATGGGTAAACAGGCAACTCCTCTAGAAGTGCCAGTGACGTAATAGTAATCTTCATAAAAAATTAACTTGTCAAGTTTAAATTCAGGATGACGCTTCTATGGTTAAAACAGTAAGGCAAACTGGGCTCTGGCTTGGTAGGGCAACCAGACTAGAAGAAGGAAAAACTCCCAATTCAAACCCCTTAATTTGCATATACAAGCCTGAGGAGTGTTATTTGGAGAATCTGTGGCAAAAATTTTCACCATTCTGGTTATAAGCTGATCTAAAAAGTGTAGCTGGTTCTATAAAAGCCTCCACCACTATAAACAAATTCCCTGTCTAAGCCATCCAATAGTTCACATCTTTAGCTGAACTGTTGGATCCTCATATATTTCATGCTTCACAGAAAAGTCCATTGACACACACACACACACACACACTTATTAAAATTTGACCCTGAACGCATTTTTAATCCATAAAATCTTTAATGCACAAAAAATATCACAATTTTTTTTCTCAAATTTTATTTTATACTCTTACTTATCAAGAATTTATATGTTCTTCATTAAATATTCAAATCTGGTATCCAGCGTAGTGGTGAATCTTTAAGATTCATGAAAAGAGTGCTCTACTAAAATAGGAGCTTAATACAATTATGATTAAAATTTAATACTAAAAGTGTATTTTTAATCCATAAAATCTTTATGGTGCTCAATGCAGAGCAATATATATATACATATAGCTGCAGTATAAAACAAAAACACAATCTGCTGTTCTGTTAGTCAATTTACAAGTTATAACCAATGACCATTAACAACAGACAAGAAATCAAGTAAAAATAATACTTAATAGTGAAGCGATTAAATACAGTAATGGGCATGATTTTGACTAGATGCCTCACTATACTATGGCCTTGTGCCAGACTGTTAAATTTAGTAAATAACTTTGGGATTGGTTTGTTAGTAATCAATATTTGAACCAGGATCTTAAATGTTCATTTCCAATTCATACAACACATTTCCTCCTAAATTCATACCACTTTTTGCCAGTCTAAGCTGGGTAAATTTCAAGAAAAAAAATAGCAAGGACCAGAAATATTGAAGCACGTCTACCTGACTTTTTTCTCTCTCTCTCTCCAAAAAATCCAGAAAAGTCACTTCTTAAAAAAAAAAAATTTTTAATACTGATTTTATTGAAGTTGTGTCACTGCTGTAGCATTACATATACTTAAGGGGAATTGCATTTAGCATAAAGGTTATTGTCGTAAGAAATGAAATCAATGACCTGAGTTCAAATCCTGGCTGAGGCTGTTTGTAGTTCACTTTGTGGTAATACCCTTAAGAAATACATGAATCCTTCTGTTCTCCTTCTAGCTATGGGTAAGGCAGACTGGGTTATTTAGCATTGGTAAGGCAACAACTCTAGGAGAACGAAAACTCTGTACTCAGCTTAAAAATTGATCTTGTGTCATATCCTGCCTGTAGTGGGGGAAGGGGAGTTAAATACTTGCATGTGCTTAAATTTGTTTTTTATTTTTTAGACAAGTTTAGATTTTCCTAAATAGCAATTGGAAAGAAAATTGGTGCCCATTTGTGATATCTTTTTATAAAAATCATTTCATTTCTTTAAAATGTTAATTGAAGGAAAAATATTCTCTTTGTATAAAGTTTTAATGATCAAGACACCTTGGTCATTACCCTCAATGTCTGCACCCCCACCTCACCCAAGAACCTTGTTGTGGTCCCCTTTCTAGATGCAGTTAAGTAGGGGTCATATATCAGTGTTTCCCATTCATACATTCTTTACAGTGAGGCAGGAGGTAAGGGGGTAACATTAGACAAGTGGTTGGCACCAGTCCCCTTCTAACAGCAAGAGGACAGCTTGAATTCACAATCAATTAGGACTTGTGTTGGAAACTAGCAACAGCAGAAGATTACATTTCCAGCTCATACAAGGAACCACCCCCTAACCACAAAGTATTTATTATTATGGTGGAGAAATATAGTGATCTATTAATAAACTTCAAACAGAAGAAGGTTACACTCAACTTGAACTCAACTAATAATGAAAATAAAAATAGATGGATATCTTACCAGGAAGGAAGGTGAAAAGAGAAAGAGGGGGGTTAAATGTAGGGAGGAGATATGTACAGGAAATGATGGGAGTAGAGCAAGTGAGGTGACTGAGTGGGAGGAAATACTGGGAAAGGCATTAAAAGAAAAACAGAATTAAATGAAGAAAAGAGAAAGAGCAGTAAGTGAAAAAATAAATAAATAAAGGAAGTCTGGAGGAGAGAAGAGGGAAAAGGAATAAGTCGGAGAGGGAAGTAAGAAGAAAAGACAAAACAAATAAGAGAGAAAGGAAGAGTTTGTTTCTTATTAAAAAAAACAAAGTAAAATTTTTAAAATGGACCAAAAAAAGGTTTATACCAAAAGATTTCAAAGTTGATTTTCTTTCAAATAAGGGCCATCATTTTTTGTTTTTGTCTCTTTAAAGAAAAGTTTTTCATTTTTCTTGAGGAATTGAATGTCTCAACCAGCCAAGTTTGATTCCTAAGTTGAATATAAATTTGTCTGGTTTTACTTTTTGGTTAGTTGAAATATTTTTTTGAGTGACCTTCAAAAAATTCATATGTATCTGATGGTATATAAGACATATCTTATTCCCTACAAGTCGTGGATTCATGCCATTTCCTTGACCATACATGAGAAATAAGTTGGAGGAAAAAGAAAGTATGAATTTTGGTTGGTTAATTTTTACCTAATATTTGTACCTCACCTAATTCTATAATACTGTTGAATTAAATGTAGTCATTAGTTTAGTTTGGCACAAGGCCAAAAGTATAGGGTAACAAGTGGTAATCAGACCCTCTAGCAATCATAAGGCAGCCTAGTTCAATAACCATTATGCCGACAGTCAACAGTGATGGTAGGTCATACATTCTATCAAATAGAGTACTTAAATCAGCATTTTTATCTGTCATAAAATTAACTGAATGACTAAAAATGTAACCCAAAGTTTTATTTAAAAAAGAGAGAATGAAGTCTTGCTAATAGCTATTGTCAAGGTTGACAATGAGTGCAACATTTTTTTCTTTTTTTTTTTTGCTATTGCTATAAAGTAGTCATGAAAGAATAGTCTGATCAAGAAATTTCTTATCTATGCTTTTTATTTTACTTTCTACTCTGTTAACCACTGTGGTATGCTTGTAATGAGCATTTTCTCAGAATAAGTATTGCAAGAGAAGTAGATTCACGCCATTCCTTTTGCTATACATGAAACACAAGCAGCTCTAGCTAAAATTTGAACTCTGTTTTCCAATTATGTCATTTTGCATGTAACTCCATTCTATATTGTCTAGGATCAAAGTGTTTCTCTCTTGCACTTTTACCATGGACTAGTGTAGCATCTGTGTGTGTAAGTATATATATACATATATGTATATAGTATTGCAAATAAGTATCTTTTTGTTAAAATGTTATACTCAGCAATACATCACAGGTATTTTACACATAAGTCCACAACAATAAATCAGTGTGCATATTTATAAAACCTGTAGCTTATTGTTGTAAAAAATAGAATCAGTGACCCAAGTTCAAATCTTTGATGAAGCTGTTTGCCTTTCATGGAAAAGTTATGAACCCATCTCTTCTCTTCCCGGCTATTGGGTAAATAGTAAGGCAAGCTGGGTTCTTTAGCCATGATAAGGCAACAAGTCCAGAAGGAAAATTTTTTAAACAAGCAGTACACTGCTTAAAAATGACTTTATGTTATATCTTGCTCACGGCAGAACTGTTGGGCATACACACACTTATAAAACCTGTACACATATTTTTACATGTACACTGTTGTTGTTTAACACAGAGTTCCCACAGTATATTACATATCACTGAACTATCTAAAGAAATTCATGTGTTCACAGATTTGTGCTTAGCAACAGGTGATAAAAAAGAATATTGGATAGGAAACTCCAGTTAAGGAGGAAAAAACTGTTGATGCCACTCTTTTGTATTATAGACTAAAAAATATAATGTATTTCTCCCACTGTCAATTGGAATTTCTGCCAAGATTTTAAATTCCTATGTCCCCCACTTCCACACCCATCTTTTTTTTTCTTTTTTTTTTTTTTTTTTTTTACATTAGTCTTTTTATGCTAAAGTATATGCATGTACACACACTCAAATGTAAATACTTCATCTTGCATTTCAAAAGTCAGAAAGAATCTGGTATTTTTGTGTTTTTAATGAAGGCAGTCACCAGAGAAACTAGAAATCAAATAATCTCCATTCCATCAACGTCACCCCCACCACAGTAGCCATAATCTGGGTGGCATAAACCCTTCTCCTTTGTCCCCACCCATCCAACAAGATAAATAGGACTACCCCAGTAACCTTGTTTGTAAATAGGTCTTAATAGTGTAGGAAGTATGAGGTTGACCAAACAGGCTAGAACAGTGGGAAATGCCCTACCAATTTCTTTAGCTCCTGTCTGCTACTCAGTGGGAGGGATCAGAGTCAAAACCCTCAAAGAGGGAGAGACATTGCTGCTTCTTAAAATGGGAGGGGATTCATGCAATCTTTATTTATTTTATGTATTTATTTTTTTTACTTCTCCACTCAGCTATCGACCCACCACTAAGGCCAACTATCTCTGACTGCTTTTACATAGACTGTGCAAAGCAGCCTCTCAGCCTGGGAGTGTTGGAAAACTGAAGGGGGATGGTGGTGGCAACATGGAAGGAGGGTAATAAATAAGAGTAGGACTTACTACAAGAATCTTTTCACATGCCACTGTCCACCTCTGTCCCTGCCAACACGAACTGCTGTTCACAGAAAGGCCAGTGCAAATATACACAACACATAAATGTAAATTTACACACATAAATGAGTGTCCGCATGTGTGCGTGGGAACACAAGAAGAAAACTGTACCTTCTAACACACTAAGACAAATGCAAGTACAAAAAAATGTATTTATTCAATAGTCAAGGCCCAAGAGCAAGCTTTCTTTTACAAAAAAACCCCAAACCTTTCATCTCTTTGAAATCATATTAGACACTATTTGTATGTTTGAACATGTACTTATAAACATATATACACATATGTATATATTAAATACACAAGTGTCTCTCTTTCTCTTTCAAGAAAAGATTAATGAAATGATTATTACTGGTTTCACCCTTTTTCCAACATTGTTTTTTGTTGTTAATGAATGTAGATGTCCTACATGAAGCTTATCTTGCAGATTTGTATGTCCCTCTGTGACTGCACTACACTAAACTAATACTTGCTTCCTGCTCATTGCATGTTTGTCTTACATAGCTACAAATTCATGGGAATTTTGATAGATTTTTACCAGAGATATGCAAAAATCTTATTTCACCTTGCACCCCTATATTTGTTCACTGTATTATGATTGATTGATAGATTTTAACAGTATGTCAACCTGTCTAGGATTATTTTATGCCTAGAAGTTAGGGAATTGCACTTACTGTACATTTATATCTACATTTTTTCTGTATTAAAAGTTTCTTGGGTGGGGGTACACAGCCCTATCAAATAGGAATAATTTTTAAACAGATCTATTTGACCCATAGATGGGACCTTAACAGGTACTACCACTTCAGTTAGTGTATCTGGGAGTATTGGCAATAAAGAAGTACTCCACACTCTTCCCAGATCTCTAAAACTAGTCTCACCATCAGATGCAATTTAGTATCATATCCCAAACACTTTTTTTAGGAGAGAATGAGGAGAAGTCCTTAACTTTATGATGGGGATACAGTCAGCTTATTCTAAGCCCTGACAACAGGGCAAACTGTTTTATAGTAACAGTTATCTTTGTTGTGATGTCACATATGAATGCACTCAATATTAAAGCTGTTCTGGCTGTTACAAGAAGTATTGCATACCCTCTGTTGATTTGTGTTTATAGCTTTCACAATGTTTTAATTCAAGCTGATTTATGTTTTTACCTTAGTTTACTGACATTGCTTGCAATTTTCCTTAAATGTCTAACACAAAAATTTCTTCCTTTCTTATTTAATCTGCCTCCACCAATTCTTTAATTTTACAAAGAAAATTAAGAACTGGACTAAAGAAGAAAAAAATAGCAAAAACTTAAACCATATAAAGTCAATGAAAGAAGAAGTTCTTTTCAACATAGAGTGGGGAGAGTCAGAGATTCACTCTGATATTTTTTTTTTTTAAATTGAGAGAGAGTCAATGCTTTGAGTGAAGGAAGACATGCAACATGTGGGAAACTCTTGCTGTCACTTTATTTGATGTTTATATCTACATTTTTTCCTTTTTTTTATGGTGACCCTAAAGTATTTGTGTGGTCTGTCATCTTTGGATGAGAATATAAGCTCTGTGTGTGTGTGTAAATGAGCAAGTGTACTTTTAATCAGCTTTTGTCTTATCTAAAAAGTTTATATGTTTACGACTAACATTGAGTTTATCAACTATTAGACATGTGACTTGAAAAGTTGACCTATTTTTTTTTTTTCATGGATGATGTTCAACTCACTTTGGAAAGTTAGATGCATGTCTAATGTTTAAAAAAAAAAAGAAAAATGTAGACAATTTTTAACAGAGTGGTTGATCAGATAATCACAGCTGTTTAATTCTTAGTTAATGGTATTGGTAGTTAAGATTTCTCCAAAATTCATAAATTAAAAATATTTTTTTAAATGAGTAAAAGGAAAAATGTTCTTTAACTTTACTGTGATTCTTCTTAAAATCAAAAAAAAAAGAAAAGTCTATTTGCTTTCTCTGTTAGATATCAAATATATTTGGGTTTGTGTATTGATTTGCATTTGAAAACCACAAAAAAAAAATTCTATGCAGGAATTGAAACAAAATAAGATATTTTCAATATTTTAAATATTAAAAAGAAATGTCTAAAGTAAATAGGAGGGGAGAATACTCTTATTTTCCCTAAATTATGTAAATCATCTATGATTGCTTCTGAACCATAATTTATCAGATTACTATTAGATACTACTTTGCAAAGATCAATCTCTGATATTGACCAATTATTTACAAGATCACTGGCCAAAGGAAAATATTCTTTGTCCCACATTATATTCATATATTTCATTTTTATAGGCTAAATATTTGTTAACCATTTGATGAAGATTTATTTCATCTTAATTTTAGTTGCTTCATGAAAGTAGTAAAAAATTGATTCTTTGTGCCAGTTTAAAATTAAAAATATTTCTTTCTAAAGTGCATGGTAACAAGAATTACCATCTAGGAACCATATATGCAAGTTCATACCTCCCATCCTCTACCTTCCTGATCTACAACTAAATAATGCTTTCAATACTGAGTAGGTGATACTCACAGAAAAGATGGTTTCATTTAAAAACAAATAAATCTTTCTGAGAATCATCAATATACTGAACAAAAACACACACTTAATAAAAATAAATTGTCATAAAATGTAAAGTTTTAAGGAAAATACCATTAAAAACTTGAAATAACAATGAAGAAAATAATGGGTCATTTAAGTATTTGAATAATAACCCAATGAAATTAACCCCTTACCTACTGGGTGCATGGATGTCAAATACACCCACACAACCAGGAGTGTAGGTCGAAAAACTACATTCTACAACCTTTGCAAAGGATGAAACTGCTACAAAGAAATTCAATCAGTAAAACTATGATTGATAATATATTACCATGGCCTGACTATATCATTAATAAAACTTCACCTGGAAAATACCTTCTCTAAAACTGTGTGATATGACTAAAAAAAAAATCAAGATCGACTTTATAACTTATATCCAAAAACAACAAATCTGTCACAAGTCTCTTCAAGATGTTAAGACATAATTATCCTCCACAAATTTTAAGCCATTTCACTTCTTTAAAATCATCATTCTGCTTTGGTAAAATTTAATCTACCATATATTCTTCTGAATAATTCAAGAAATATAATATTAAAAAAAGTATCAAAATTTTTTTTTAAAAGTAAAACTTTAAAATATTACATAACACAATGTTTTGTATGAAGGAAATGATCAGTAACATAATAGTTATTTTGCAAGAAATTATGGCTGAAGCTATTGCATATTTCCACCAGTGCTAGAAGTTAGTTCTGGCCCAAGTAAAAAGTCAGGATTTTGAATGCTGACAATGTTCTTGCCTGTTATGTAATGAGGCTGAGCAAACAGCTTTGTAAACGTTGGTTTATGGCAGAAAACTATGCAATGTTTACCTGATTGATAGGTGACACTGTAAATAGAGATGTTTATATCTAATCAAAATTTTAAATATAAATATCCTGGCTCTTTATGCAACCATGCCAGTTGAATAGCATTTTGTAAAAAAATGATTGATTGACTGACTGATTTTAGCAGCAAGTCAACCTGTCTAGGAAATTGCATTATTTGTGTAGTTGTTTTTGTTTTTTTTTTGCACAGATATTAAATAGGGTCACATTTATGGGTCAAATTTTAATTTGTGTCACATCTTCCTCTTGGTAGAGGGGTTGGGTAAATACAAACACCAAAAGGAATGTTTCACGGGTCACTGATTAAGATGTGACACATGGTCAATTTTCAGAGTACAGATGATTTGAATTTAGAGTTTTCTTTCTCCTAGACTTGTTGCCAAACCAAGGTTAAAGAACCTAGTCTGCCCTACTATTTCCCCATAATTGAGGGGAGAACATGCCTTTCTTAAAGATATTAGGGTGGAGTGATACACAAAGAGTCTCTTCCAGGATTTGAATATTCTTAGTGATGTTGTTAACAACACAACACCCATTTATTTGCTCTTGTGCCAGACTAAGCTAAATAAATATATATATAAATGGAAAATTATTTTCCAGAGAGAAAATATTTAGTTCCTGTCATTTTTACTTATCATTGCTACAAGTAAAGGACATTTTTGAGAGGGGATAGGTATGATATAATTCTCAAAAGGAGAAAGAGAAGTTTTATTCACCCAAACACAAGAGGAAATTTTCTTACCAAACAAATGTGTTTGTACCTTAACAACCCTAAACATTTAAGAACAAAAAATTATGTCAAAAGTATTTAGAATCAAAAAGTTGAAAATATTTTTAGTGTCTGGAAGAACTAGTTTCTTTTATTTTATTTATTTTTTTTTTTCAAGGAAAGAAGAACAAAAAAATGGGGGAAGGGAAAATAACTGTGTGTGCATAGATTATTTAATGCTATCTTTTAGTGACAGTTCAAAAAGAACAAAAAAATTCCAGTTTTGGGAGTTATTTTTAGGTTAGATTCCTTTACGTTTGCAAGGAATTTTCATATCAATGCAAAAAATGTTGCACAAGTGTCATTGAAATTTTTCAAACTCTGCACATTTTTCTTCCCTCTTACTTAAAAATATTCTCTTGATCAGCCATCACTAACCACTGGGACATGACTATGCATTCTTGTCACTGTAAGCCTCTTGCACATATGTAAGTTTTAAAGTTATAAGTGCCACTTGGTAAATAGGCAGTACTAACAACTGAAAACTTAAATTATATATACACACACACACTCACATTATGATGACCAATCTAATAAGATGTTGGTCCTCCATGATCCAACAAAACAGCTTTTATACAATCAATTTTCCTTCTTGCTCATAACATGTCAAAATGAAATACTTAAACACAGTTGACTTCTTTATATACCTCAGATCCTGACACATGCCATTGTTACAAGATAGTAGGTGTTCATTCTTGCCACATGTTGCTGGACATAATGTTTTAGCTCATCAGTGTGTGTGTGTGTGTGTGTGCATAATCATCAAGGCATGCTGACAACATTGATTTCTTCGACACTCTCTCACCATTAGTCACTATTAGTCATCACTCTTGGTAAGTGTCTGCACAGAGCAGAAAGATTTAAGTTTTTGCTGGTAAGCCAACACTCATGTGTCTATCTGTAAGAGTCAATAGGAGAACATTGCTTATGAGTTCCTCTATGCTTCGACAGCAGTGTCTTACTAGGATAGCTTGCAAGATGGGAGATATGTGGCCATACGACTGCTGTTTCGTAGGCTGCTGTGTCCAGAATCTGTTTGAAACAGTACACAGCATCCAAGTGTAGTTCCCATCTAGCTTTTTCTCCAGGTGTTTTGTTAAGGTCCAAGTGGTGCAACCATACAATAGTACTGACACAGATGGTCAATATACTTTAAGATGTTCATTTGAAACTTCACTTGAAAGTATTCTACTTCATTCAAGCCTAGTTTCAGGGTCATAACATTTCTATTTAAAAAAGAAAACTCACCAATTAATAAGAAATATGTAATGTTCAATAAATCAGTGCATAAAAATTTCATTGGAAAAAAAAAAGAAAAAAAAAAAAGGTATTTTCTGAGAGAATGAAAAGAAAAATAATTTGAATAGTTATACTAATTTAATGAAATGTGAACAAGGGTACCAAACAGGACGTAGTCAACTTTTCAACCATCCACACTAATAAACTAATAACAGGTTTTTGTTAATTGAAATTTTAAGGAAGAGAACAAAAATTCAAACCATGACAAAAGGAAAAAAAAATGAAATTAATATCAATTAAACTCATGCTGGTGCAAGACCATAATAACTGGCTATCTTATAAGTTGTTGGTTGGTTTTTATGACATATCAACCATTGTAGGTTATTCAATGCCAATTCTTCTTTATGTATACTAGAGGCATCTAGGAGGCAACCAAAATCAAGGTATACAGAACTGTCATTCCTACCACCCTCCTTTATGGCTGTGAAATGTGGACTACTTATCAACGACACACAAGAAGCTAAACCACTTTCATATGACCTGCCTGAAGAAGATTCTCGGCATTACATGGCAAAAACACATCCCTGACACCAAAGTTTTAACTTGGGCTTCCCTTCCCAGCATTTACACCATCTTGATGCAATCATAGCTTTGTTAGGTCAGTCATGTTGTCCACATGAAAGATCACTGCCTCCTGAAGAAACTGCTCTATGGTGAACTGATTCAGGGCAAGCGCTCCCAAGGAGGCCAGAAAAAGCGCTTCAAAGACACACTGAAGGTCTCCATGAAATCTTTTGGTGTCATCCCTAATTGCTTGGAATATCAAGGGGTGTGAAGTTGTCAGACGTGGAGCGAAAGCCTGTGAAGCAAGAAGGAACGCAGCAACTGAGCTGCACAGGAAACTTAGAAAAGGCACTACCACATCAGCCACCATTCTTTGTTCTCACTGCCCAAGACTCTTCTATGCACAGATTGGTCTCATCAGCCATCTGTGCACTCATGGATCCCATCCTCAATCATAAGGTTGATCAGATGGTCGTCATTGATTGTGATGGACAAAGAAGAATGTATACTAAATATGTATGATTTGTAAACATTTTGTTGATAAACATTTTTAAACAAGTTGAGCTCATTTTTTTCCACACAGTTAAATGGTTTCAGATATTGCTATCTAACTAACAATTTAACATTAGTCATTTGTTTGCACACATTTGTAAGTGAATAGTTCATAGTTAATTTCATTTTTAAATAAGTTCAAACTAATTAGTTTGCACAATAGTATTGCTATTGTTTCTACACACTTAAATGGTTTCAGTTATTACTATCTAACACTAATGCTATTCAATATTACTCATTTTTCAGCACACAATAAAGTAGTTCCAAGTATTGCTATTTAACACTAATTATTCTATTCAACCCTATTCATTCATTTGCACATAGTCAAATGGTTCCATATATTGCTATGTATCACTAACAATTCAAGTAAACATCAGTCATTTGTTTATACACAGTAAAATAATCAAAAGGTTTTTTTTAACAATTCAATTTAACATGCCATTTGTTTGCACAGGGCTTAAATGTCAAATGATTCTATTTGACTCATAGATAAGACCCTATCAGGTGCTACCACTCCAAGTCAGAGTGGACCTGGGAGTAATGGCAATGAAAGCTACATTTCCCAAAGCTTCAAGACTGGAGCCTTACCATGAGATGGTTTAGTGTCATATCCAGGAAACTCATGGGTGGGGGAATCTTACCCCTCTGCAGAGATGAAGTTGGTGTATTCTACAGCCCCTGTCTACTGGGCTTGGTATCTTGTAACGTTTAAATTCGAAGAATAGTTTGAAAAACTAGCATTTTATTGTTTTATAATACATTATTCTTAAGTACAAAGTTTACTCTGACACAAGGCTATGATACTGAGGCAACAAATAAGGATCAAACTCAATTGTAGTTAATGTGTACCAACATGTATCTAAATTATAATTGACATTTCTAGAGATTATTAAAAAAACTAATTATTTCAACAGTTAATCAATAAAATAATAATTGCAGGATTTGTTTTTAAAATCTCACAAAATTAAAAGCTAGTTGGCTCTTTGTATATTAAATACTTGGTGTATATTACACAATACAAATTTCCATATGTTACTTAGAAAAAAAAATGGTGTAATTAAGCTAAGCTAAGCTAAACACACACACACACGCACACATACACAAAACATTTGCAGCACAGTTTTAACACTTGGAACAAGACTCAGTAATACTAAGTTGGGAACAATACAAGTATAGTGAGTTCAATCCTCATTGACTGCTCCACACTTGTACTCAGCTAGTTTTACAAACTAATACTAATGTCGTGTGTTCAATCCTCACTGGGTGTCCTCATACTTATAGCCTTATGCTAAGCTTATCAACTTGTAACTATTAAAATATACAAAAAACCAAACAGGCTAGTTCTTTAAGGATAGAGAATTCTAGAAGGGAAAAAAAGGCCACACAAAAGTATTTTCTGATTTCATGGAACCAGGAATTTTCTCAATGACTAAATTCCATAGCTCATTTCTTGATTCAATTTTGGTTCTCTTGGAAAAATTTTGTCTTTAAATAATAACATATGGTAATAACCAAATTCTTAGGAATTCCTCAACAAAAAATTAAAGGCTTGTTTGGTTCTTTTTCCAGCACCCAAACCATTTTTGACATATTGCTTATTTGTTGGCTTTTCTATTAAATATTTTCAATAGCTAGAATATCCCATAATTCCAAACTGAAACCAGATGGTCTACAGTGCATTAAGCAATTAATTTAAAGTAGAATTGAAGGAGAAAAAAATGGCTTCCATAACACTCAATGAAGATGGAATGGTTTTTCTAGTGTGTGTGCATGCGCACTATTTTTGTGTAGTTAAGGAGATTATACACAATATGAAAGTGCATATAACTGGAAGATTTATTACTCTTCCCTCCTCATTTTCTTAATCAAATTTTTCTTTTACTTAAAAGAAAGATGATTTGACAGGATAGAAGATGGTTGACATAAGAACTCCCAGAGTTTGGCATTTGGTTTCAGAATTTCAAATGCTTACTTTTTAGATAGGCAGATCCCCTTCTACACTTTTTTTAATATTGGTATTAGTAGACAGTCATCCCACTTCTATTTGTCCATATACTATACTTATAAATAAAATGCACTTAATAAATATTAAGCACTGGAAGAACTAAAATAACTTTCAGTGAGTTTCCTGACATATATTCACCAGTGCATTAACAAGAAAGGAGATTACATTTAAAAATGAATATTTGGGTTTTTTTTTTTTAGAATAAATGCTTTTTTCCTCATTAAGCTTTATCCATAGCCCAAATGAAATACTTCATAGTACACATGATATTTTACCACATTTGTAATAGTCACCAAACCCTGTGGAAATAAATCAGAATAAGAAATAGTGAACAGCACTGGAAAAATTGGTGAATGTGCAAGGCTCTAATAATAATAATCTCAGTAAAGCTAGCACAGAAGAACTAAAAGTCATTTGCTTTAAGAGTAAAAATCCACCACCTGATCATACTACAATTAGTGCAGAATCATATACTCTGGTTCAGTTGAAGAGGCAGACAATATTAAGCTTAAGCTCTAAGTTATTACCACTACTAGTTTGGGTCCATGGCATAAAAACATTGGTTAAAGTGTATTTAGTTACCTAACAATTATGAGTTTAATCTCTGGATTAGGTAGTGTAAAAATGCTCATTTAATTGATTGATTATAACAGCATGTCAGTCCATCAAGGGTTATTTTATACTTATACCTAGAGGTTAAGGAATCACATTGTACATTCATATTTACATTTTTTGTATAGGTGTTCCTTTAGTTTTTTGTTTGTTTGGTTGGAGGGGGGATTGCACACTGTCCTATTGAATACAAGTAACTATCAAACAGATCTATTTAACCTATAGATCGGACACAAACAGGTTACTACCACTCAGAGTGAACCTGAGAGTAATAACAATGAAGAGGTACTCTATATCCCCAGATCTTCAGAACTTGAACCTCACCATCAGATACAGTTTAGTGTAATACCCAGAACACCTCTTTTTTGGAAGGGAGGGTCTTACTCCTCTGTAGAGGATGCAGTCAGCATATTATAATCTACCTCCTGCCCCATGGGTTGAATAACAAGTTTGGTTTATAATTGCAAGAAACTTACTACGATGATTGTTGAAGGATTGATTTTAACAGCATGACAGGGTTATTTTATGCCTAGAGGTTAGGGAATCATATTCATTGTGCATTCATATCTAAATCTTTTTTGAGAGGAGAGGGGGTTGCACACAGTGTTATCAAATAGTTTTTAAACAGATATATTTGACCTCTAGATGGGTCAGAGAGGACCTGAGAGAAATGGCAGTACTCTACACTCTGAAGACCTCCAGAACTGAAGCTCCACTGTCACCCAGTCAAATACTTCGACCACTGATGGTTCACTGCTCCAATGAAGGATCAATTCCAGGCTTGTTCAGCTATTTGACCTCTTCTGTCCAACCTAGTACAATTCAAAATATATATTTAACTTTCTCTTTTTTCTTTCTGGTTAGAAAAAGCAATTTCCATATTTTGCTTTTCTGCTCAGCCAAAAATCAAACCATATTTCTTGCTTTTCCATTTTGACAATGTATTGTATTATACTTTTAAAATCAGTGTACTGATTTTATTCTTCTAAAATCCTTGCCGATTATTTTTCTGCTATTTCAATCATTCTCAGTTTTCTCTCACTTCACGGCTCTGTCGCATCACCCACTATGTTATATCACCATCAGATGCAATTTAGTGTCATATCCAGGACAACCCTTTTCGGGGAGTCTTACCTCTCTGTAGGGGATACAGTCAGTGTACTCTAAGCCCCACTGACAAGGCAGAGTAATAGCTTGCATATATATATATATATATATACACACACATTTTTGTTTGGTTTGGTTTGGATTCTTTGTTTTATAGCATATTAACCTTTGTGGCTTATATAATGGCAAAACCATCTTTGTAGAAGGACAATAGTGGTATTATTTAACTCATAGCTGGGGGAGATAAGGAATTTCCTACTTTCCCCAAGGGTATTAGTCCGAAACTAAAGGTAATAGTGTGATTGGAGTTCAAGATTAGCTTACTATGACATCTTCGTCCAGTACATTAGCCACTACAATTTTGTGAAAAGAAAGATGTCTACTTGATAATATTAACAATTGCTTCTCTTACAAAATTTTCAAGTGTTTAGTAAGGAGTACTAACAATTCTCTTAGGATGTTCTAAACATATTTTTTTGGTAGATTACAGTAAGAAGTTTGCTTAACATTAATATATTTTTTCTATGTTCAATCATAATGTGACTAAAAGAAGAGTTTCCTGCATTTAAATACTAACTACATCTAGGAATCAGTCTCTTAGTTATATCTTATTAATTAGACCACTTAATTTCCACATATATATAAAAGTGTGTGTGTGTGTGTCTGAGAGAGAGTTAAGCTTAGTCTGAATTCCAGGCCAGAATAGTTGAACATTTAATGAGGATTGAACTTACTGCACCAACCAACTAATAGTCTATTAAGACCAGGATGAAAACCATCACTCTACAGTAGGTGCTCTACAACAGGCATCCAAATAAATATTTTCTTAGTTGATTTTACTTTGGCCTAAGGCACAATAGTGGAGCACTCAGTGAGGAGCAATATTACTAGAAATGACTGGTTTGTTAACTATTACTATGCTAAATACCCTAAGTGAGTATGTTGAAAGGTTTGTCTATAAATAGAGGAGTCTGCATGAAACTTTCACCACTCATGAACATCTTAGCCTTTTCCAAGGATTTCTCAGGCTACCCTAGAGAATCTTTGTGAGAAGAAAAAAAATAAAAACACACTAAACAAAAAAATGGTAATGTTATTCCACAGTGCATATAGCATAGGAGGAGACTTCAAATATATACATGTGTCAAGTTTCTTTTTCTCACCCCTCTTCCTACTCCCACACAGGGAAAGAAACACGTGTGATTTTTGTCTTTCCTCAATAGGTGGTTCCATATTTTCTCAGTAAGATAGTGGGTACAAAAGGTGGCCCTTACTGACTGGGTAACTGGGTGGTACTAAGGGTAGAGGTTCCTCCCTTTTTCAAAGAGAAGGGGTCTTTTTTTACTTGCCTCTCTTCTTTTTATATCCAAGATGAACAAGTCAGATTCTAGGTTTTGAGAAACAAAAAATAGGGAAGAACTTTTTGAGTGAGTCACACTGTCTCCATCCATGAGTAAAAAGAAGAAAAAGTGCAAGAGAGAATACTGAGCAGACAAGAGAGAGTAGGAGGTGGTAAAGCCAGGAGAAGGCTAAATGTAAGAATTGTGGAAAAGAGAGGATGTAACAGTAAGAAAGAGTGATAAGGGTGAGAAAGAGGGTCAGAAATGGAAAGTGAGGTAAAAAAGGAAGACCAACTGAAAGCTAGGTCGAGAGAAAAAGAAATGAAATCTGGTAAATTATAAAACTTAAGAAATCAAGAAACCATGCCTAAAATTATATATATATATATATATATATATATATATATATATATATATATATATCCTATCAGTCTTTTTCTCAAGGTTTATAAGACAAGAAAAGTAATGAAACTTACTAGACTATCCTAGTCTATGTTGGCAAGGGGTTTGAATTTCTCCTAGCTTAGTTGCCCTATCAAGGTTAGAGAACCCAGTCTGCTCTACTGTTTTACAGTTGGGCAGAGGGAGGCATGGAATCATGCCTTTCACAAGGACATAAATGAAAGCAAACAGTTCCAACCAGAATTTAAACTAAGTTTGCCGATTTCATTTTCTATAGATGATAACCATTACACTACCCAAACATTCTAAATAAACTGAATTTGAAATATGTTGGTAATTGAGAAATGTTGTTCTATGCTTGAAAGATGCCTATTTATATAAACTATGTTCCTCACTAACCTAAAGAAAGAATGAATTAAGTAAGAGACCAGCTAGTTTTGTATATTGTAAGTGCAGTACAAAATTCTTTTTGATTTTTGGAAAAATCTAATATTTGTTTTGTCAATGCAAACATATTATTCTTGACAAAAACAACTAACAACAAATAAAAAATACTTTGTCAAAAACAGGTTGTTAACAAGCAAATAAAATTGCTCTTTACATAAATTTTGGAGAAATTAATACACTAAATAAATGGAAGTGCTTTTTGATATTTCTATGTTAAACACAAGTTGAACCCTTAAACTAAGCACTTTTTTGTAGATATCAGTAATAATCTATATAGGATTAAAATTCTCATATAATGCATATGTGTGGCCATAATCTAACAAAAATAGCACATCATAATGAGATTATTATTAGACCAATGCTTTGAGAATAAAGCAATTTCCAGTCAAATTAACAACTGAATGATGATTTTTTTTCAGACTTTACAAATAAACTGAAAGTCATTTTTAATCCAAATTCTCAATATAATTGAGATAACTAAAAATGTTAATTAGAATTCTTTACTTCTTCATACATAGAAGCATGAATATCATCATGGACCAAAAATCAAATACATTCACAGGTTGCCCAGTTATAAACTGAAAGTTGATTACTTTCATAATAAAGAATAAATATTATAATCATTCGTTAACATATTAGTGTATCAAAAGTATTTTCATCTTTTCTATTTTACAGACCTTTACTCAGAAGCTTATTTCATGTGTACATATAAAGAATATCAATGATTATATATATATATATATATATATATATATATATACGTGGTGCATTCAATAAGTTTCCAGACTTTTTTGTACAGGCATTTAAAATTGTCATAGACTCTTGAAAATTCACTATGTTATTACTATACACCTTATGAGATGACTGACCCATTTTTATGATTTCAGGTTCAAATCAACAGCTACAGCAGCAATTGGAATACACCCTACTAAAGCCTGATTGTCACAGCTGATGAATTTCACAAATGCATTCTGGATATGAGGACACTTTAGAAGAACGATATGCAATAAAATTCTGTTTTAAACTTGGAAAAAATGCCACAGAAACGTATGGAATGCTTCAGACTGCTTTTCGACCATCTTGCATGAATCGAGCATTAGTTTTTGAGTAGCATAAGAGATTCAAGGAAGGCAGGGAGTCGGTGAGGGATGATGAGAGGTGTGGGAGGAGTAAGGTAATCAATACACCACAGTTGATTGGCCAAACGGTTAGGGTTACTATGTTGAGGTTTTAAGGGAGTTCAGAAAGAGATTCCTAGGGAAGAGGTCAGCACTCTTCAAATTGGGTCAGTGGCATTTCCACCAGGACAAAGCACCAGTCCACAAATCCATCCTTGTCACAGACTATTTGACCAAGATGGGTATCAAGACAGTTTCTCACCCTCCCTATAGTCCAGACCTTGCCCCCTGTGACTTTTGCTTATTCCTTAAGCTCAGAGGCTGTCTTGAGGAGATGAAAGAGGCTACGACGAAGGTCATTAACACGCTCACACAAGAGGACTTCCATGGGGCCTTCCAGAAGTTGTTGGAATGGTACAACAAGTGCATTGCAGCTGGAGGAGATTACTTCAAAGGGGACTAGAGTTTCATGTGTGTACTATCAATAAAAGTGCCCATACAAAAAAGTATGGAAACTTATTTAATGATCCTCATACATATATATATATATATATATATATATATATATATATATATATATATATATATATATGTGTGTGTGTGTGTGTGTGTGTGTGTGTGGAGGCACTTGTAGTGTAACAGTGATCTTAGCAAGACACAAATAATTACAGTTTATAATGAATGCAACATGATTTTTTTCAACTTTTGATTTTTGTTGTAACCAGAAAAAGTAATTATTTAGGTTTCTGGTTAGTAAATTGTCAGCTAGGTGTGTACTTCATATGGTTAAACAAAAAGATAAAGATTTAGTTTAGCTAAACTGATGAATACAAAGTTTGGGTTGAGATTACCAATATATGTACATAGTAAATAGAATCTTTAAAAGATTTGGAATTTTCAAAAACCAAAAAAATAAAAATTTGCTTCAGAGTCCCCTTAATAATCATAGAAAATTTGATAACTATAACTGTCCTATGATGATAGACAAAAAATGGCATTTGTTGAATTATAGTATGCTATAGATCTGTTATTATTTATAATAGAAATAGGAAATGTTAATAAAATCATATTTAGAAAATACATATATATATATACTCACACATAAATCATTGGAGTCATGCAATTACTACTACTCACAAAACACATGCTATATATATATTTATTATTATGTGTATGTAGATAAAGAAAGAAAATCTGAGAAGGAAGCCTGGGAAACAATAAGAACTGAACATCACAGGCTCAGCTGTCAGATCCTTGCTTCCCTCAAGTCCATGAGTTCCCACCCCAACACCATCAGACACTAAGCCTCCTTGCTCCACTCTCCCCAAGGATTCATGGTTTAGCTCCATGTGAACCTTATGTAAAGGAAGCAATAGAGGTGCCACTATGACACCTCCACAGCTGCAGGTGGGGGGCAGGGAGAAAATGGTACTCAGGGGACAAAGGAGAATGTCTCAAGAAAAATAGGATGAAGGAATAGAAGATATTTGTACACACACACAAAGCAAGAAAGACATTTTTTAATATGTAGTCTTTGTGTGGATCTTAATATTTACAAAGGTTAGTTTAGTCTAGGGCTACAATAATGAGTGAGCAGCAAACTTATTACACTAACAAATGAGCAGGTTTCTATATATTTATGAACCTTAGTACAAAGCTTCAGCAGTAAGGCAACAAGTGAACACTAAATTTACTTTACTAATGAGACTACCTTGCAGATCATCCCTTTATGGCAGTCATCCTCATGTATACCAATGTTTAAAATGTTTTAAAGGAATTATCAACTATTATTTTTTTTTTTACTAGTATTTCTTTCATCTTTATTTTAGTTGTTTTTCATTACAACTACTTAGACCGTCTGTTTATGGCAGTGAATAAACAGTGAATTTGAAACAAAGAATAACCTCAGGCAAGACTGACATCCATTTCATCTCAGAAGCCTGCCAATATATATATAATGATAACTGCTCTACTAATTGAGCTACAAGACTTTTTAGTCTAACTCTTAAACTTATTATCCATTTTCCCTACTCAGCATCAAATTTGTTATTGTTTTTATTTATACTGATAATTTTAATGATTTTTGTTGTTGTTACATGAAACATCTATTAATTTTTTAACTCTTTTTTTTTTCATCTTAATTTTAGTTGCTTTTCACCACAACTACTCAGACTGTTAGTCTACAGCCGTCAGTAAGCAGCATAAATTGGAAATAAAGAATAATCTCCAAGTGGGACTTGAACTCACATTTCTCATCAGAGGAGGTAATGTTAATGTTCAAATCTTAATGTGCACTTCTCTCATAAAGGAAGTAATTCTAATGAAATCATTTTAGTTCACTGTTTTATTAATACCAAAGTCCTTGTATAAAATAATGGGATTATTCTACAGATCTTAGTGTTCCTTCCTCAGCACTTCCACTAAGGATTAGAGTGTAGTATGTATTTATCTAACTCCTCTGCCACAGGTAAGATGTACAAATGGTTTGAATTCAGAGGTTTCCTTCTTGACTGGTTGCTTTACCAAGGCTAAAGAACTCAGTCTCTTCTATTATTTACACCATAGCTGCAGGTGGAGAGAACAGAGAGATTAATGCCTTTTCCAAGAGTATTAGCGCAAAGTGAAACACAAAAATGATTATTTTAATAGCATTATTTTGGTTATATATATATATATATATATATATATATATATATATATATATATATATATACAACTACATTTCCATAGGTACAGATACTGCACTCTGATCCTAGGCAAAAGTGCTAGAGAAAGACACTTTGATGCTATGGAAATTTACAGACTAACAAACAGAAAAGGTCACAGTTCATTATCTAGATATAATACATTATAGACATTTGGATATGATTTAATGGTATAAAATTTGGAAGGTCAGCTACTTGAATAATGAAATCAAAAGAAAAAAATCTATTTACATAAACCCAAAGAGCTAGTTATTAAGCAAGTAATTTTATATTAGTAAAATTTACAGAAAACAAATAGAATATCGTTTGTTTGTTTTGTTTTACATTTAACTGCATCCAAATGATACTGTAAAAGAATCAAAACTGAGATCTATTTCAGTATATATATATATATATATATATATATATATATATATATATATATATATATATACACACACACACACACACACACACACACACAATGGTTGTGATTCATGAAATGTGCTGCTTCCAAAATAAGAAATAAACAGCAATGTCCTAAAATTTGACAAAGATACACCCACAACCTTCAATTTGAATAAGAGGTGTGCCTGGGATACCTCCTCCAGGTTTTGCTCAATAAGCAAATTTATCCCACTGTATCTTTCAGCAAAGAGAACAGCCTTCACATCCAGGCTTCTTTTTTTTTAAATAAAAAAATATAAGCCAAGTGGTATGTACCTAGAAAGTGACCTTTTGTCAAAAATTCTTGAACTTGGTTGTTAGACTAATAGAAATAATGATTATACACTGATGTACTTGTGTCCTTATTCTAGGTAGAGAAATAACATTCTGGCCATTGTGCTATCCAGCCTTATTCAGATATCTCATAATCAGTAACCTTCTGGAAATTTCAAACCAAACCATTTATTCAATCTAAGAGAATAGATTGCTCTCTTTCTGTTGTCCATGCTTAAAGGATATCTTATGTCAGTTAATTCAGCCTTGTAATGTCACTTTTCTGTCATCCCCATTGAACAAGAATATATAACTTTTTGCACTACTCAACCCAGAAGATTACCAACAATAATAGACATCTGAAGAAGACTGAAAAGTACAATAACTGAAATATTGTAACTATAACCACCAAAATTAGGACAGTAGTCTGAGTACATCAATCAATCATCACCTTTTCTTTTTATTATTATTATTATTCCTCCTCCTCATCATCATCTTGGAAATCCACCCCAAAACAATACATATAGCACAGACACGCATTACTTGAAAAACAATAAAACCAGTTGTTTTTGATTACAAAATATTCTACTATATTCAATATATATATATACATAGCACAGCTGAAATATTGCTTTTGACACTTTTTATTAGATTTTAAATTTTAAAAATTAGGATAGAATCATGGAATGATTAATTTATAAATAAGATGACTTGGATAACACAGAGAAAAAAAAATTTATAAAATTTTCCTGTTTGCATATAGCTCCAAGTTACTGTAGCAATCTTTATAAATAGCTGTCATGATTTTTATTTCATGTTTCAAATGTTAGTGTTTTATAGAATTGGCATACAGTGATATTTGTATTTTTGTTGCAGTTTCTACTATAAATAATTTTTAAAATCATGTATTATTGACAAGATGTTACAAATATAATTTCTGACACTTCAGCCATTTAAAGTCAAACTTGCTTATACAGTGTTTAAAACATGTTAACATTTCTATGGGGATTCCTTTCTGATATTTTGATTTGAAAGGTTCCACTTGTTTAACATCCTTATCAACACATTATTGGAATCTTCCCCAGGTGATCTCCATAATATCAGTTCTGCTTTTCTAATAAAGATAATTCTATAGAAATATTACTAATTTTTTTAATTACCTGTGGGAGATTATAAGAACTTGACAGGGATGGTGAACATGTGGAGAATATTCGAAATGTACTCCCATAAGAGTGTTAATATTTTTTTTAATCATCCTGTATATTTATTTGGGTATACTTCTGAAAACATTATGTAAAAATAATATGTGTCAGTTTTGATGGGTTAAGAGCTAAAGGATACAGATATTAATATTTATCAATATTAGCTTAGTCCAGCATAAGACCAAATAAAAGAAACGAGAAAAGTAAGAAGAGTGTTATATAAATTTTCCAACAGAGGAGGGCTTCATCATCATCATCATCATCAAAATGTGCTTATCCATCCCCATTGGCTATAGTTCTCTGGACAGATCCCAGTTTGTTTGGTCAGTTTTATGACATATCAACCTTTGTAGGTTATTTAATGCCAAATCCATTTTTATACAAATAAAGAGTTTTATTTCAAACAATTCAGTTTTGTGTAAGTAAAGTTTCAATGTCAAAACGAGTTCAGCATACAAAAACAGTTCCATTTCAAACAATTCAGTTTAGCATAAGTACACAGTTTAGTTCTACTTGACCCTTAGACAGGACCCTATCAGGTGCTACCACTCCAGGCTAGAGTGGACTTAAGAGCGATGACAATGAAGGAGTACACTGCATTCCTCAAAGCACCAGCATTACTGGAACCTCACCATCAGATTGTGGGGAGTGGGGGCCTAACCTCTCTGCAGAAAAGCAGTTGGTGTATTCTACAGCCCCAGCAAACTGGGCAAATTGCTCCCTGTATCTACACAGAGCTGATGAATGTAAACTTTAGCTAGTCAGCCAACACTGGTGTGCCCATGTCCAGAAGAACATCACTTATGAATTTGTCCTTACTTCTCCAGTAGTACCCAGCATATCTTGCTCATCTTACTTAGTTTGTGAGATGAGAGTTAAGTGGCCTTACAGCTGCTGTTTTGTAAAGTGCTACTTCTTGAATTTGTTTAAAACAGCACACAGTATCTTTCCAAGCAGTGCATTAAAGTTCAAGTGGTACAACCATACAGTAGTACTAACATGGCTACAGCTCAGATAAAATATAACAGGAATTCTTCCAAGCTGAGAATGGCCTACTTGCTTTGAAAATCAGCAAGTAAAATAATACAACTCTCTCTCAGTCCTCTGAAGATATGAATGGACCTTTCAACAGAATATACAATTAACTTCTTTGTTAAAAAATAAAGTGTCAAATATTAATCTTATCTTTACCTGGCTGAGTTATTTATGGAGGTAGCATCTTTTTACTTCTACTACTTGAGTAAATAAGAAAGTTATAGGAAAATGTGACATACCAATGACAAGACAGTTTATCAAGCCATCTAGCAATGGTAAAGTGGATTCATGTTTTTCTCAAGAATATCATTTTGAATGTTCAGCCAAAATTCAAACTAAATTATTTCATCCCATTTTCCAGATTGCTGGAAGAAGCAGATTCATGCCTTTTCATACTAGTAAGCATTATGTAACTTAGTAACTCCATATAAATTATCAACTTATTTTGAATTTCAATTCCACTTTCTTCAGATGTACCTAAATTCTTCAATTTGGGGGATATTTCCAAAGATAAACAGAAGTAAATCAGAAAGAAAAAAGATTAAAAGAGAATAGGAGTAAAAAAAAAAAAAAAGAAGAGGTAAAGAGAGAAAAGTAGGAACCAAAGAGAAAAAAAGAAGAGCCGAGGAGGATAAAGAGGGGCAAAAAGGAAGAAGAATAAGAACAGAAACAAAGAAGAAATAAAAGAAGTGAGGCAAGGAAGAAGAAGAAAGGAAGCAAAGGAAAAGAGAAGCAAAGTGGAAGAAGAAGAAAGTGATAAAGAAGAAAAGGAAGGAAGGAAGGACTTGAGAAGTAGAAGGAGAAAAGAACCCAAGAAGTTGAAGAAGAGTAGAGGTGATTAATTTTTCTGTCAATCTGAGCCAGTCTCCAGCAGGGCAGATAGAAGTCGTTTGTTTTCTGTTATCCAAGCATGCAATCATTAGAAAGAAATGAAAATATCCATCAGAAACAAGCAAAAGTAGGACTTTTTGCATCTATTAACTGAACACCCACACACGAATGCAACATACAAAGAGGAACAAACCAAACTAAATTTGATATAATGTACACTTACAAAGTCTGTATAAGTATCTAGATTTTTTAATACTGACAAAAAAGTACCCTGCCTAGGGCAATGACACCCTAATTCCCTTCAAAATACATTCCATGAGACCTCAACACACTTATCCCAGTGACCCATCCACTTTACAAAACAGTCTGCAAAGTACTTTTTTGAGATTACCATCAGCTGCCTTTATCACATACTCCAGTGTTTCAATAATAATATTGGCTTTGAGAAAAGCCAGAAATTACAGGGAGCCAAATCTGAATTGTAGTGAGGCTGACAAATCTGAATGATGTTTGGCAAAAAAAAAACAACAAAAAAAAACCCACTTTGCACAAGACATGAAGAATGAACACTCAAGATATTTAAAATTACTAGATACTTTCTAAAGTCAGTGAAATGCACCAGATCTTCTCGGCCAATCACCAATTTCTTTTGATAGACTCTGCATGCATTCAAATTTTTTTGCAAGTGTTCTGCTTGTTGAAGGCTTTCTAAAATGTTTTAATTGATAGATTCAAATACTGAAAATGGAAGAAAACAAGCAAAATGTTTAGCATATATTTTTTTTATTTTAAGTTAAATAGTTGGAGCTTCACAGATGGATAAACCAGTTGAGATTGATAATGATTTAATCAAGATATTGAGAACAATCAATGCTCTATAAGATGAAGAATTTAGCCAACATACAAGAAACGTTCAGAAAGTTCTAAGCCTTAGCCAGAAAGAAACACATTGCTAAACATTTTTTGAAAGCCGTTGTCATCATTTGTGTTAGATTTGCATAACATGTAACATAAAAAGTGTATACAAGTAACAACCAATCAACTTTAAGATAGCTTGGCACTCTTGCTTAATGGAACTTCAGAACACTATTAAAGAATGAAGAGGAGGCAATCAGGTAGTAAAAGAGAAAAAAGGAGAAGAAAAAGAAGAGAATTTTTTTTTTTTTAAAGAGTAAAACAAAGAGAAAGAGGAAAAATGGAAGAAAAAGGACAAAGAAAAAAAGGAAGAGACAAAGTAACAAATCAAAGCGGACCAAATGCAATTCTACCAAACAGCAAAATGTTTTTCAGATAAAGATCCAATTTGGGTTGTTCTTCAACCCGTTTATCGCTATGGTAGCATAGTTTGGCCTAATGAGTAGAGTGTTTGCCAATGGTCCAGCAGACCGGGGTTCAATCCCAGGTCGCGTCATACCAAAGACTCAAAAAATGTAATTGATGCCGCCTTGCTTAACACCTGGCATTATAAGGTACGGATCAAGGGTAAAGTGGAGCAATCCCGGGAAAGGAGTAGTGTCCTCCCCTACACCTCTGTGTAGTAGCTATTGAAAAGGGAGCTTTCGGGTCACCTTCAACTAAGTTTGCCAACTTTACTTTTTACTTATATCTTTGTAAAATATCCATTTTTCATTACAAGATGATGTCTAAATATGTCAAGATATGTTCATGAGAATGCAGTATGGTTAGTTCCTGCCAAATCATGCTAACCTATGTTTCAATTTGTTGCAGATGATCATGAACTGTTAAATGGCTTTGAATTTTTTAATTAATTCTTCAACAGTAACTAGCATTCTATTGTGTTATCATAATTTTTTCTAGTTTTATGAGTAGTAGTAGTGCATTTGTTTCTGGCTAAAGCTTAGTACTTTTTGAACGATTCTTATATGTTGGCTAAATTCTTCATCTTATAGACCATTGATTATTCTCAATATCCTGATTAAATCATTATCAGCCTTAACTGGTCTACCCAACTGTGAAGCTCCATCTATTTAACTTAAAATCAAAAAACATAATAAGCTAAACATTTTTCAGTGTTCAAATCCATAAACAAAAATCCACTGATTTTTTTCAATTAAAAAAAATGCATACTGATATGACAATTGTCACAATACAACCAAAAGCAATCTTGCTGAATTAAGTTAGTTAAAATAAAACACTCCTCATGCCATCTAATGACAAAAAAAAAGAGAACTTTTCAGATGACCCCATACATGTGAAATTAACAACATAATAATTATCAGCATGAAAAGAGTATTGACAAACCAAACTGAACTTGTTTATGTTCACTTTGAACTGATACCCCTTTGGAAAGGTATAAACTTATTGCTCCCGAGGTCTATCCTATCACCAGGAATCTTGACAAAATGTCAAATCCCTAACATCTCATGATTGTTGATAGAAGAAAGTGTAGGTCTGTAAAACCTTGGGCAAACCATTCTCCCATAAGCTGTTATACCCATTTGATAGTTTCAAACTATTTATACATATTTGTGTCTGCAGTATCTTTCCCTCTCTCTCTCTCTCTCTCTCATACACACATTAGTGAATATTTTTATCTTTAAAAGTATAAACTTTACAGTAAACACTTGTTAATATAGATATATAAGTATTTTTTGGCTATTGAATAACAATACCCACACATAACATACACACCCTGAAGAAATCAAATTTCTTTAAGAGAATAAAAAGAACAGTCTTGTTCATACTGAGTTACTGCAACAAAAGACAGATTTATTTCAACTTCATCTTCCACAAAGCAAGTTATTCTGCATTTCCTTCTTTAAATTTTTTTAAAGAACATGTTATATCCAATATGGTAGAAATGTGGGCAAATAAAAAAATTAGAAATGAATAAATAATTTTTAAGAATAAAATGAAAATGAAGGAAAATAAAAAGAAAATATGTTAAGAAATCTATTTCCTTTTGCTAAATTAAGACTTTAAATGGACACCACCCACTATTTCAGATAAAGTGTCATCCTAAGCTTCCTTCCTTTCCAGTCATTTTTCATAGAGAAAGACTTAAACAAATATCCTTTTATTACTAAAATCAAACATTATGTGACTAAACGTTTTGGTATTTATTTATTTGAATTGTGAAAAATTTGTTTCTCCCTCTCAAATTAAACTCCTCATGATAAAGTTGACTGGTACAAATTACTGGACTAAGCCTTAGCCTAGTGTATGAGTGCAAGTTTAAACCAAAGGGAAGGTTAAGTTGAAATTCTTCCTTAAAGTACAAACACGTTTTAATTTTAAATTTTTATTTTGGTTAAAAAATGTTTGTAATATTGATTAAATAGAATATCAGTTAAATCATAGTATGAATATAGCTCAATAGTTAACTGGTCTGACAGGATAATGTGCTAGTGTTAAGAGTTCAATCTTCACAGAGTATTCTGCAACTGAGGATTTGTGCTAGATTAAACCTAAATAATTATAGATGAGAGAAACAAAGCTAGATGTAGATTCCTAATACTTTATGATATATATTAAGAAAAAAAATGTTTTTTATGACTTGAGACATTTAATTCTTGACTAACTTTATTCAAAGAGATCACTTTTAGTTGTATTGTGATAGCTGTCATATCAGCATACATCTTTTAATTTAAATTGATTCTAATATGAAAGAAAATAATTATACATTTTTTTATTTTAAAGAATGTAAAAATACAAACCATAATGTAAAAAAAAAAAATGATTTAATTAGTTTATGGAGAAGCCTGTGTGAATGATAGAATTTATCAAACTTGCTTTGCAAATCTTCTGCAGGAGATTTTTTGCTAAATGATGATTCATAGTGGAGTAAATCAGTAAAAGTTGATAGCAATCAAATAAAGATCAAACTTGAGAATAATTAACAATGCAAGAGATAGACAACCTACACAAAATATATAAATGAAACACAGAAAATCACTTCCACCAGCTTGGTTATATTATTCACTTTGATGTATGACCTCTACTTAATTTATGTACAATTCTTAAAAAAATAAAATTTAATAAGTGAGGAAAAGTGAATACTTTATAATAACATGAAAAACAAGAGATCATAGTGCAAGCAAAATGCAGTCCTCATTCAAAATATGGTGATGCTATGTTTATGGTGAAATTAAAAGAGAATCTTTACTGTGAGATACTTCTAAAAAACAAAGTACTGATCAGTATTTAAATAAATAAAACTTAAACAATAAACAAACAACAAAAAACACTTTTGAAGTAAGAATTTTAAATAATACATCAACAGCTGAAACTGGACATAAGAATTTGGTTAGTTTTTAAAGTTTTCTTCTTTTTATTAAAATGGAGGCACAAAATTAAGTCAGGACCAATTTCCTTAACCCATAGAATCATAGATGTTTAGTTTGGTTGGTTTTATGGCATATCAACCATTGTAGATTATTTAATACCAAATCCAGTTTATACATATATATTAAATATATATACAATTCATAAACACATTTTGTAGGTAACATTCTTCAATGAGCCTGAGCTCTTTTTTGCACACAGTTAAATGGTTTCAAGTATTGCTATATAACAGTCACAACTTAATATCAGTCATTTGTTTGCACACAGTTTGTTCTAATTGACCCATAGATGGGACCCTATCAGGTGTTCCCACTTCAGGTCAGAGTGGAACTGGGAGCAATAGCAAAGAAGGAGTATTCCACATTCTCCATCAGATGGTTTAATGTCGTCACATCCAGGACACTTGTTGGTAGGGAGGCTGCAATCAGTGTATTCTGCAGCCTCAGATGACTGGGTTGTACAGAACCATAGAGGCATCTCTATAATTTTTTTAAAGGAAATTAGAGCTTTTAAAAGTATTATATATGCTTTTCAGTATCACAGTAACATTTTTTTGGCATGTGAATTTGTCTTGGGTCATTTACACAAAAATGTTGCGAGCAATATTGAACAAGTCCTGGCAGCAACACCACACAAGGCACCAACTACACAGCCACCTGCCTCCCATCATGAAAACTATCCAAGCTAGACAAACCAGACATGCAAGACACTGCTGGAGAAGCAAGGACGAGCTCATAAGTGATGTACTCCTATGGACCCCTGCATATGGCCAAGCAAAAGCAGGACAACCAGCTCGAACATACATACAGCAGCTATGTGAGGATACGGGATGTAGCCCTGAAGACCGGCGAGAGGCGATGAATGATAGGGAGATGTGGCGAGAGAGGGTCAGGGATATCCGTGAGGGCGGCACAACATGATGATGATATTTTGTATATTTTCTAAAGAGTTTGTGCACAGTTATATAACATAAGGTATTTCTATCTAATACACTTTTCAAAGCTGTTTTGAGAAAGGTATTGAATGTTAATTGCAATATCATGGATAAACCATAGAGTGATGGTTAATGAGTTCATTTATCAGACACATTTATGTAATATGTTGGTGCAGCATTACTGTGCAAGAGTAAGCAAAGCTTAGTAAATAAGAAGTACATACGAGTTGCATACGATAAGTTTCCAGACATTTCTCATATGGGCATTTAAAATTGTTGTAGACTCTTGAAAATCCAGTATGTTATTGCTATACATCTTATGAGATGACTGACCAATTTTTATGATTTCAGCTTCAAATCAACAGCTACAGCAGCAATTGGAATACACCCTACTAAAGCTTGATTATTACAGCTGATGAATCTAAAAAATGCAATCTGGATGTAAGCACACTTTAGAAGAATGATATGCAATAAAATTCTGTTTTAAACTTGGAAAAAATGCCACAGAAATGTATGGAATGCTTCAGACTGTTTTTCAACCATCTTGCATGAATCGAGCATCAGTTTTTGAGTGGTATAAGAGATTCAAGGAAGGCACAGAGTCGGTGAGGGATGATGAGAGGTGTGGGAGGAGTAAGGAAGTCAATACACCAGAGTTGATTGGCCAAACGGTTAGGGTTATTATGTTGAGGTTTTAAGGGAGTTCAGGAAGAGATTCCTGGGGAAGAAGCCAGCACTCTTCAAATCGGGTTAGTGGCATTTCCACCAGGACAAAGCACCAGTCCACAACTCCATCCTTGTCACAGACTATTTGACCAAGATGGGTATCAAGACAGTTTCTCACCCTCCCTATAGTCCAGATGTTGGTCCCTGTGACTTGTGGTTATTCCCTAAGCTCAGAGGCTGTCATTATGAAACAATTGAGGAGATGAAAGAGGCTGTGACAAAGGTCATTGACACACTCACACAAGAGGTCTTCTATGGGGCTTTCCAGAAGTTGTTGGAACGGTATAACAAGTGCATTGCAGCTGGAGGAGATTACTTCAAAGGGGACAAGAGTTTCATGTGTGTACTATCAATAAAAGTGCGCATACAAAAAAATGTCTGGAAACTTATCATATGCACCTCATAAAGCTTGCAATGATACAGTACTTAGCAAGCTTTTTTCACAGACCATTACCATTTTAGTAAGTTCAGTTTTCATTGGGTGCCTTATACCTGTGGTCATGTGACAGTCTAAGTTAAGCATAAGTAAATATACATTTACACAAAGAAACACGGATATAAAAAAAAATTAGTTCAGATCAATAAAGTTTCATAATCCAGCTACTTTAGATCAAATTTCTTCTCTTTTCAGTATGGCTCAATGGTCTAAGCACTGAAGCAAAAGCCAACAGGTTAAGTAGGTTAAGTTCAGTTGGGTTCATTTAAAAAGAAAATATTTATACAGTAGAACCTGTTGTAATTCAAAGTAGATGGATTCCAAACCTCAGGGTAGTGAAACCTACAGGTAATAGCAACCATCTAAACATGTTCAAAATTTTCACTTGGAAATTGATACTTTATTTATATATATATATATATATATATATATATATATATATATATATACACACACACACACAGTATAACACAAAAATTAAAACATATTGCAACTAATAGTTTTATGTTTTCTAGATCATCAGGCAATTTTGAAGAATTAAACTGTTATCAGCCAGTGGCACATGAAAATCACAGACTATAAAGCAGAACTGGATTTATATTACAAAATAACCAAGTCTAAAGAATGATAAAACTGATCATGTCTTTAAAAAAAAAAAAAAATTCATATTGGTTATAATATACTAAAAGGCTTAGAATTCCTTCTACTTGTAATGAACAATCCCTGATTTGGAGCCACAAAAAGGTGTTTTATTATAAATTATATGTAATGAATGACCCCTAACTTTTGGGTACCAATCCTGCAAAAAGATTTCTTCAATATTTCTTGTTTTTGAGGTGAAAAAGTGGTCTTAAAAAGTTGTTCATTACACTAAATGTATATATATATATATATAAAAATACACACATATATACAGTGACACGCATAATTATTGGATACATGTTATTTTCTGTTATAACTCTAGTTTATGTTCGCCATTTTGCCTGATATTTAGTCAGTAATATTTTGTTTTAGTTGTATGTGGAAGGAAAATTAAAAACTCATGGTTGAATCCTATTTTTGTATCAAAGTTCAAAATTACCCTATGCAAAAGTATTGGATAAATGACACTTTTCAAATTTCCAATCGAAAATTTGTATTTTAAAAGACTTTAAATATTCAAATTTTCAATAGTATTGGAATGTTATCTCTGATCAATCAGAGAAGCACATAATTTTTTACTAGATAGGGCTACTAATCAAAGATATGAATCTAGCACTAAGTACAGTAGGAAATATCATAAGAAAGTATAAGTATGGCAACAGTACAGCAAGCCTTCCAAGAAATGGAAGACCGAGAAAAATAAATGAGCGTACTTCAAGGTGGATCAGCTGAAATGTGCAAATAAACGCCTTCATTACTCGTTCTGAAATTAAAACTAACCTTGATGGTGCTGGAATTAATGTAAGTAAGGCTTTACTAAAAACCAAATATGTCAAAGACCGATTAAAGTTTGTCGAAACTTAGGAAAAGAAAAATATGCAGTTTTGGTCGAATAAAACAAAAGTTGAACTATTCAGAAGAAAGACAGCGACAAGCGTTTGGTGAAAAAAATGGCACTGCCTTTAAGAAGCACAATACCATCCCCACAGTTAAGTTTGGGGTAGGTTTCATTATGATATGGGGATGCTTTTCATCCAAGGGCACTAGTGAGTTACAAGTTATCCATGGTAGAATGAATGGTAGCATGTACAGGGAGATTCTAGAGAAGAACATTCAGAAATCTGCAGCTTCTTTAGGACATGGTCGGAATTTCGTGCTTCCAAATGACAATGATCCCAAGCATATTGCAAAACTTACAAAGGAATGGTTTGAAAATAATGGTATTAGTACTCTCAATTGGATTCAAGTCAGTCTCCTGATTTGAATCCAATTGAGAATTTGTGGAATACTTTGAAGGTTAAAGTTCATAAGCGGAATCCACAAAATATCAAACAATTAGAGGAATTATGCAAGGAAGAATGGGGTAAAGTAATGCTGGATCAGTGTGGAAAACTTGTGCCCAACTATAGGAAGCAACTGGAAGCAGTGAAACAAAACAGAGGCTACGCAACAAAATATTAAATTGATGTATCCAACACTTTTGCATAGGGTAATTTTGAACTTTGATAAAAAAAAAAAAATGGATTCAACCATGAGTTTTTAATTTTCCTTCCACATACAACTAAAACAATTTTACGAGATATTACTGACCAAACATCAGGCAAAATAGCGAACATAAACTAGAGTTATAACAGAAAATAACATGTATCCAATACTTATGTGTGTCACTGTATATATATGAAAGTAAAAGTTGGCAACCCTAGTCGAGGGTGACCCAAAGGCTCCCTTTTCAATAGCTACTACACTGAGGTGTAAGGGAGGATGCTACTCCTTTCCCTGAATTGCTCCACTTTACCCTTGATACGTACCTTTTAATGCTGAATGTTAAGCAAGGAGGTATCAAATACTATTTTTTTGGAGTCATTGGTATAACTCAACCTAGGATTGAACCCCAGTCTCCTGGGCCATTGACGAGAGAGTTATAGTGGTGTCACAACAAGCATAATAGAAACCAATTTTCATGTCAATACTTCCTATCACATTAAACTTATCTCTACTAGCATTTCATTAAGTTTCCTTTGTCAGTTACTGATACTTGAAAACTAATTGTTTTTTGATTTTGAATATTTAAAAAAATTATTTAATTAATAGTCATTAAGTTGGTTCAAATCATTAAAGTCATGATGGAGTTGTAGATAGCATTGTAGACATTTATTTTTCTGTCTGCATTTTGCAAATTGACCCTTGGCGTAAGCTTGTTAATGATTACTTCTTAATATGCACTCTTCTCAAAATTTTTATAAGAAAATCAAAGTTAAAGTATTTTTGCTGACTAATTAAAGATATGATTTCATAGCAATTCTGATTTCAAAACTTTGTTCATCATAGAAAAAAATATAGCTTCTGCAATAAAATCTGCTGTGAACAATGCCTTCATCAAATGATGACCTGGGGTCAGGTATGGTTTCATTACTACTAACTTTAGACACCCCTGCAAGTACCACCAGATTTTGTTGTTTTTATGTCAGTATAAAAGTGCCATATCCAGCCATTTAAAAAATTCCTTTTTTCAGTCAATGACAATTCAAGTTTAGTCAGGCATGCAGAAGTTATGTTGACAACAAAAGATTAGCATCCAACTTCATTAGCAAATATAAATATATATTTGCATATGTATATATTATATACCCACAAAATATTCCATGAGAAAACATGTTTTGTATTTTTCTCATTCAAAACTGAGGTATAATGTGTCAAAGAATATCAAATTATCTGATTTAAATTAGTTTTGCTAAATTTACCATTAGTTTCACAAACAGATTTCTTTATTGGTAAAGTTAAAAAAATTTTAAGATATACTAATACATTTAGTACAAAACCTTTAATTTCCATTTATAAACATATCTATTTTTCTAAACAAACTTGTTTGCATGAAGAAATAATGGTTGGTTGGTTGGTGTTTTACAACATAACCCTTTTTGGTTATTTCAAGTAAAATCCTGTTATATATATATATATATATATATATATATATATATATATATATATATATATATATATATATATATAAACAATATTAATCCTTAGTAAATGATTGAACAGTTCTATTTGACCAATAGATGGGACCCTAACAGGTACTACCAATCCAAGTCATAGTGGCCCTGGGAGTAATGGCAATGAAGAGGTACTCTACATTCCCCAAAGCTTTAAGACTAGAGCCTCAATATCCTTCAGATGTGCAGTCAGTGTATTCTACAGCCCCAGCCAACTGGGCAAAAGAAATAAAGATTGAGGTTACATCATCCATTTTAAATATGGCTGAAATACATATAAAATGTAATAATGTTTATTGATAGGTTTTTAACAGTAATTACAAGATATTCATTATCAGCAACTCATCATTAATTCCCTTCACATGACACTGAGAAACTTTTGAAGCTAATTTAGTCTAAAATTTTAACACTATAGATTATACTGAAAAAGACTCAAAGAATAAAGCAATTCCACAATTCATTTGTAAGCATTTCTTAATTACATTTCTTAAAGAAGCTTTTAAAGATGGAGGTCAACTTAATAAAGAGACCAATTTCTTGGTTAGCACTGCAATGATATCTTTTTTCTTTTTTTCAGGAATTGAATGAGGAAAACAAAAAGAAAATATAGATGAGCATTTCATATGCTCCTTCTCCCACCTCATCATGTTGGCAGAAAAGATCCATACAGTCAAAAATTTGGACTACAGAAAAATGCTTATCCCATTGGCAGAAGATGGACTCTTAAGTAGAATTTGTGGCAACATTTTTATTTAAGATTATGGCAGCAAAAAGCACTTAGGACTGAAATAAAAATGATTTTGTCAGCTATCATTTATAAGAGCTGCAAGATATGACTATCTAAATCTATGATTTTATTTTAACCCTGTCAGTGGGGCTTAGAATACACTGATTGTATCCTCTGAAGAGGGGTTAACCCCCTCCCCCAAAGGAAGTGTCTTACATATGACAACTGCATCTGATGAGGAGGCTACAATTCTGGAGATCTGTGGAGTGTGGAGTACCCTTTCATTTTTATTACCCCCAGGTTCACTCTGACCTAGAGTGTTATTGACCTTTTGGGGTCTCATCTATGGGTCAAATAGACCCGTTTAAAAATAATCAGTAAGACTGAGCCCTAAAAAAAGCAACAAAAAACAAACTCTTAAACAACTAGACAAAAAATGTAAATATGAACTTACAATGAATGCAATTCCCTAATGTATAAGCATAAAATAACCCTAGAAAGCAGACTGATTTTCTTACAACAGGTTGACATGCAGTTAAAATCAATTGATAATTGATATTTTATTCAGGAATACCATTATATAAGTTTTGATATTTTCATGAATCCACTCCAGTCATAGAAATGACAAGAAACAGCTTCATTTTGCCTTTATGAACTTTTTGAAGGATAGTCTTTTGGTTAAATTATAACATTTTAACATATTTATACCTATCTAAATTATCAAGCAAATATTTTTTAGATTAAACAATCATTATTTATATCTGATTTTATATATACTATAATTATACCCCTTATGTGGGAAATTGTGTTTAGACTAAGCTAAGTTTTGTAAATAATTATACCACAAGACATGTGGAGATGTGTGGTGTAATGATTATCATCTTAGGAAAAAGACATGGCAATCCAAGTTCAAATCCTGAGAGAGGTTGTTTGTAATTCACTTTGAATGCTTTTGAGAAAAGCCTGAATCCATCTCATATCTTCCAACTATATAGGAGGGCAGATTGGGCTCTTTAACCTTAGTATGGCAACTGGACTAGGAGAAAGAAAGCCCTGAATTCAAACCAGTTGTATTCCACTTAAAATTTGACCTTGTGTCGCATCCAGCCCATGGCAGAGAGGTTGGCTAAATACATATATTACCAAGATATGAAAGACTTTATAAGTTTACAAATGTATTTTCTAATGAGTAGAAGGAAGCTTGTGTAGCATCAATCTTCCAAGTTGGGCAGGGTGAGTCTTATCTTAATTTGAACACCAATTATTAGAATTAAAGTCAAACTTATAACCACTTGAGCAACCAAGTAACATATAGTTTGCTTTTTATATATATATATATATATATATATATATATATATATATATATCTTAGTAGTAGTAGTTTCTCAAAAAATGAAAGCTATCGTTAACAAAAAATAAATATTTCCAAAACAGCTAAAATAATTTTAATATACATATCTTAAAAAACAGAAAAGCCTTGATGAAATACCTCCTGAAGTATGGAAGACAAGGAAATTTGATGACATACACCTTCGATTATGCAATGCTGACTATAAACAAAACACAAAAGAAAAATAGACAAAAGGCTACATCCTCCCCTTCTCCAAAAAAGATGACCTGAGAATCACTAAAAACCACAGAAGCATAATTCCTACTGCTAAAGTTTATAATGCCCTGCTTCTCAATCACATCTATCCTGAAATTGAGAAAATTCTTAGGAAAAATCAGAACAGTTTTCACAGAAATTGATCCATAACCTCACTAGTCATTAAATTATCAAAGAAGCGTGTGCAAAAAAATCTTGTGGCAACACTTTTGTTCGTAGATTTCTCCAAGGCATTCAATTCCATATACAGAGGGAGGATGGAGCAAACACTACTAACAAACAAATTGTGACCATTATAATAGTTTGCTCACCTGATGGTAACACTAAATTCTTCAACATTGTCACTGGAGTCTTGCAAATAGATACATATATGTTTATAATCTGACTAGACGATGTATTTTGAACGTCAATAGATCTAATAAAAGAAAATGGTTTCATATTAAAAAAAGCAAGAAGCAGACTATATCCTGCCTAGACTATACAGATAAGCTAGCACTTCTTACAAATACATCTGCCCAAGCCAAAATCCCTACTGCATAGCCTAGAGCAAGCAGCAGATTGTTGGGTTGGGTGGTTTTTATGGCATATCAACCTTTGTAGGTTATTTAATGCCAAATCCATTTTTATGCAAATAGTCAGTTCTATTTCAAACAATTCAGTTTAGCATGAGTACACAGTTTATATGTCAAAAACATTTCTATTTCAAGCTATTCAAACAGTTCTAATTCAGCTAAGTATAAGTACAGATTTTGTTTACACACAATTAAATGTCAAAACAGTTCTACATTAAACAATTCAGTTTAGCGTAAGTACAGTTTCAATGTCAAAAACAGTTCCATTTTAAACAATTCAGTTTAGCATAAGCACAGTTTAATTGTCAAAAACATTCCTATTTCAAGCTATTCAGTTTAGTCAAACAGTTCTAATTCAAACAATTCAGTTTAGCATAAGTATGCAGTTAGTTCTATTTAACTCATAGATAGGGGTGCTCCACATTCCCCAAAGCTCCAGCATCACTGGAACCTCACCATCAGATTGTTTAGTGTTATATCCAGGACACTCGTGGGGGGGGGTCTTACCCCTCTGCAGAGGTGCAGTCAGTGTAAGCCCCAACTAACTGAGTGGGCAAGCAAGCAGCAGACAGTATTGGTCTCTACATGAACACAAAATAGAGTACATGTGTTTCAAAGAAGAAGAAGCAATCTCCACTTTAAGAAGCAAGCCTCTAAAGTTAGTGGACTAGTTCATAGTTCAGCAGCAATATTTTATCTACTGAAAATGATGTCAGCATATAGATGTATTAAATCATGTGATGGTGATTTGTAAGATTACATATTCCCAGTTTTATGCTACTTTGCTTTTACAAAAGACCTACATTAATATTTGTTCAAGCTCAAAAAATATTAATGTAAGTCATGTAAAAGTTAAAGGGTGCAAAGCAAATTTTCATGACACTAAGGAACTGTTGGAAACATGCAACAAGTATCTCATTCTATAAATAAAATACATTTTCATAATAACTGATTCCCATTCTTAATGTATATGAGAAAGTGTGAAAAAAAACAAAAAAACAGTGACATTTCAAGAAATTTTCTTTATTTTATTTCTCTATTTTTGTGAAGATAATCAATTTGGTTATCATAATTGTTGGTATGTACCTTCATGTATATAGAATTTTTTTTCCTAAAGTTAATTTTTTTTTAGATTTGAGTGATTGATTTTAATGGCATATCAGTTTGTCTAGATGATTGTTTTATGTCCAGAGGTTAGGAAATCACATTCATCTTCATATTTTTTGTGTAGTTGTTTCTTAAGGTTTTTTCAGCACACAGTTTTATTAGATATAGATAATTTTGAAATAAATCTATTTAACCTAGAAATTAGCCAACTACCACTCCAGGTCAGAGTAGACCTGGGAGTAATGGGTACGAAGGGATACTCCCCAAATCTCCAGATACAGTTTATTGTCAAAATCAGGACATTCCATTTTTTTTTAGGTGGTGGTGGTGGGTTTTTACTCCTGTGTAGAGAATGCAGTCAGCATATTCTAAGCCCAGCTGACAGAGAAGATACTTTCACAAAAATGGAACTGAGCAGCATGTCCTATCATGACAAATTTTTTGGCAAAAAAAAAAAAAAAAATTCCTTTGGTACCATAACCCTCATTATACCACTAATCAGAATCTTTGAAATTATTTTTTCTAAAAATCAAAAAACCAATTCTGTGGTTACAATTTGGGAATTGTTGAGAACATGTAACAAGTTATGACAAACCATCTGAAGTCAGTATTGGTTGAAAACTACTAACACTGTTTGCTGGAGTGAGAACAACATCAATATGTGGCTTCCTAAAGTTACTATTCTGAGAAAAAATTTGTCATTAAACTGTTAAAATTTTTTTCACAGTTTCATCACTTTCTATAAGCATTGTATATATAAATCAAAGTAGAGTTCAATCAAGTGTTATGTAAAGAAACAAACCAATTTTATCCTGATAAAGGGTTACTAAAAACAAGTGATTACTATATGATGGACAGATTGAATTTTTAAAACCTGCTAAGCAAAAATTGTCCTTAACCCATAAATGAGAAATAGTTTTTTAAGATTGAAACTCAAATACAATGGAAAAGACTAATAGCAACTTTTGCTTTCAAAAATTAATTCTATAAATTACTTATTTTGTAACTCCAAATCAAAGGCTGACTTATATTCATGTATATACAGTACTTAGAGAAAAAAAATTACTAATATTTGATTCATTAGTCCATGAAGGACAAAATTCATACATAATACACTATACATAATGGCTTTGAATTTTAGAGATTTAAGGTTCAAATCTTACTGAAACTTTATTTTGAGTAATTCAATCTTTTTAAAAAAGGGCATAAATCATACAATGTTTGGTTTAATTTATTCTAACTAAAAAAGAAACATGGAGACAGATATTTTCTTAAAAGGAAGGCATAAAACATGTAAAAGTAAAGCAATAATAATGTTTACCCCTTTTTTAAATACCCAGGTTAATATATATATATATATATAATATTTTAAGCCTAAAATTTTTTTTTCAGTCTCATGTCACAATTGATCATGTTTATTTAGCTTTTTTCTCAAGTGCAGATTTAAAATAAATTCGACAAGGTTCAGGACAAGAATGAACAATTTTGACCCCAGGTAAAAACGAGATGCATATAAAGCTGGGTATGATTTTATGTTTGGGGAAGAGGGGGGAAAAAACAGCCATTTGTAAATTATTGTAGTCTAGTTTCTTGAAAACCTTGGTGCAGCTATTTAGACAGGAAAAGAAAGGGAAGTGCAGGGTGTGGGAAGTATTGGGGGCAGACAGGTCAAACCACCCATAAATCTGTAGTCTGATCCTTAAAGCAAATCTATGTTAAAGATAAAGAGTAGTCCATTTAGCAGATATTTACTAAATTTAATCTAGTCTGGAACAAGGGCAGACTAGCAAAATTTCCCATGAAGGATTGCACTTATTAACCATGGTTTCTACAACTAGCTTGCCAATAAAAGCAATTGCCCCAACCCACTTATTATATAAATCAGGTCTAAATGAAATTGTAATTTTTCAAAAATACTTTTTCCTATAAAAAATTGTCTATATAAAAAAAGATATTCTTTAATACAGTTGGTATCTTTGAAAACTAAAACAAAAAATTAATGATTTTTATCATGTTTCAATTACAAATGTTTGCTAAAAAGCCAGCTTTGGCTGCCATTAAGCTTGATGTCAAGTTCATCCTATTTATATTATGTATATTATAGTTAATTTTAAATAAGTGGAAACACAATAATTAGTGCTCAGTAGTTATCTCCCTTGAGAAATTATAATCATTAGGATGAGTGCAAACAATGTTATTATTAGATTGAAAATTGGATATTCTTTAAGTTAGAGCATCTTAATGCTATTGTATTAACAAAAATTTTGGTAAAATGTTCCATTTTTGCCATATTATGATAACATACAAACATATACAAATTGAATTATTATAATATGAATTATATTATTGAGCAATAAATAAATCTCTTTGCCATATATCTATTTACCCAATTGATAAATTTTGTATCTCTTCTCAAGTCTTTTTAAAGCATTTTTTTTTGCTTCAAGTTTTTTAACCCTTATTTTTTCTTAAGCTTGAAAAGTAATAATACAATAATCACATAGCCCACCCACTTGTTTTCAAATAGAACGAAAATCATGAATCAGATAGAAAATAAAAAAGAAAGTATATTATTGTACTAATTTATGTATAATATGCACCCCTAAATTTGGACTATGAAATTTTGGAGAAAAAAATTTTCATGTATAATACACACTGACTTTTTAGAATTCATAGCAGCTAAATTTAACATTTGTTCAACATTCTATCGATTTGTATTAAGAATAAGAATTCATATAGTTTACATTATGTTTAGAAAGACAAAATTTACATAGTATTTAAGATAAATGCACAGGCATGTTCCTGCAAAATTCAACAAGCTAGCAGCACATTAAGAAAAAAAATTATACTGGAATGTGTGTTTGTTTATAACAGCATAAAACAGAAGTATAGATATAACTTACATTCAGTCAATCAATCTCAATATAGTTCTCACATATAAGTTGGCAACCGTAGTCAAGAGTGAACTGAAAGCTTCCTTTACAATAGCAACTAAACCGAGGTGTAGAGGAGGGCACTACTCCTTTCCCTGGATTGCTCCACTTTACTCTTGATCCATACCTTATAATGCTGAGTGTTAAGCGAGGTAGCATCAAGTAAAATTTTTTGAGTCTTTGCTATGACTCGACCTAGGATTGAACCCAGGTCTCCTGTGTCGTTGGTAAACACTTTGGCCAATGTGCCGGTCTGAAAAATCTAGAAAAATAGCGTGTCTTGTGCACTAATAATTACTGTGATATCTAATCTCATAATTTTGGACAAAAATTATCAAAGTTCCATCCACAAAAGCAACTATTGACTTGGCAAGGCAGAAATTAGAACTGAAGACCTGATGGACTTTAATTCTACTCTCTAACACTGGGTTGTAATAATAAAATGTCTGAATGTTGGAGATAAAGCAAAATCAGAAAGGACAACAAAAAAAGAAGATATTAAAAAGAAGGTTTTAAAATCTATCAACTACTACTTCTTTATTTCTCAATTATAGTAGCATTGTGATAGAAGATATCCCTCAGTGGAATAATTTTAAGCAAAGAGAGAAAGAAAAAAAAGTATCTCTAAATACTTCTGATTCATAGACGTGTCTTTTTTTTTAACAAACTTTCAAGTTTTAGGGTTATAAAAAAAGAAAAAAGCAAGATTGTATGCATCACACTGAGTTTTAGCAGTTTTTGTAAACATATTGTGTGTCAGTATTTCAAAAAGTTTATAAAAAGCCAACAGATTATAATAGTCTTTAAATTATTTCACTATTTTTTATGTTTGCTTTTTTTCTTTCACAAAAAAAATAATTTCATTGTGTTCTTCAAAATAAGACTAGAGTTGTTTGAAATGTCAACCTCTGCTCTGACACAAAATATTCTAACAAAAAAGAAAAAAATATATATATGAATTGAAGGAAAGAAAAAAGAATGACATGTCTGGTTTCAAATATGATTTTTTTTTTTTCTTTTTTGACAATATCAAATAACAAGGTTTGTCTCAGTTTATTTTCTTATCAAGCCAAATTCTCATTTGTTTTTAAACACTTTGCTTTACTTGATAAACTTCAGAATTCCTGGAAATGAATAAACCATTTGGTTTCAGTCAAATAGCTTAGCCATAAAAATATTGCAATCTACTGATTACTAAAAGCCAAAAGAGAGACACAAAATGGCATTATGGTTATTACACTACAAATTAATGTATTTGATGGCATATTTTGAACTGGGCCAAATAAAGATTTTCCAGTACTATTCAGTATATCATCCAACAATTTTTAATAATATCTTTTTACAAATATTTCTTAATATTACCAGCTGAAATGGGACATTTCAGAAAGACATGAATCTTTCCTAGAACCTTGTCCCACTACCAGATGTCATGATAAAGGTCTTGGTACAAGCATGACAGAAGGTAGCTAATTCAGGTGAAGGATTCTTCCTTGCATATTGATAATATATAACTCTGCATTATCTGTCATATTAAATTTGGAGGGAAACTGGGCATTCAAAATGATGCTTAAGATGCCAGGTTAAACAAAACCCACAAAGATGTTCCAGTAACTGGAAAGTTATTAGACAAGTCATACAAAACTTAATTTTAAAAATTTATTTATATATATATTTACATAGCATGAAACTTTCTGAAACCTAAATTTTAACATAATATTAAAGGTTGCACCAGACATGAGATACAAACTAGGCTGAGCATTGGTGAAATATTCACAAACACAATGTTTGTATCTTGGATAAGATGCAATCCCCTAATATTAGGCTAAAATGTAGGTCTCAGAAACTTGCATGATGTGCAAGTATATACAGTAAACACAAAACCCTATTTTTCTCTGAACTAAACAACAAATAAATAGCTGTTGATTTCATCAAAGAATCTTAGCAAAAACATTTCTTGAAATCTTTTTGCTAATAGGAATCTCAATCTTATATAAAGGAAATTTTTTTTTTCAAACCCACAATTCTGTTCCCATTGAAAATGCTTACAGAAAACCTTCAAGATTAAATAAAAATAAAAGTTTAAAGTAATTAACAGGCATGAGAATTACTGATGTCAAGAAAGGATCATTAACCAAACATCTTTTTTTAATAATTGGTTACAAACAAGATGTTTTTGTTTTTTTTTTACTTGAAGATGGCATATAAACCCACACTATGTACTTACATTTAATATAATGATATTATGGACTTGGGCTAGGAACCAGAATTGGCATTCTATGGAGTATGGGTAAACATTGGTCTATCTGATACTTCAACCTTGCATATATGACCTAGAAGATAGGGGGGGTTATAGCATATCAACCTTTATATTTGGTGGTGGGAAATGATGAGGTCCTATATAAAATCAAATTCATTACTAAAGTAAATGGTTATCTTATATCAAATCTTATTGCTTTCATACGAAATTGACAAAAAGAAAAAAAAAAGCATTTTTTTTGCCTAATTTAAGATCTGTTTTCATCTAAACTGACTAACAAGATAGCTATACAAATATAAAGAGAAAGATAGACAAAGACACAAACACAAAAAAAGATTAAAAATAGTCTCTTAGTTCACTTACAAGTTTTCTTCTTCCAGCCTGTTTCTTTTCAACAACTCTCTGAAAAAAAAAATCTGACATTAAAAAGGACAATAAAAGAAAATTCAACATGTAAAAGAGAAACACTCATTAAAATGTTTTAAAATTCAAAGGAATAAATAAGTGGAGAAAGTATTTTTATCAACAATCAACACCTGTTTTTAACCTGTGATTCTTGAAAGCACGAGTTTTGACAATAAGAGAATAAAATTTGAACAGGAAAGATTTGGTTTGGTTTTATGGCATATCAACCTTTGTAGGTTATTTAACGCCAAATCCATTTTTATGTAAATAATCAGTTCTATTTAAAACAATTGACTTTACCATGAGTACACAGTTTAATTGTCAAAAACATTTCCATTTCAAGCTATTCAAGCAATTATATAACAATTCAGTTTAATGTAAGTACAGTTTCAATGTCAAAAAAAATTCAATTTCAAATAATTCAGTTTAGCATAAGCACGCAATTTAAATGATAGTACATTTTAATTGTGAAAAACATTTCTATTTCAAGCTATTCAGTTTAGTCAAGCAGTTCTAATTCAGCTAATTCAGTTTAGTATAAGTACAGATTTTGTTTACACACAGTTACATGTCAAAACAGTTCTATGTTAAACAATTCAGTTTAGTGTAAATACAGTTTCAATGTTAAAAAACAGTTCTATTTGAAATAATTCAGTTTAACATAAGCACGCAGTTTAAATGTAAGTACGGTTTAATTGTCAAAAACATTTCTATTTTAAGCTATTCAGTTTAGCATAAGTATGCCGTTAGTTCTATTTAACCCATAGATAGGGCCAGAGTGGACCTGGGAGCAATGGCAATGAAAGGGTACTCCATATTCCCCAAGGCCCCATCATTACTGGGACCTCACCATCAGATTGTTTAGTGTCATATCCAGGACACTCGTTGGGGGGGGGTCTTACCCCTCTGCAGAGGTGCAGTCAGTGTGTTCTACAGCCCCAGCTGACTGGGCAATACACAGAGTTAAATGTCAAACAGTTTTATTTCAGATAATTCAGTTCAGCATAAGTACACAGTTTCAATGTCAAAACAGTTCTACTTTAAACAATTCAGTTTTGCATAAATATGCAGTTTAAATGCAAAAATCAGTGAAAGAACCACGGTTTGGTTCTATTTAACCCATAGATAGGACCCATATCAGGTGCTACCATCAGTTTCACAATTACAACTAAATTCCCAATACATTTAAAGTTCATAACCATTTTATATTTTTGTTTTAGGGAATTGAGAGTCAGTAATTGTTGATAATATCAACCAAGGTTTTTATTAGGTATTTCATAATCTCAAAACCTATAGATGCAAAAAGATATATGCAACAATGTTGGTTATTTAATGTGAAGGTTATCTCTATCTCACAGGAGACAGAACATGTTAATGTAAGCTTACCCACTACAATGCTAAGTCAGTTTGCAGACACTAATGTTTTTTCTAGTGCACTGAGGAAGAGGTATTGTTCAGGATATAGGTTCCTAATGGCTAACATTAATACTATTTTAAATTTCCTAGATGAAACATTTTCCATTCTAATTCTCACCTAGGAGCAACTGAAATTGAGAAAGAAATACAATAATTGATAATGATTCATCAAAAAAATTCTAAATTATATCACCATATAATGAAATGAAGATGGTGGCATATCAAGTGTTCATGGAAAATAAATAATAGTTTTGATTAGTACTTGTCTTCAGGGCCCATGGCGCAGTGGATAGAGGCGTTGAGTCTCTGCGGTTCCAGGTGAGCATTGTCAGAAGATAGCGGTTTTAAATCCTACCCAAGCCGGCCAGAGGTTTACTTGGTCAAAAACGTGGTGTGATAGACAACTATGGAAGGCAGTAATTACTGGGGATACGGTTACAAGACTCAGCATTCCTATCTGAGGTCACAGTAAAATCACCTGAAGAAGGCCAGAGGTGAAATTTGGCCGAAACGTAGTGAAAGAAGAAACAACACAAAAACTACCAAGATGAGGAAAAAAAGTCCGCAATAAATTTAAAAAAAAAAAAAAAATTAATTCTCAGTTTTGATTAGATATGACTGTTATCAGTAGGTCTTTGTAGCCTAATTGGTAAGGCAGCCATCAAGTTAAGACAGTTGCTGAGGACAAGGGATGTGAGTTCTTGCCAAAGATTTATTCTTTACGCTGTTTATTGTGAAATGGAAATCTGGGAGTTGCAATAAATAGCAGCTAAAATTAAGATAAAAGAAATACTAGTACAAATTAACAATAACTAAAATACTTCTTTGCCATAAGGCTAAAGAATGATTTTACATATGGTCCTAATATATATGGTGCCTAAAGCACACACATTAATACGCACATATTGTCTACAGCTTAAAGTGTATAAAGCTGTCAAAGTGTGTTTGTGTTGGTCCAAATTTGACACTTTCTGTCAGGAATTGCAGGATTTATAACCATTTCAAGGCAATTCAGTAGACAATAAAGACAAATTAACTCCACCCAAAAAGGGCAGAATAAAAAAACAACTCAATATATACATGTATATAGATATATACTTATACATGTATGTGATATATAGAACTTTGTTACTCTTACTGAACCATGTTTTAACACAAAATGGCTGAACTTGTAACAAATCATTTGATTTGCACTTTCTATGAAGAATAGTAACAACAAATTTAAGCACTCATCAAGCAATCAATCACACACCATTTGCCTCAGTGATTTTTGGTTGGTGTAGGGAAAGATTAAACTTAAAATTGCAAAGGGTATACACAGTTTCAAATTTAGCCTTATAACAGAGAGTAAAATGACTGCTCTCTAATCTTATCCTACAAAGATATATATTGAAAACACACACAAGGCTTTTTATTCATTCTAAGTTTGACATTTATTTTACTGTTTACAAGAACACATTGGCAACGGAAAAACCCCAAACAACTTGTTAAATATCAACCCAATAAATACAACATGGTTGACAATATGCTGTACAGGTCAAACCAAAATTATATATATTAGTGATAATGATGGTTTAGCCCCCGAAACCATGAATGACACAAGAGTCATCATCTGAAGAAGGCTTTGTTAGTAGCACAACTTTTTTTTTCAGCATGTGGAGATATTATCTAGTAGATCCAGGAAAATTCAGATGAAATTACGAAAAACTAGTGAACACTGGGAAAAACCATACAATTACTACTACACCACAAAGAAATGGGATATGTTCACATGATGTGGGGTTAGAATAACATGCTAGAAAACAATACAGAGTATTCTCAATAAAATTAGTTGCTGGAGTCAATTATGGCATAAATGTCATATGGAAATTGTAAACCCGATTGAAGCTATCCAGTGTTAAAAAGTGTACTACACATGCAAAATCCATCATTTGTTTCATAAAATATGTCTACAAAAAAATTCATATACACAATTGCTTTGGCACTAAAATCATGTCTGAACTATCATGTAATGAAAACTTCCTTGGTGTTACAGTCATTGTATTTTTTTGCAACATGTACATATGTGTGTGCCCCTAAAAAATGTATACACACTTTTGTTGCCTATTTACAGCCATGATTATAAGCTGGAAGTTAAACACATTCATGATAAAGAATAATAAATTTCATTTTAATAACCATCAATTAACATATTTCTTTTAACTGTACAACAATTCTCTTCAACTTAAAAACAAACCTCTGCACAAAAAATGTCTTCTTAGTTTATCCACTAAGTAACATTCTGTTTTTTTCCTAAACATTTTAGATACCTCAAATCAAGTATCATGTATTTATAATTTTTAAAGACTCTTTTTCAACTTTATTTGATTTATTTATAAAAGCATTAACATATGATTGATTGATTTTAGTGACAGATCAACTCATCTAGATGTTAGGGAATCACATTCATTGTACATTCATCTTTACATTTTTTGTGTAGTTGTTTCTTAAGAGTTTTTTTAGCACACAGTCTTATCAAATGCAAACAGTTTTTAAGCAGATCTATTTGACTCATTAACAGATACCACCGCTCTGAGTCAGGATGGACTTGGGAGTAATGTCAATGAAGGGGTACTACACATTCCCCAGATTTCTCGAGCTTCAGTATCAAATACATTTTAGTGTCATACCCAGTACACTGGGGGGGGGCTTTACCCCTCTTCAGGTAATTCAGCATATTCTAAGCACTGCTGACAAGATGAGCATTAACATATGGACAATATCTAATAGCAAATCATGATTTTGCAATATTAAATTCACCTACCAATAATAACAAGAATATACATGTTTCTCTTGAAATTTTGTGTTCTCTTCAATTGAAAAAAAGGAAGTGTATGATTTTGTAACATTTTGTTTTCTGAATATTTCAAATACTTCAAATAAAACATTTATGCAGAAGAATTAAAGGCATTCATTTCCAAATTTTATTCTGACATTTATATAAGCATGTTTATATTTGGAGGAAATCACCATCTATTCAATAGAAATATAAAAAGCATTTCACTTTATTAATTTCACTAAAATTTAAACAAAATGCAATTTCTATTTTTCTGTTAACAACCTCTTTCTGATAAAGCATTTTCCCTTTGAAATTGTTGATTACATATTCATTGTCCAAGGAAAAAATTTGTAAATAGTGACCAGGTTGGTTTGGTTTTATGGCATATCAACCATTGTAGGTTATTTAATGCCAAATGCTGTATATACATATAAATTAAATATATATAATTTGTAAATGCAGAGTTAGTAGATAATATTTTTGAATAACCCACGGCTTATTTGTTTGCACACAGTTAAATGGTTTCAAATATTGATATCTAACACTAATAATTCTATTTAATATTAATCATTTGTTTGTACACAGTGAAGTGGTTACAAGTATTGCTATTTAACACTAATAATTCTATTCAACACTATTCCTTCTTTTGCACACAGTTAAAAGCTTCCATTCAATTTTTGCATACAGTTAAACAGTTTCAAGTATTCCACACTAATAGTTTTATTTCTACACAGTTAAATGGTTCTAAATATTGCTATGTAATACTACTCATTCAATTTAGGCACACAGTTAAAGGGTTTTAAATATTGCTATTCAACATTACTTTTTTTGTTTGTATACAGTTAAATGGTTTCAAGTATAGCTAAGTAACACTAACAATTACTTGTTTGCAAACAGTTAAACGGTCAAACAGTTCTACTTGACTCATAGACCCCTATCAGGTACTATCACTCTGGGTTAGAGTAGACCTGGGAATAATGGTAATGTAGGCATTTTAGTACATTCTCCAAAGCTCCAGAATTGGAGCCTGGCCATCAAATAGTTTAGTGTCATATCTAAGACACTCATTGGGGAGAGGGTCTTACCCTCTCTGCAAAGATGCAGTCAGCATATTCTACAGCCTTTGCTGGCTGGGATTTAGTAACCAGGGTTATTACATGAAATTAAACATACCAGTCGGTGAGGGCTCAGAATATGCTGACTATATATCCCTTACAGAGGAGCAAGTCCTCTCTAAAAAATAGAGGGACTTGGTGTGACACTAAACTGGATCAGGATCTGGAGACATCAGGAGTGTTAAGTACCCCTTAATTGCCATTATTCCCAAGTCCACTCTGACTCAGAGTAGTAGCATCTGTTAGAGTCCCATCTATGAGTTAAGTAGATCTGTTTAACAATTATTCATTTTCAATAGGGTTGTGTGTAAAAAAAAAAAAAAAAATCTCTTAAGAAATTACTACATAAAAATGTAAATATGAGCATACAATGAACATACTTCCTCAACTGCTAGGCATAAAAAGTAAAAGTAAAGTTAGCGACTGTAGTCGAGGGTGACCAGAAGGCTCCCTTTTCAATAGCTACTACACCGAGGTGTAGGGGAGGGCGCTACTCCTTTCCCTGGATTGCTCCACTTTACCCTTAATCCATAACTTATATTGCTGAGTGTTAAGCAAGGAGGTATCAAGTACCATTTTTATAGTCTTTGGTATGACGTGACCTGGGATTGAACTCAGGTCTCCCGGACCATTGGTGAACTCTCTACCCATTAGGCCAATGAGCAAGTCTAGGCATAAAATAACCCAAAACAGGTTGACATGTCATTAAAATCAATCAATGAAGAATAAATATTCAATGAAGAATAAATATAAATTATATATGTATAATACAAGTGGATTGGATATAATAGTATAAACTTTTTGTCTTGAAGCCCTTCTCATCAAAAGAAACCAAGTAATGTTAAATCTGATGAAGATGGTTAGTATTCAAAGCTGCCTCTTCAACCAATCCATCTGCCTGGAAATCTTTCATTAAAAATGGGGAGTTTCTCCAACAAATAATCATATTTCTGACATAATTGATCATTGAAGCATATATACCTTTTTTAAGTGAGGACATCTAGTATATATATATATATATATATATATATATATATATATATATATATATATATAAACTGTATGATGGCAATGTTATTTCTGTACAAAGTGTTAAAGGCATTTAAAAATGCCAGCTCCTAAATCATATTTTTATTGATTGTTTTACTTTAATAATTCATGAACAATATGAAATTTGGACAATTTTTACAAGATTTTCATCCAGTACTGAGACATTAAATTTGACAAGAGCTTATCAAAAAAAAAAATAAAGAGAACAAATTTAATGTGTGTTAAATTTAAAACATGTCTATATGAAAAATTGTTACCTAAATACACAATTCATATACATTGTGTGTGTGTGTGTGTGTGTGTGTGTGTGTGTGTGTGTGTGTGTGTGTGATGTATAAGATTTTATTAGTAAAAAGAGTCAAACATGTACACGTACCTTAGTAAATCCATAGTCAAATGTTTAAGAAGAAAAAAAAGTTTAAGACAAAAATATTTATTTTTCAATATAATCTCCTTGTAAATGAACTTAACCTAATGTTTTCTCCTTTAATCACATAGATGGAACATAAGTGTGAAAATTTATGATCATAATTCAATTAATAATTGTATCAGGATAAACTTACTGGTTCAACCTCTTGGGTACAATAATAAAGGATCGTCAATAAACACACTCATAGGAGAATATTTTACTTAGAATAAATAACAATAAAAACTGAAAAAAGTAAAACTTGAGAAATAGCAGAAGGGTGTTTAGAAGATATGTTTATTAATGTCTATAGAATACAATTTTTTAATTTAATGATCTTGGTGTGGATCTAAAAGTTAATCTTCGGCCCCAAGGGTCAGGGTGAGGAGAAACCATGTGTAGACATGCTTTGACTGGTATAAAATGAGAAATAAAATTAATGTTATTATCAGTAGCTTCTACTTGTAAATCCTTTTAAAAGTAAAATTTTCATTTTGTCATTTTTCCACTGTTAACAATGGCTCACTTTGTAATTTACATTATAAAAAGATATTTAGCTTAGCAGGGCTACACTTTCACCTGCTGAAGTCCTTCTCTTAAATTTTTTTACTTTAATGTTAATGATAAAAGAAAAAAATAATTTTTAATGAATTAGTGTTAAAAAATAAAAACTACAGGGTGTGGAAGCAAAATTAGGAATATTCTAGTATAATAATAATAATAAACTACTCTATAATAAGAAGATAAACATAAAATAGAAAATTTTCTCAATATGGCCACCATTTTTTTTCAATTACTGTATCAACATATAGTGTAATCAAGGGGGTTAAGGTCTTGGCTTGATGGAGACCATAAAGAAATCCCAATTATTTTGGAAATTTTTTTGGCTTGGTTTTGGCTTTAAGCAAATCATAGATTCTTAGTCATTTCTTTTCTTGCTCACTCATATTGGGCTGAATTTTAATAAATAATTGCTTGAATAATAGAGCTAATCATGAAAATTTAGATTTATCATGTTTTTTTCAAAAATTTAACTAATCAGACTAAAAAAAATGTTTTAAAAATTATTCCATATTTTGATTCTGCACCCTGTGAATAAAAATATATTTTTAAAAAATGAGACCCTAAGGGTGTGTAGCTCTAAGCTATTGTTTATCTAACTTATAGGTAAGTCCAACACAGCAGTCTAGCATAGGACCACGATAGAATTAAACTCACTAGTAATGGCTTTCAATGCTTACTAATTACTAATACAGCAGACAACTTTAGATATTTACTTAGTACGAGGCCAGAATAATCACTGCACAACAAATGTCAATTTTATGCAGTAAAAACTCTTGAACAAAGCAGAGTATATTACTAATGCTTCTTCATAGTTTCATTAATCTCCCACTTTAACAAATTCTAACCGTCAGCTTTACCCCATAATTTAGGCTACACTTTGAACTTTTTAGTATAAATAAGCAAACTGAACACCCTGTCTAACCAAACAATCCTTAAAACTGGAGAAACAAATAACAATTGGTGAAATAATTGGGGTTCTGCTATACATAATTCTAGGTGAATTTGTCTACAATTACAATTTTTAAATTAAGGATGCTAATTTTTTTATATTAATTCAAACCCTATCCTTGTAGGTAAATTATATCTGGTTTTGTATATATATATATATATATATATATATATATATATACACACACACAGAGTTGTGCATCATATAACATCCAGAACATATTCTAAAAAATTGAACATGGTACAATTTGGACAGTGTGAATAAAGCCTTTTTTCCTTTCTTTTTTTAAAGCCTAAAATCAACCATTTAAAAAAAAAATTATACCAGAACATATAATGAAGTAAAAAAATATACAATTTCTAAACATATATACAACACCTTAAATTTGTAGACTACTTACATCTGCCATTTAATTTAATTTTTCATTGCTATTAATAGTGGACATATAAACGAACAGAGGTTTGGTAGGAAGTTATATGACATAGGACAGTATTATATTTGACTAGAGATCTCTTTCAAGGATTGACATCCTGTGTCTCATTGTATTTCAATGGCAAGCAGGAAGAGTTGCTTGGAGGTGCTCATCTCCTCTTTAAGAAGCATTTAGTAATTAGTAAAGATTTAAATGATACTAGTAGCAAGGAATAATCTTAACCCTCACTACAAACTGTCTACTAGAATCATGGTGACACTGCAATGGGACAGAGTGAAAGAAAAGTTGGTTACATGCCTTTCACAAGGGGTTTTTTTTTGTGTGTGTGTAAATGATATAAACCATTTAAAGTGAAATCCCAGCTTTTCTGAGATTTATTTTACCTGAGTTGATAATAATTAGCCAGTATACACTGTTATATCATCTCTGAAAGAAATGCAAAAGAAACAGAATGTCTTTAATACCATGTTACAAGAAGTCCTTTTATCAACATTTCCCAAGACCTTAACTCTTTTAAGACCTTTAAGAGGAGAAACCAGAAGAATTATGTCCCCTGACTATATCCAGAAAATGGCAGCAGTTAGTCAAAATTTCTTTAGGGAAGGAAGAAAAAAACTACTTTCCTAAACAACTATTTATCTTATAATTATTTATTAACCTTGACTGAGACTAGCTTGCTGACCAGTGCCCCAGACCAGGCACTGATAGTTTTACTTATGTAATATAATGCCCGAGAGATTTTGTTTTATATATTTTGCCTTTCGGTTTAGTTAGGCTGAGAACCTTTCACTTAGCACATGGGTTAGTTAGGTGCAACATGAGCGCAGGTGTTCGCGTCATTCAGAGATGTCAAAATAAAAATCCCAGATAGAGAATGTGACCGTGGGATAGGAATGACATCATGCACCAGAAGTGTGCGCGGAGGATTTTGGGGATTTGAGAAAAGTCAGTGAGTGGAGTTTTAACGTCCGAAGAAGACTGTTGACTTTCAGGGCTCGCCGAGGCCTTGCGGCGGGTGCCACATGTGGTTTGGGGCAGATGGAAAAGTCAGCATAGAAAGATTGTATCTCTCTCTCCTTATGTCGAAAAGCCTTTTAACTCAAAGGTAATAAAAAGTTTTGTACCTTAACTAAGAAGTTGTAAGTGTTTTTCGTGTTTCAGGATTCCTATGTTATCTATATATGAGTTATGAACATTCTATGTATATTTCGCATATTCATGTATGGCTATGTTACACTTAGCTTAGTTTGATACACGAGTGCTTAGTGAGGATTGAACTCATTTTACTAACAAACTGGCCCACCAGACAAACTTGTCAACCACAACACCATGAAGGTGTCCTTTATCATAGTTTTTAAGCTTAGCTTAAGGTCACAGTAGTGGTCACCTAGCGAAGATGCATTTAGCCTGTCAAAATAATTATAAAGCATTTTGTTTAATTTATGTTGATAACATAATATTTAAGTTAAAAAAAAAAAAAAACAATGTTTAGTGCATAAATCATGCAAGCCATTGTTAGTAGGTTCTTCTTTTTTTGTTAGTAGGTTCTTTTTTTCTTTTTTTATACAGGGTACTTCACAGATGATAAAGTACACCAAAATTGACCAAGATTAAATAGCTATTAAAAATTATCCAATATGAAAATGAAACAATTTTGCAAGTAAATAAAGAGAACTACTTATATGTTATGGTAAATTGATCCCTAAGGATATAAACTTCTAACACACTCGGGGGGTGGGGAGCATCTAATTTTATGCAAGATATTGTAACTATTGTATATCAGTTCACTTGGATTAATTTTCTCACACTCTTTTGGCAGTTGTACCCTTCAACCTTCCTTGGTATCTATCAGCATTTTGGAAAGTGGAAACTTGATCTGAAAGAGCATGTATTTCTCCCTTCCATATACTTCATTCATGTCACAAGGAGAAAAACAAGATATAACAACATGAGAGAGGGAAAGATATGCTTACTTACTCAGATCAAGTTTGTTATTTCAAAATACAATAGACACCTGAGGATAGGAAAAATGACAGTGAGAACCGGAAATCAGTCCAAATGAACCAATACACAAGATGTGACCCAAAGGTCAAACAGATTGCTCAATTCAGTCATTAGTTAAATTATTCAAAATTTCCCAATATGTCACCAAACAATTTACTTATTTCTGGAAATGACTGCTAGAAAATTTTTTTAAAAATCCCCTTTTTTTTTTTTTAAATAATTTTTTTCCCTTTCTTTGAGAAAGCCCTTATAACACAGTGAACTTTTGATAGCACCCATTACAATGGTCATACCACACCCACTTTGTTAACATTTGTGTAGGCAAAGACTAAACAAAAGAAAAAAAATGTTTAAAAGGATTCACAGCACTATTGCTCTGAATAAACCCTTGTAGATTATAAACTACTACAATTGTAGCAAGTGTTCTTACAATCATAATAGCCATTAAAGGTTTATATTGCTATTTGATGAACCAAATCATTATCCCAAGTCATCCGAGAAAAAAGGAATGTTATTTTAAAACAGTTGAAAAATTTTCAATCATTTGACTGACTGACTGACTGACAAAAAAACAAAGACATTTAACCAAATTACAGTAGTATAAATAAAATTTTGAATGAGAAAGACAGAAGACATTTTTAGGACTTTAAAGAAACAATGATTTTTAGTGGTTATAATCAAATAAAAGATATGAGTCCATCTCTTCTCCTAGCTATGGGTAAAATAGTAAAGCAGACTGAGCTCTAGCCTTGGTGATTAAACAGTCTAGGAGAAGGATAACTCAATTCAAAACTAGCTTAAATCCCTAAGATAGTTTGATGTCTTTGAGATCATTTTGGCTAATTCTGAAATGACATTGGAGCCAAATATCAGCTCTTGCTTTGAACAATATTGGTGATGTGGAAACATACTGCATGAACAATAGCTGGTCTAGCATACAGCCAGGTCAAGTCTTGCATCTAGATGCAGATCAATAGTTTGAAGAGACAAATAGATGCCTCATCAGAAGTTATCTGAAACCAATTTAACCCTGATCATTATTTTACTCAGAGATAATGTCAGATACTAATAATAACTATAGAAAAAAATGTAAATATAAACATGTATAAAATAACCCAAGATGGATTGACATGCTGTTAAAATCAATCAATTAGCTCTGTAGAGTCTTTAATTTTTAAAATTAAAGATTCAATCTCTATATTATTTAAGCACACCATATATATATACATATATATATATATATACGTGGTGCATTCAATAAGTTTCCAGACTTTTTTGTGCAGGCATTTAAAATTGTTGTAGATTCTTGAAAATTCTTATGAGATGACTGACATTTTTATGATTTCAGCTTCAAATGAACAGCTACAGCAGCAATTGGAATACACCCTACTAAAGCCTGATTGTCACAGCTGGTGAATTTCAAAAATGCAATCTGGACATGAGGACACTTTAGAAGAACGATATACAATGAAATTCTGTTTTAAACTTGGAAAAAATGCCACAGAAATGTATGGAATGCTTCAGACTGTTTTTGGACCATCTTACATGAATCGAGCATCAGTTTTTGAGTGGCATAAGAGATTCAATGAAGGCAGGGAGTCTGTGAGGGATGATGACAGGTGTGGGAGGAGTAAGGTAATCAATACACCAGAGTCGATTGGCTAAACGGTTAGGGTTACTATGTTGAGGTTTTAAGGGAGTTCAGGAAGAGATTCCGTCGCAAGAAGTCAGCACTCTTCAAATCGGGTCAGTGGCATTTCCAGCAGGACAATGCACCAGTCCATAACTCCATCCTTGTCACAGACTATTTGACCAAGATAGGCATTAAGACAGTTCCTTAGCCTCCCTATAGTCCAGACCTTGCTCCCTGTGACTTTTGCTTATTCCCTAAGCTCAGAGGCTGTCGTTATGAGACAATTGAGGAGATGAAAGAGGCTGTGATGAAGGTTATTGACACGCTCACACAAGAAGACTTCCATGGGGCCTTCCAGAAGTTGTTGGAATAGTACAACAAGTGCATTGCAGCCAGAGGAGATTACTTCGAAGGGAACTAGAGTTTCAGGAGTGTACTATCAATAAAAGTGCCCATAAGAAAAAGTCTGGAAACTTATTTAACTTATTTTTTTATTAATTTAAAAGTCTGGAAACTTATATATATATATATATGAGAGAGAGAGAAAGAGACACACATGCACATATCTACATCATAATATGTTTGGATTGGTTTCAACCTTCATGGGTTATTTAATGCCAAAGTCATTCTTATGGAACTGCAGTGATATTATTTAACCCATAAGGGGGTTCCACACCTTTCCCAAGGGTATTAGTCTGAAAGTGAATGTACTGATGTGACTGGAGATTGAACTTGCTTTTTTCAAGGCTGCAGTCCATCACTTTAGCCATTACACCAAGGGGACTCGCCCCATCATAATATTCATGGCTATAAATAAAAACATGTGTATGTATTATATGCATGCAAATGCAAATCCTAACTTAAATTCAGGTTATTCCTTTAAAAAAAAAAAGATCCTACAGTTATGAAAATTCCTTCCCATCAATACCTATTCTGATAAATGTTTGATTATTCTGGTGTTTTCTATTACATTTCCATCTTACTGATAATGATATTTATGTACAAATCCACACACACATTTTTATTTTATTGCAATGTTTTCTTCTTAGCCTAGGCTAGCAAAAAAATCAAGTTGACATTTTTTTTGTCCTGACTGCATATATCTTACATATCTATAGACTTCTATTGGAAAAAAAAATCTGAGGTGTGGCGAGCACAAATAGAGAGAGAAAAATAGAATAGAAACGGTACAGGGAAAGCCAATGCTTGAATTGGGGGGGGAGAAACTAGTAAAATAAATGGAATAATACAGGAATAAAGAGGTGAGAGGAGAATAGCGTGGGCAGTTCAAGAATTGAAAGAGAATGGCAACAGGAGAGTGAAATGGGTAAAAAGAAACAGAATGAGAGAGGCAAGAGAGATAGAATGGGAGAGGCAAGAGAGATAGAATGGGAGAGACAAGAGAGATAGAATGGGAGAGGCAAGAGAGATAGAATGGGAGAGGCAAGAGAGATAGAATGGGAGAGGCAAGAGAGATAGAATGAGAGAGGCAAGAGAGATAGAATGAGAGAGTATAGCCATACAAAAGGGAAAATGAAAAGAAAGAAAATGTAAGAGAAAAAAAATAAGACAAGTATGAGATAAATTAAGGGAAGGTGAGAGAGAGACAAAGACAGACAGACAGACAGAGTAACTGTTCAGAGAAAAAGAGAGGGATGAGTCACTGTGAAGGATTATTTTTTTTTAATTTTTTATCAAAAATATTAAGGTCATCAATTTCTGTGAATTTTGAAAAAGGTGTGGGGCAGAGAGGAAAACATTGTTCCACTAATACATTAAGAAGAGAATTAATTACCTGTCCTTTTTATATTCCTCTTCAGGTTAATAATAAAAGTAATCTATAATCACCACTGTTTAACCACTTTGTCTTCTAGCTGAAGTGGACAAAATAATGCACTGAAATGTGTGTGTGTATGTGTATGAGTAAGAGAGAGAGAGAGGGATAAAAGGCAAATATGAAGGAAAGAAACAAAAGGTAGAGATGATGGGGTAGGGAAAAGAAGGGAAGACAGAGAAGAGAGAATGTGGGAAGAAAGGAGAAAAAAAAAGAGAAAGGTAGACAGGGAGGAAGAGAAGGGAGAAAGTGTAAATGTCTCCAAACATTACAGAAAATGCCACATTTGTCAGCATTTAAGATGCAGATTTTTTTTGTTTTGTTTTTGTCTTTGAAAAGAATTTTTGTAATTTTTATCATGTACTTTAAAGTGACTTTTCAGAGAGAATAATATCTTATTTTCTGTCTTCAGATGTATACAGGACAGAAATCTTTCCCAAGGTCTGAAAATGCATCATAACTGCTGATATCCAAAAGACTCTTCACAACTTTCATTCATGACATGTACACATTAGAAATAGGATAATGTTGGGATATTTGTTTTTCTTTTTAATCAGTTCTCTCATATGACAATAAATCAGGAAACTGTGAAATTTGAGAATGATACTTACTGCAACATTTTAATTAAAAGTGCTTTTTTTTCTTCCATTTAGATATTTCAAAATCTTAAAAATGAAGTTCCTGTATTAAATTATTAAACTGATATGTAGTAAATGTTTTCTTCTGTCAGTAATTAATGTTATGAAAGAAAAAAACTCAAACACTACAATTTTTGTCAGAAAAATACTTTGTTACAGAAATAAATTATCTTTTGTAATTTTTTTTTTTTAAATACAATTTTTAAATTTGACATTTTCATATAAAAAAATTGATGTCATAAGTTATTTAAACCCTAGCAACACCTACAAACCATGGTAGAAAGAAAGAAAGAAAAACAACTAAAAATACCACCAACCACCACCAAAAGTTGGGTAAGTGATGTGAAAAGTTGAGGAGCAGAAGTTGAAGGGGGGGATCAGAGAGAAAGAAAGACACACACACACACAGTGTATGTGAGAGAGAGAGAGAGAGAGAGAACAGCTCAGTCCAATGCAAAGCCCAAATGGGACAACCAGTTCCCACAATCAGGGATTGAGCAGAACACACTTCAGCTGTGGTGGTTCACCACTGAACCCACAGACAACTACATCCCCACCCTGTGTCCTAAGCCCTACTTGTACCTAAACATGGAGGTGGAAAGGAGGGCTGGGACTACACCAAGTTTGTCACCCTCAGCTTTTTGCCAGTGTAGGGTTTAGATAGAGATATCATAAACTATGTGTGTGTGTGTGTGTGTAAGAATTTGTGTGTGTGCATGACACACAAATTCTTACAAATACATAGAAATGCATTCATACTTTCCTAGCGTATTTATTAAGCTTAGTTTAGTCAGGCTAGAGAAATGTATATACAGAGTGCTTATGTTGGAGTAATGGTTAACAAGATAATCTTGTGGAAATAATTTTTTAAAGTTAACCATTCCCACTTCTGTAATGTTTTTTTTGTTTTGTCTTTTTATCCAGAGCAGTCTTGTTGTTTGTTTAGTTCTACAAGAATCTGTAAGAGACATTTTATTGTCCTTGTAGTTCATATATATTATAGAAAGACCCAAAATAAGATTCGGCAGTAGATATGTCAAGAGAATAGGCTAGCTGTAAAGTTGTGAAAGCCCAAACATTGGTTTAAAAATAGAACAAGACTAGCAGAAAGATTCTGCACTGAACACATACCCCTGAAGAGTGTAAGAGAATAGGTTGGCTATAAAGCTGTGAAGTATACAAACTGGATTAATAAAAAATAAAGTTTTTGCTCACAGACACTTCATTTATGACTCTTTACGATAAAAAATTCTGTTGTCTCCAAAATGTCCACTGAGCAAGGTTTAGGCCAAACTAACACTGTCATGAATAGAGTGACCATTTACAAATTTCCCTAAAAGAGGACATTGCTATCCAAAAAGAAGGACTTCTTATATTATCTGTATTGGTGGTATGTCAATAAACTACAATTTTCTTTTTACTGCCAATCTCTAGATCACAATGGCATACTGTACAGAAGACATGAAACTCATCTTTTCTGCTTCTAGATATAAACCCACATACTTTGGTTCATTCATGATTAAATTCCGTCTTTCTTTTCAGCATTTTTTCAGGAGATAAATAAGAACAGAAGCCTTAATACTTTACACTCTCAGCAGGGACTCAGCCTGTGCAGAAGAATAGAGAGGAAGGAACATGAATGACCTTGTAATTTAGACCTGACTGATGTGGAATGTTTCATTTGAATAATCTTCTACTATGCAGTAGTGGGCCATTCCATGTGGAGTCCTTGAGTTGTGAGAGAAAGCTTGTTACCATAGAGAGAAATTAGGGTCCTGTTACAATATGAGAAGATCAAAACAAATCCAGTTTCAGCTGGTACCAGATGCAGGATGGCTGCCACAAAGCCAGATGTCTGGCCACCCTAGTTATGAAGCTGATAAATTTTATAATATTCTCTGAAGACCAAAAAACAGGTGGATATATGCTGAAAACAACACCACTAATTAAAAGAGAATAAGTGTCATTTGAAGCAGTGAAGTGACCTCATATTTTTTCAATCTACTGAACTCTTCAGTCATCCTCACTTTGATATCAAATCTATTTTCAAAGAACAATACATCTCTCTTATCTTATTCAAAATTATTTTTATTTATTTATTTGCAGTTGTTACTCAATAGTCAGGCATGACAAACACAAATATTGGCCTCCTGGGTGTTTAAGCCTAGGTGAAATGGCTAGAATGCTGATTTACATGGAAGGCAGACTCTCACTCATATCTGATCTTGTGCTGCAAAAGACTGATTTCAACAATGAGTTTATCTAACTCCTAAGTGTTTAGTGTTAACTAAAAAGTACATTGGTAATATTTTACCCAGTTCAGTTTAACTTTTCAACAAAAGAAATACGGTCTTTAATCAAGTGCTACAAAATTAGCCAAAAAATATTTAGAATTTTATTAACCAAAGAGACAGCATTTTGTGAATTTATAAGTTTATACTAAATGTTTTTTGAAGATTTCAATCAACTTTTTTTCAGTGCCAGAATTTTTGTTAACAAATATGTTACCTTTTTATTGATTTTTATTTCAATGATTTTGACTTATTCATTTTTCCAGTTTCAAATTAAGGTGAAAGAATTTGGAACCAAGAAGAAATCTCAAGCAAAACTCAAACATACATCCCCATACTAGGAGGTTATGTCATGAAGCACTGCTGATACCACTTTGATCATAGAAACAGCAGCAGCTGTGGCAAAATAAAGACTTTTATGCCAAATCTTTCAGTCACTTCCTCCACGTCAATTTATTTCACACACTTCATCTTAGAACCTTAAATTAGGTTTATTTTAGTTTTCAGAAAGACAAATACTAGACAACCTCAGGTTAACTTTTGATAAGTCAAAATTTCTACATCCTTCCTGGAAGGAGGTGAGAATGCAGAGGAAGAACATGCCTTTAATGATTTTTTCCTTGCTAGCTCGCTAAGTTTGAAGTGTCTAAAATAATTTTAGGTGAGGGTGGAGAAATGACTTTTAACTAAAGGTTCTGGAATAAGCAAAGGTATGCCAAAAATGTCCTGGGCAACCATAAAATAGGGGTGTCTTTTTTCTCTCTACCCTCTTCCTTTTCAGTGACTGTTAAAGAGTCAAAAGGCTTAGAAGGAAAAGAAACAAAGAAATGATCCACATTACTTATGCAGGATGGGGGGGGCACCGAGTCACACTGAATGATTTATTTTTTGAGAAATAAAAAGATAGAGCAGCAAATGTTACATTTAATGAAAAGAAATTTGATGCCATTGGTTTCTGACTCTAGGTAGAACAAACATTTAGAATTGTTCAAATTTTGAATCCCAAAACACCATTTTGTTAGAAAAGAACTGAGAAAAATTGATGGGCAAAATATGAGGGTGAAAAGAGAAAATACAGAGAGTAAATAGGGGTATAGAGTCAGCATATTCTAAGCCCTGAAGTCACTTCAAGATTAAAGATATAAATCTATTTAATACAAACAAATTACACAATTTGTTTTTCACGATTTGATTTTTACTCTCAAATTTTTCTGTTGATAATAAACAAGAAATCAACAATCTAATGACAGTTTACACTTGGTTCATAGAGTCAGCCTAATGATTAAATTAATCTATATCTCTTTTGTTTGTTTCATATATCCATTTTCATGAGAGGGTTGTAAAAAAATAATTCAAAAATTTATTGAACCATGTAATTACCATTTTATTCCACCTTTTTCAATTTTATAATTTCATCCTTCAAGAATGTCTTAACTTTCTCAGCAAAGAACTGCTATGGTTGTCTTTTTCAGCCTTCCAGGTAATTTTTTTTTTTATAATGAGAATTCATTGGAAACCAAAATAAATGAAAAACCTAAGATCAAATATCTGAATATGACATATGAATAAAAACTTACCAAATTTAATGGGTAACATCATTTTATCAAAAAGAAAAATAATCAAATCATATCAAAGTACAATTAAAATCAGGGGTTACACTCATAAAACTTTAAACAATGAAATACTACAATGTATTGCTGGAATTAATTAAACCAGGTAATATAATCACTATGATCTTATTCTATAAAAGAAGAGATTTTTTCCTTTCTTTATAGATTATAAACTGAAAAAGACTGTAGAATACACTGGTTGAAACTTTGTGGCAACAACATCAGCAACTCAAAAATTGAATTCAATTGACTGAACTAATCTTCAACTCAATCATTAATTGCATATATTATCTGACAATAAAAGAACTTTTTATTTTGATTCAGATTATTTTCTTCATCTTCAAGTATCCTTCAGTTTTCCTCAGGTGTCTATAGCATTTTGGAATGTTGAACATTGCTCTGAGGGTGTATGAGCTTTCTCTCTTATACATGTCACATCTTGTGACTATGAACAGAGTATGATGGTGGAAAGAGAAAGAACAGAGATAATAGATTACCAAATCTATTATTTCTAAGATCAACCAAAAATCTTATCTCAGTTGCATTTCTTTCCTTATTGTCTATTTGAACAGATATAAATCAGTTCATTTAGTTAAGTTACTTTGAGATTAAAGATATAAATTTATTCAAGAGACAAATCTCATAATAATACAGAATTTTAAATTGTCTTGGAATTGTTCTTTCCTTTCATAATTTCAATATGTTTATTAGAAAGGAACCAATCCAAGAGCCCACAAGCAGACAAATTTCATATGATTTACATAGGAGAGAAAATGTAAGCAAACTTGGAGCAAGGTTTAACATTCTGAAATACAATAGATATCTAGGGAAGATAACACTGTGACAAAAAATAATAATAGAATAAATAATCATATTGCCCAGTCAGCAGGAGCTGTAGAATACACTGACTGCACCTCTGCCGAGAGGTAAGACCCTACCAAAGAGTGTCCTGGATATGACACTAAACAATCTGATGGTGAGGTTCCAGTAACACTGGAGCTTTGGGGAATGCAGTGCACCCCTTCATTGCCCTCGCTCCCAGGTTCACTCTGATCCAGAGTGGTAACACCTGATAGGGTCCTATCTATGGGTCAAATAGAACTAAAATGCATTCTTATGCTAAAATGAATTACTTGAAATAGAACTGTTTTGACATTTAAACTGTGTACTCACGCTAAACTGAATTGTTTGAAATAGAACTGATTATTTGAATAAAAATGGATTTGGCATTAAATAACCTACAAAGGTTCATATGATCTAAAAACCAACTAACTAAATAATCATAAAGAAATTTATCTGAACTAACCAACATACAATAACAAAAAAAAAAATGTACCCCAATTTTGCTGATATTACAAAGGAGAAAGCATTTTCATTTTCTCCCAGCTATGATGGAGAATTTGGTTGAAATTACAGAGTTAATATTTCTCTACAAGAGGTACAGTTGGTCTAACAGTTAACAGCACAGCAAATTCAAGACCCTTGAGAATACCATTAATGCATTTCATTTTTCCCAACTATAATTAAAGTATTAAGGTAGACTGGGCTCTAGTTTTAGTTGACAAAGAAGAAAAACTTTGAATTCAAAACCAGGTTGGATATGATAGTTGTCAGTTGCAGGTATATTTTTACCCAAACTCTTTGCCATTAGTAAGGTCATTTTTAGTGGAGTAACATTGGTTTGAATTCAGAGTTTTCCTTCTCCTCAACTGGTTATCTAACTAAGCTAAAGAAACCATCTGCCCTACTATTTAACCATAATGGAGAGAGAACAGATGGAATCATGCCTTTTCTCAAGGGTATTAGTGCAAAGCGAAACATCAACAGCTTCATCCAGGGTTTGGTTTGGTTTGTTGGGTTTTATGGCATATCAACCTTTGTAGGTTATTTAACACCAAATCCATTTTTATGTAAATAATCAGTTCTATTTAAAACATTTCAGTTTAGCATAAGTACATAGTTTGTCAAAAACATTTCTATTTCAAACTATTCAAGCAGTTATATGTAACAATTCAGTTAAGTGTAAATACAGTTTTAATTTCGAAAAACAGTTCCATTTCAAATAATTCAGTTAAGCATAAGCATGCAGTTCAAATGCAAGAACGGTTCAGTTGTCAAAAACATTTCTATTTCAAGCTATTCAGTTTACTCAAACAATTCAGTTTAGCATAAGTATGCTGTTAGTTCTATTTAACCCATAGATAGGGCCTTTATCAGCTGCTATCACTCCAGGCCAGAGTGTACCTGAGAGCGATGGCAATGAAGGGGTACTCTGCATTCCCCAAGAACCTCACCATCAGATTGTTTAGTGTCATATCCTGGACACCCATTGGGAGGTGGGGTCTTACCCCTTGGCAGAGGTGCAGTCAGTGTATTCTACAGCCCCAGCTGACTGGGCAACCAGGATTTGGACTCTAGTTGCTGATTCCATTTCTTATAACAATAACCCTTAAGCATGCCTTTTTATTATTTAATATAAAAGTGATTTTTCAAGCAGGTCCACATGATTTCAAAAACTGGCATAATGCACTCTTTCTTGTTCATTTGGCCCCCATTCTAGACCAAACTAAGCTTTGAAAATATAAATAAAAATATCTCAAGCATCTAACACAATGTTTAATAAATTTGTTTCTAAAACCACTTTCTTTTGTGCAATTAATTTGATCCTTAGTGTATGCTCCATACCCAAATCCTCTGCTAAAATAAATTAAGTTCAGTAAATACCTTCATATGATCTTTCATAGAGTAATGTTAATGAGGTAAGCTACACCCCCACTAAATATCCTATAGGTGTCTCAGCAAAGTAAATGCCTATGAAATAAATGAATGGTGATTTTCTGTTTCTTTGTAATTTGTCATGCTAAAAACAAAGAGATATATAAAATTATCATGCAAAACTAGGAAATACAATGTATATATTTTAAGCTTGTTTGTCCCTTTTTGTAAAATGGATTTTGATAACATTGCTTTTATTACATTTAACATGTTTGGTGATACAACTACTTAAAAAGTCAATATTTCAACAGAGGTAAAAATTGCATGTTCTGAATAATTTTTAAATTGACTGTGAATGTGTATGTCCTTAGCAGGAACAAGTTACAGCATTCTCGCTTTGCCCACAAACTACAAATTATGAAAAAATAAATCTAAATTCATTTTGAAGATACAATAAACTTTTTCAAATATAGCTAATTAAAACAAAATATTACTCTCAAACTAAATTTCCTATGACAATAACAATTACACCACAAACATGTCATGATAGAGTAGGACTTGGAAGTCAAACAACTCAAATAAAATGAAACCAACACATATCAAATGACTTCAGTCTCATCAACAATATCACAGTTCATGCAACTACTGAACAGTGATAATTCCTACTTGAAAAAGTAACACACACACACATTTTTTTTAATACTATTCATAAGTTTCAAATAAGATATCAAAAAATACTTTGAAATATCTTTAAACTAAAAAGCTGAAATGAACTTGTGGTATTTTTAAGATTTCCTACATTAGATCATATTTGGGGCTTCAGAGATTTTAGAAACTGTTTTATTGTTCTTTTTTTTATGGTTCCCCACACCCTAAGTGAAGAATGACTTATTTCTTCTCCAGTCATCTTCAAAATAATCCTTAAACAATGTTTTTCTTTATGGCAGGCTGTTAGCTCGCCATAATCATCTTGTCATGCACTGGGAATTTAGAAGCTCTGCAGTTGGCATTTTTCAAGAATTTTTTTAAGGCTCTCAAAAGGAAACATGTTTACTGTTGATTAAATTTCAATGATTTTTTTAAAGGTTTCTTTTTACATTCCCCCCCCGACAGTGTTTCTACTGTAAAATGATAAAAATAAAAGGTTATTTAGTATTTACAATATTTCAAAACTATTTAATCCAGTATATAATGAGTGATAATACCATTAAAGGTTTTTTCTAAGAGCAAGACATAAATGAAACTTTTGCCCAAAGTTTTTTTTTTAAATTAATTTTAGCTGAGTCAATGAAACTGTTAAATCTTCATCAACTGTTAAACTTAAAAGTATGTTCCTTAAAAGTTCAAAATGTGTGATAAAGAAAGATGTTTCCTTGGGAATGGTCAGTTTTCTTATAAAATCTGTAATACTCAAGTGGTATATCAAAATGTTTTTCATTCAAATCTAATGTGTAACTTTAAAAAAAAAATGAATGTGGGAAAAGTAATATTGACAATTTTAAGACATTGAGAAAAATGAGAAGGTGTAAAGGTGAGAGACAAGCTGGAAAAAAAAGGTGCTGTAAAGGGGATTGAATAAAATAAATAGTCAACATATTTCATATAACCACCAACTTGTCTTCACCCTCTGACCCCTTCATATTTGCCCACACATAACTCCTACCCTAGCTTCCTTTTGAAAGAATCCCCACCAACCCCAAGTGAGTCAAAGTCAGAGTCCCAAAAACAACCTCCACTTAAAAGAAGAAACCAAATAAATAACTAAATAAATAAATGAAAAATGCAACACACACCTAAGAAAACCACAAAAATGCCAAAAACTTTACTTGGGGCAAAAAGGAGAACAAGAAAAGAAAAAAAAATGAAAGAGTGAAAATAAATGAGCAAGAAAAAGAATAAAAAATTTTTTTTTTTCATATCATTATCAAGAGTGGGTGTGCAGGTTAGTCCCCACATGACTGACTCCTCCAGCGTGGGTGTTGATGAGAAAAAAAGAGATTAAATAAAAATGTATGATGAATGGATATATTACACACACACACACACACACACACACACAATCTTTGATGTGCAGAGTCAGCCTGCCTTAAAAAAAAAAAAAAAAATCAGTATCTTTTAGTAACTTAGGTTTGAATAAATCAGCCACTAAGAATCCCACCCCCACCTATGTATGTAAATAATAGTAAGAAATAAAAATAGACAAATTGATAATCAGATTTAGTTTCATGGTTTTCAGTGTTTTATCTCTGGTAAAAAAACCAAGATCATTCCATTATTACGAGCTAGCTGGTTGGCCTCTTCTCCTTATGTGAGTAAAAAAAAAAAATCATTTTGATTTTTATTTAATCTCAAATCAGCATCCATACCAGGAGGCAGTCACATAGCCTCCCTTCCCAAGTGCTAATAAAAATATGATAAAAAAAAGAAAGAATAAAAAATGAATGAAATAATTAATTAATGAGAGAGAAAAGAGAAAGAGGAACAAGAGAGAGAAATAATAAAAGAAAAAAAATGAGAGGAAGTAAAAGGAATAGAGACAGTAATTATGTACAATCCTCTCTCTCTCTCTCTCACACACACACACACACACACACACACACACACACACTAAATTGTAGCAGATGGGTGAGCAAGTAGGTAAATCCAAAATGCAATGACCTCCATGCAGTGCCAAAAATGTATGACTGATACTGATTATTACAACTATTATTATAACTCCTACTACTACTACTGTTATGACTATTACAATAACAAAAATAAATCAATCAAACTGGCTTAGATTTTCATTGGAAAAAAAAAAAAAAATCATTCAAAATAAAAAAGACATTTTTTCATTAAAATAGCTTTTATTTTCTTAATTTGTTTTTAAACTTAATTTTGTAAATTATGGCTTTCATCTGTATTACTTTTAAAGTGCTTGTTGCATTTTATTATTATTATTTTTTTTTTTTAATATTCTGTGAGTTTTTCTATTAGTACTAACTGGTGGTCATCACTGAAGTACAAAAGACGCCAAATCTCCTCAGCTCTCCAAAACTCTTCTCAATATTTTAACCGATTTCAACAGTGCTGGGGTCTAGACAGTCTCAATCCTTCCATAGATCTCCATTTTCCCCCTAGTCTCTTTTCCAGGTTCTTAAAGGATAGTTCCAAGAGCTCTAATTATGATTGATATTAGTGTCATTATCGTGTTCTGCAGTTTTCATAATGGTAATAAACTTTAAACATTTAACAGTAATGATAAACATTTGTTAGCGCATTGGGGAAAGAGCCTAAAAGGAAATGAACAAATAAATGCTAATTACAAGATGGAAAAAGGCTTAAAAAATAAATAAATAAATAAAAAATACCCAAGAAATCTTTTCTTCATTTATATATTATGTACGTAATTACAAACCAGTAAATGCAGCCTGATACCAAAACTTAAACTTTACCAATTTTCTCCACTCTGATAATTATCAGTACCTTAGTCGGATGTTGATTATAATCAACATCCGACCGTTGTAGTAAGGTACTTTTGTCATATAGGTGATACTTACTTTAGCACAAGGCCTGATATACTGAATACTCAGTAAGAATTCAACTCTAACTGTTCTGCCAGCCTAGTTCAATAACCATTATTCCATGAGGGACCCACTTTTGTCAATGAATAAGAAAAATTAACGATGATACAAAATGTGATCATTTTAAGAGGAGTAAGATCTCACCTTACAAGGTAATTTTCTGTAATCTTACTCGCCAAAATACCAAATAAAAAAACACATACACTACAAAAAGATGGATGGAAATTATGCAAATGTAACTCCAATCTTTTTCAGGTCTGCAAACAGATGACAAATTCAGGCCGTATTAGAAAAATTTTTAATGTTTCATAACATTTCATCATTTGTCCAAAAAGATAAACAACAACAAATGGACAACGATCTCAGGTGGAGATATCAGATGCAGGATCTAGCAACAACAACAACAATAATCCACCTACCAATCTATCCCAAAGCAAATCAAAACAAGATTCTCTAATTAAAAGAAATTCCTGCTGATAGATGGAGAAAATGAGGGCATACTAGAAAATAGAAATTTTAAAGTAAGCATTTTTTCTGTTCTCCAAAGTTCTTCATGCAGCTCTGAATATTTACTAAGCTAAGCTAACTATAAGAGTAGGGTAAGTTGGAAAAAGAGAAAAGCCTGCTTTCTAAGAAAATCATTTAAAGTTCTGAACTTGACCTAGTTACCTTTATTATTACAAGTGGGGAAATATGTCATTATTTTATATGATTAATTGATTTTAATAGCATGCCAACTTGTTTAGGGTTATTTTATACCTAGAGGTCAGGGAATTGCATTCAGTGTATTTTCATATTTACATTTTTTGTGTAGTTGCTTCTTAACAACTTTTATTTGCACACAGTCCAATCAAATAAGAATAATTTTCAAATGGATCTATTTGACTCATAGATGCAACCCTAACAGATACTACTACTCCAAGTCAGAGTGAACCTGGGAGTAATGGCAATGAAGGGGTACTCCAGAACTGAGGCCTAACCTTCAGATTCAGGTTAGTGTTATACCCAGAACACTACTTTTCTTTTTTGGGGGGGGAGTACAGGCAATAGGGTGAATCATTATTTTAGAAATAAAATTAAAAAATTACTGATGAAGAAAAAAATGTTGAATAATTTTTTTGTTTTTAAATCAAAATTTGTTACAAATTCTAAATAAGATATTCCACAATGACACAATATCAATGTTGGATATTAAAAAAATTACAGCAGCTATGTGAGGATACGGGATGTAACCCTGAAGACCTGCCAGAAGTGGCAAGAGAGGGTCAGGGATATCCGTGCTAGCGGTACGACATGATGATGATGATTAAAAAAAATGGATACAGGAAGATTGTGTTAGTCTTAAGTGAAGAAAGAATTAGCCAAAATCTATAGAAAAAAATTCTTAAAAATGACCTAAGAACCAGTTTTTCATTGCATTAATCAAAATACTCAAAATTCTGTTTATGCATAAAATATAGAAAAAAGAATTGACTTACTTTAGTAGGTGTTTTGTTTTTGCTTCCCTTCGGACGTCCTCGGGGTCTTTTTGGTTTTGGTTCTTCAGGCTTTAAAATAAAACATAAAAATCTTAAATAAATACAAGGTTACTGTTCAATAATTATCATATTGAGAAAACTCTTTTTTAAAATATGAATAATATTTTCACTTTTAATGACAACATTAAAACAACAATAAGCAATGACTGCATTTGGTAGCAAATAAGAATTTTACCCAAAATATCAAAATTTCATAAATTTGTAGGTTGATTGATTTTAACAGCATGTAAACCCATCTGGGAGTAAGGAATCACATTCTTGTACATTTATATTTACATTTTTTGTGTAGTTGTTTCTTAAAAATTTTCTCATTAGCCTAGTGGGTAAAGTGTTCACCAATGGTCCGAGAGACCTGGTTTCAATCCCAGGTTGCGTCATACCAAAAACTTTTAAAATGGTACTTGATACCTCCTCGCTTAACACTCAGCGATATAAGGTACATATCAAGGGTAAAGTGGATCAATCCAGAGAAAGGAGTAGCGCCCTCCCCTACACCTCGGTGTAGTAGCTATTGAAAAGGGAGCCATCTGGTCTCCCTCAACTATGGTCGCCAACTTTACTTTTTACTTTTATATATCAAGTATTCCTATCTAATACAAATAATTTGCACACAGTTATACGATTTCACATATTCTTATCCAATACTCATACTTTTCCAACAGACCTATTTGACCTATAGATGGGACCCTCACAGATACTACCACTCTAGATCAGGCGCAATGGCAATGAAGGGAATACTCCACACTCACCAAATCTCCAAAACTGAAACCTCACCATCAGATTCAGTTTAATGTCATACCCAAGACACCCTTTTTGGGATATGGATCTTATTCTCCTCCAGTGTATTCTAAGGCCTGACAACAGGGCATCTATAAATGTGTAATAATGCACAAAAAAAAAAAAAAAAAAAAAAAACTTGCTGCCCTGTCAGCTGGGGCTGTAGAATATGCCAACTGCACCTCTGGAAAGGAGTAAGACCTCTCTAACAAGTCTCCAGAGTATAACACTAAACTGAATCTGATGGAGAGGCTTCAGTCCTGGAGATTTGGGCAATGTGGAGTACCCCTTCATTAGTATTACTCCTAGGTCCACACTGATCAGGAGTAGTAGTACCTGTTAGGGTCTCATGTATGGGTCAAATCAAACTATTCAATCACTTATTATACTTGAAACTAATTAACTGTGCACAAACAAATGATGAATATTAAATGGAATTATTTAGAATTATTAGTGTTAAATAGCAATATTTGAAACCAATTAACTGTGTGCAAACGATTAATATCAAATAGAATTATCAGTATTGGATAGCAATACTAGAAGTCATTTAGTGTCCTGGGTTTGACATTAAACAGCATCTGATGGTGAAGCTCTAGTCTTGGAGATTGGGGAATCTGGAGTACCATTTCATTACCATTACTCTCAGATCCACTCTAACCCAGAGGGATTGTACCTGTTAGGGTCATATGTATGGGTCACTTGATAAATAGAATTACTAATGTTAAATACCAATACTTGAAAGCTTTTTACTTTGTGCAAACAAATGAGCTCTGACTTGTTTAAAAATGTTACCTACTATCTATTCACTTGAAAATTATATATTAATAAATAGGATTTGGCATTAGATAACCCACAAGAGTTGATATGCCATAAAACACAACCAAACCAACCAAAAGAAATTTGCTTTAAACTGGCCCAAATAGGAAACATAGATAAAATTTCAGTAACATTTGATATACCATCCAATAAATTTTTTCATAATATTCCCGACTGAAATGAAGGATGGGGGTCTTATATGCCATCAAACAAAGTAGTATTCCATACAGTAAAAAAAAAAAAAAAAAAAAAAAAAACTTTCAGAGTAGCAAAAGGTTTTATTTTGAACAGAACTTCTTATGACAACACTACCATATAACCTACTCACTTCCATGATAAATACAATCTAAGTTTAAAAGCTATTTTATTGCAAAAAATAAAATAAAATAAACAAATAAAAATAAGTTTAGTCAAAAAACCTGATATTTATAACTTCATTACCCAATGGGAATAATTTCTTCAGCTGTTGAAATATTTAATTGCCAGTTGGGTTATTAAATAAACAAGAATAATTTTGATCATTGTTCAACACATGCCATTGCAACTGAGGTGACCATTAGTCAAATACTTAAAACCAGCAACAATAATCTAATCAAATGGTTCAAACTGCACTGCAATAAAAGCTTCAAGTGCTAAATCAAAAAACTTTTCATTTATATCATGTGATAGAGTTAAAATTCTTAATTCATCTTAACTTTTTAGATGTGATGTGGTTCTTTGTTGGCATTTTCATATTTTTCCATAATATTAAGGTAGAAAAAATAAGGGAGCAGAAGATTAATTGATTTTAATGGCATGCCAACCTGTCTAGGGTTATTTTATGCCTATAGGTTAGGGAATTTCATTCATTCTAACTCTAACCCATGAAATTCCTGAAAGACAAGTTGTTTTTCTCTTTAATAAAATATACTTTGAAATTTCAAATATGATAATCAAGGCACAGCATATGAAAACAACACATCTTTTTGTGTAAAAAAAAAAATTTAAGCAAAAAGATCAGATTTTTTTTTCTTATTTTGCTTGAATTAAAGTATGAAAGATAAATGTTTTTCTTTCTGAAAACTTGGATGTAATGTTTGAAAGAGGATCTCAGTAATAATAACAACAATAATAATAATGACAATAATTTCACACCTCAAAATGAATATTCAAGAGAAAGAAATTTGGGGGAAAAAAAGGAGAGAACGGAAGAGAAAGAAAAAAAAAGAGAAAACAAAGGGGAAAAGAAAAAAGAGAAAGAAAAGAAAAAGAACAGCAAGAGAAATAGGAAAGAAAAGTCTTTAAAATTTTGTCAAATGCTCATATGTTGAACATCATTTGAATTGACACTTTAATGAACTTAAGATATTCTATCCTTGGACCACCCAAAAATCTTGTAAAAACACAAAATAAAAAAGATCAAAATAGCTATTTTGTTGTTTGTTTTAAGCTTTAAAAGTTATTAGGAGGAGAAAGTTTTAACAAATAAATAAATAAATACCATCTTACACCCATAATTTCCATTAAGGCTGACATGTTACACCAATGTACTTTAAGATCAACATTATCCTCAAATGACATTCATAGATTTTATTTTCACACTTGCTGGAAATTAGAAATGAATATTGACTTTAATTTGTGAAGATTTGCTGATATTGCAATTCTAAATACATATTTAATTTTCCATTTAATAATCAACAGTCCTTCTTATGAGATAGCAACATTTGTTCCTTGTATATTTTGAAAGCAAGATAAAATAGAATTGTAGCACAAGCATAATTAGGAAATAAATCCATAAAATATTGTTATCCTTCATAAATTGTTCAGGCAAACATTACTTGTTGGTTTTAATAATTGTTTTTCTGCAAATCCATTATTTGGCCTTCATCAGAAAGCATGAAGAGGTTTTTAATACAAATAGTTTAAGAGATTCTTAGAATTTACTAAGTTTTGCTGAGTGCACGGGCCTGCTGTACCTGCTGAAGTATCAGAAGTTCTTGTAGGCAGCATCTAAATTTCTCATTCATCCATATATGTATTACACTGGTCCTGTAACCTGATTTTGGTCATCAGGGTGCTACTCATATAGCATGTCTTGGGCCAGAAGAGCCTAGCAAAACCCATCCCTCTCCAGGTCTACAACTGGTTTGAATTCAGTTTCTCTTCTAGAATGGTTGCCATACTAAGGTTAAATAGCTCAGTCTGTCCTACTATTTACCTATAGCCAGAGAGAAAATAATTGGCTTCATACCATTCCCAAAAGTATTAGTGCTATGTGAAATACTTCATTCAGGATTTGAACTCAAGTAGCAGAGTCCACCTTCAATGACAATAACCAATATGCCACAGGCACCTCCATATACTAAGTAGATAAAATATGCATATAGTAATATTCCCAGGACACTTACAAAACACTAGAGATGCCATTTTTCAGGAGTCAAAAGATTGCATTGAGCCAAATGTGAATCACTTCTCCAAAAATAAAATAAAATCATCATTGAAAATTCAGCTAAAAGGTTTGTCAGACTATGATGATGGAATTTATAATAATGAAATCCATAACAATTACATCAACAATTTTGGTTGTGGGTCATAAGTATAGTATTTTTGTTTATACACAGTTAAATGTAAAAACAGTTAATTTCAAACAATTCAATTTTGCATAAGCACACATTTTGGTTCCATTTGACCCATAGATAGGATCTTATCAGGTGCTACCACTCTGAGTGGACCTGGGAGCGATAGCAATGAATGGGTACTCTGTGTTCCCCAAAGCTCCAGCATTACTGGAACCTCACCATCAGATTGTATCATATCCAGGACACTCATTGGAAGATTCTTACCCTTCTGCAGAGATGCATTCTGCAGCCTCAGCTGACTGGGCCAAACAATTTGGGATATCATTTAAAAAAGAAAATTTCATATTATGGGGAATAAATAAATTTTTTAAAAGAATTTAAATCAAATTAAAATAATTATCAAAATATGCAGAAACTCCCAGAGGCCTCTGACAGAAATAGGGGTGATACATGCGCAAAGAAAAGGGACCGTCCCAACAAAAGGAAAAATCTCATACTCTTTCAGCAGTGACCGGTGGAGTGACAACATCTAAATCGCCTTTGCTGTCAGTGGAAAGCCACGTGGCTGCTCTAAAGCGCCACGTTGACTAACCTTTCACTAGTAGCAGCCATCTCGGTTAACAGCATGCCAAAATATAAAAAGTATCAAAATGGACCTATCGATCTATGAATTAAAACACTGGACTTAGACAAACTTCCAAAAGCGACTAACACCTTGCTAAGGCTTTATATACCAAATACATTGTTAAAGCTTTAAATACCGAATAAAGACACATATATACCAAGAAACGACTAACATATTTTTAACACCTTGATGGGGGATTCAACCATTTCAATTGTATTCAGGGAGAATTTCCTCACCCATTGAATGGTTGTTGAACCCAGAAATAAAGGAAAAATATAAAAAATGTCTTCGTCTCCTATCTGTTACTATCTTCTTTCATATAATTCTTTTTGGGCCTTCTTATCCAAGAAGTTACACCAACAAAACAACGTGGGGTAAAAATAAAATAACCTCAGAATGGAGTCAGATAGCAAACGGCAACACAGCTTGCCCAGGGATACCATGATATCTAATCAAGCTGTATAAATGGACAATATATGAAAAAAATCATTCATTTTAACAACTTGGTTTCTATTTTTCAATCATATTTCTTAATCACACATACACAAAAGGTGTTACCCAATGTTTCCCTACATCTCTTGAAATCACTAATAAAAAAAATAAAAATCTTATTTACTTTTTTCTTTAAGGAAGCATTTTACACTTAAAGTTCCTTGAATTTTTTAATAACACACATTCTTTTACCAGAAAGAACATTTAAAACTGAATAGTTAAGTTGAAACCAATAAAAATAAAGAACGATTTATAAGTATTTGAACAAATAGACAATTTGCTCAAAATTACTTGATTTTGATTGTAAAAAATAGTTACAGTGTTCAAGAAGAACCAAATTTTATTGCCATCAACATAATAAGGCTTAATGTATATAGTCATGCTTTACAGTTTTAAAAGCTAAATTTCCAGAAATTCATTTTTAAGAGAATTAAATTTTCAATTGAAAAATTGTTGGGTTTTGTTTTGCTTTGTCTTTTTTCAAAGTTTTATTCAGAATCAATTACAGAAATTCAAAAAATGAATTTATTTATTTGAAAATTGCCAAATTAGTGCATTAAATTGGATCCCCTCCCCAGCTAAAACTCGGAGTAATGAGATTTTAACCTGTATTACATCTTACATCTCTTTTTACACAAGAAATATATATATTGTGTGTGTTTATATATACACAAACATACACATGTATATACTGGAGTAATGAATAACCTTGTGTAATGAATGATCCCTAATTTTTGGCCACAAAAAGGTGTTTTTTATCATATATTGTATGTAATGAACAGTAAGCTTGTTTTTGAGGTCAAAAAGTGGTCTTTAAAAGTTGCTCATTATGTTAGATACTTCCTTGTTGACAAGGCTGTCTAAGTTACATGAATATCAAAACAGGATGTACCTGTGTCTTAAGGTAAGCAAAATAGTAGAAATGTCGCATGAATTGCATGTGTGGCATACTGAGAAGAGTGACCACAAAGTGTGTGGACGTCCAGAAAATTATATAATGACTGAAGATTTTCAATCCTGAGAGAGAGAAGAAGGGAACCAGCAGAAGAGAGACTAGATGTCACACTGCTCTGAGCACTGGCCTTGTCCAGACGTCCCAGAGTTAGGAAGTAGAAAAAGGTCTGAAATGTATGCGACTCACTTAAATCAAAAGCAGGTATGATCCCAGAAGAAAAGAGTGCTTTGTGAAGGCCTTGAGTTGAAAAACATAAAAGTGATGATTAAATACCCGAGATAATACTGAGAAATGTGGAGAAACAGGCTCACTAAAGTCAAAAGCGAGTATGATCCCAGAAAAAAAGCCCTGAGTTGAAAAACATATAAAAGCTGAGATGATTAGATGTTTAAGTGGACCTGTACCAAATCCATGAAAAAAGAATCAAAAAGAAAGGTTTTCCCAAAATTCCGTATTTTTCTCTCTCTCTCTCTCTATATATATATATATATATATATATATATATATATATATATATATATATATCTTAGTGGTTCCTGACTCTCTCCCTTATGCAACTATTTCATAATAAAGAAAAACAAGAAGCAGATTATATTTTTATACATAGGTGTTGCAGTCTTACCATTCTGGTATACAACAAGTAAACTAGTATATAGAGTATATATATATATATATATATATATATATATATATATATATATCCTAGCAGATGTACCCAGTCTATGACCAGAATAAAAGGATTTTAGGAACCCAGTGAATGAGATAGAAAGAGTGAAGAGAGGAGTAAGCTAAAAATTCAAAATGTGTCCTTATTTGTAGCTGAAAGATTTCACCTACTAATTCAAATGAAAAGTATTTTATTTTATGAATTGCTTTTTCTTTTTATTATGTTTTAGTTTACATTTTTTTTAAATATATGAAAATATACTGGTGAAAAAATAATGTGAAATATACTGGTGAAAGTTTTAAAACGCTTTCATGATGTTTTTTTGGTCTACAATAAATTTTTATTTTTTACATTTAGTGCCTAGTTACTGAATATTTTAATAACTTTTGAAAAAGCAGCCTAGTTTTAATTCAAATTTTTATTCACCATCTAAAAATTTAATGATAAAAGAATCTAAGAATTCATGAATTACAATTTTCTTTAATTCTAAAAATCTCTTATTTACTTTTAAAATATTTTTTTAAAAATGTAACCCTAAAATTACGAGTGGTTTGAAACATTATCATAATTTCATTTTTCTAAAGATTCCTTTTCTTTAGATATGGCTAAAATTTAAATTTAGTTCTTAATTTTTTGTTGAGTTACAGTGATAAAAAATGTATTCATTTATTTTCTTTTTTTACTCTATAAAAATGTAACAATAAAAAGAAGCTAATAATAAAAAAATGTGTCTTTACTTTGAGGTGGAAAATTTCAAGTATTAATTCAAAAAGTATTTGTCTATTCAATAAATAGTTTATTTCTTTTTTTAAATTTGTGAGTTACATAAATTAAAAATTGATATATTTTGTTCTAATAAAAAATACAGAAAGTATTAATTTAAAAACTTAGTTGTTGAATTATTGATAAACAATGGTTTCATTTGATTTTTGTAATTTTTTTTCTTTTTTATCCTCTAGAAAAAGTATAATAAAAAGAAGCTATGAATTAAAGATGTAAATTTTTTTGTATTACAATCTCTTTTCTTTTTGTTTAACATTTAAAATAGTATTTTAGAAAAAGTACCCCCTGGTTTGAAACATTTTTATGATTTTTTTAGTACCCCAAAAAATTAAGAATTTTTTTTCACAATAAGGAGTAAATTACATAATGATTTTTGAAATTTTGCCTATAGAATCTGTATAATATTTAAACATGATTAATCTTAAAAATTAAATTGTTATAAATGATTTAGGTACTTACTAATGAAGAACTGGGAAAAGTTCCACAAATCAATTGATTTTTAATTATTTCATTTAATCAGAAAAAAATCCCAAACTAAATTTTGTACTTTTTCTTATTATAAACATATTAAAGTGTATGTGCGATTTTAATGCTCAATGACATCTTTTTTCTGTGTTATAAGGTGACATGTACATACTAAAACGTACACGAGTCATATATATATATATATATATATATATATATATATATATATATATATATATATTCACAAGATGCATATCAATGTCTGTAGCCTAATGAGGAAAATAGATATTTATATAAAATGAATGCTATCTTTAAACAAAATCTGTATCCTTGTTAATGAATTAAATTCAGTAGTGAATATTGATTATATAGATCAAATATAGGGTAGGAAAATTGTGTTGTACAAGTATTCCAAATGCCTTGAAAATCAGCATTTAGAACATTACCTGTGCTTAAACACTGACCCCTGGCAAATAAACAACTATCTAAGCCCCAAGGCAGGCTTAACAAAGACTGATGCAATATCAAAATGATTATACTTTGATTATTTCAGACTCAATATTATGATGGCCACATCAAAAAGGACAAATATTACACAATATTTTTTATTCCTCTTTCGTTGTGCACCAGTAATATTACCTTGAAAGAAAATTTTGAACAAATTGTGAATATAAAATTGCAAAAGGTTTAAGACAACAAATAATAAAAGATTGAGTGACATCTTATTGGTCAGAAGTGAAGAGGGAGAGAGTGTATGACTTGTCAAATGATATTGGTGGACAAGGGTAAATCTCTCATGTCACACTGACCACTAGCTCCAACTGGACACTGCAGAATGTGGTCTACTGTCTTGTTAAATCTCCTAGAAAGTACATGACCTGCAAGCAATTGTGGAGGAGGCTGGCATTTGGGGAAAAAAGAAGGAAGAGGGCAGCTGTTAATAATTACAGTCCAGTAAAGTGCTAACAATAATAATGATAATAATAATAATGCCTTGGAAACTGGACCAGAGGGTTAGCAGTAGAGACTGATGGTGGCAGGGAGGGGATGTAGGTTGAACAATTGAAGAAGGAGATTTCAGAATTAAGAGACACTTCACCAAAAAGTTTTAGATTTGTAGTAAAATTCTGTTTCTTGTAAAAGTGATTTCTTTTTAAAGAAACATTGCATTTTGAAGTATAAATTTGATGAATTTAACTATTTCTAAAAATCAATAAATCCATATTTTAGACACATCAAATATCTATACAAACAGATTATTGAAATTTTTAAAAAGTAACAAATAATTTGTTTCCTGATATAACTATTATTAAAATATATTTGCATTCTTTAAGATTCTAATTTTGTATAAATTATAATTCATACATAAGAATTTATTCACAAAACAATTATATAACAAAAAGTTTTAGAATTGGAATAAAACTGATTCTTGTATAAGTGAGTTTTTTTTATAATGGAAAAAGTGGGAGATTGGGATAAGGATGAGAGAAGAATGAAAATGAGAAAACTAAAGGAAAGGAGAAAGCAGATTAAGAAAGGGGGTGAGTAAAGAAAAGAAAGAAAAAGTGGAAGAAAAAAAGATGAATAAAAAGAAAAGGTGAAGAGATTGTGAAAGTGAAAAGTAGGAAGGAGAGAAAATCAAGGAAATAAATTGTCAACACAACACTGAATAAAATATCATAATATACTACTGTTTTATAATAGTTGTTACATTTACATATAAATTTCATACATTAAATGTAACAACAATTCTGGGACAGATCCAGTATATCATTAAATGACACTATAAACAAAACATTTACAAAATATTACATCAGATTGATCTCAATGAATGTAATTTTTTTTCAAAATTGAATAAAAAAGATTCAACAATTTCTTAAATAAATAAAAGTAAAACCTATTTATCAATTGTATACACAGATGAGGTGACTATTTACACATATGTAGTTTACATAATCTCCTGAAGCTCATTAAAGAAATGTCTGGGTGGTCTTACTACTCAAATATCAAATTCTAAATATATAAGAAACATTAGCATTTTGAGAAAGAAATTTGACAAATTCAACTATTTCTACAAATAAATAGATAAATCCATATTTTATAGATATATCAAAACTAAAACATTATTAAAACTTTTAAAAATCAGAAACAAAGTTTGTTTCCTAATATGAAAATTAAAATATATTTTCATTTTTTTCAAATTCTAATTATGTATAAATTATAATATACATAATTTTTCTAATCAGCACAATCCATACAGGGTAAAATTGTAACTTTTTTCAACAATCACATAATTCAATTTTAATAAAAATAGGAAAAAAAGAATTGTTTCTTTTGTTTTAAGATTAGCACTGGTTAGAGCATATAGTTTTTCTTTAATGATAGAGGAAAAACAAGTTGTGTTATAAATTTAAGTTTCATGAAGGCTTTGACCAAATATAAAGTCACTAAATAATTGAAAATAAACTTTAAATCATTCTTTATGTTTGTGATATCTTCTCAAAGTGATTTCATAGATTTAATGATGACCACAGACCTAAATTTTTCAAATTTCTTTGTTTACCAAGTAAATTATAACCAAATATTAAAATTGCTAAAATTGTTATCAATTTATATATTCTTGCATATTTATCAATTTACACAAATAAAAAATGTTAATTTATTAAGAAAATTATATATATATCTTAATAAATCAACATTTACACACACACACACACACACGTATCTTTAAAAATTCAAACTGTACACAGAAGGGAATAAACTTGAACTTTTTTTGTTTGGCTTTTATGGTCACATGATTTTTTTTTTTTTATTATAAATATTTGAACACTGGCCAAGTACCAACATATTTCAGACATTTAAATATGTATCCCTAAAAGATTTCTGCTCCCTTTAGACATTTTTCTTCTAGCAAAGTAGAAATGAAATCTAAATTAACCACCAGTTTCAGGTATAAAATTAAGGATCCACTATATATATATATATATATATATATATATACACACACACACACACACATAACTTAACAAAAAAGTTTACCTTAATAAAAATAGAGAAAAGAAAGAAAAAAACAAAAATCAAGAAAAAAAAATCTGAATTCTTTAAAAGGAAAATAAAGTAAACATTTTTTAATAAAGAGAAAGTCACCAATAATGTGGGTGGTGGAAATTAGCGGTGTTAAAAACCAAATTAACATTAAAATAAAGAAAATTATGCACAAAAAAGTCTACTCCCCCCTATGATTGAATGCTTGGAAATGTATATTTTGGTTATTATTTATTTATTTATTTATCTAAGTAGGTATGTGGGTCTCCTCCACCAAGTGAAATAAATCTTCCACCCCCGCATTTTTACGGAGGAAGAGGAGAGGTTAATTCTATTCTATTCTTTCTTTTGTTCTTTCGTGTTGTGAAGTAGTTATAATAGTCACGTAGTATTTCTTCGTGTCTTCACATCTAGCTGCAAACATTTAATGAATATTCATTAAATGACTGTATATGCATAAAATGATTTTCAAAAATTGACCACTTTTATTATGAGCTAAATTTCTTGTTATTTGCTCATTTTTCAACCTCACGCCAAAATTATTTATTATAATTAAAAAATATCTAAAAAAATAAATGTTTGCGTTTTTTTTATTATTATTCCTCAATTAAACCAGACAATCATTAGCAAACAATTAGAAGGAAAAAAAGAGGGTATTACATAAATGATTTTTTTTTTCTTCATGCACTCAAACTTTTTTTTCCCATTGATAAAACTCTGACCGAATTCCGTATACAACTGTAAAAAGTAACACTTCAACTCCTCTCTCTTTCTCTCTATCTCTAATAGTACGGATATTTAAATTATCATTTCGTACATTTACAATAGAATAAATTGTTTTACTTTTATACATGTACTTTTATTGATAAATAAGCAGTTTTTATTTTCTTTGTTTTGTTATTTCCAAAAAAGAAAAATTTAGAAAAAATATTTGAAATGCAGTAAAATTAAAGAGAAATCCTTACATGGAAGTATCTGACTTATTTAATGGATAATTATTATTACTAATATTGACACTACAACTAATAATAATAATAGGCAATCAAATAAGATATAATAAATTTTATTACAATTTTTTGAAAATGGAAAGAAAAGAAGAAAAATATTGACAACATCAGAAGACGACAGCCATTTTGAAATCACGTCTTTGCTTAGTTTTTTTGTTTTGTTTTTTCTTTGAATTAAAAACGTGTTTTTCTATTTAATCAACATATTTTTTATTTCTATTTCGGAAAAATTCTTTGGAAGATAATTTTATTATCAACGAACTGATGTTCGAATTCTTGTATGATCAAATTAATACGTCTGTTTAAAAAAAAACAACAAATAAACAAAAACAATTAAACTTTTTCGAGTTTTCAAAAAAGTAAACAAACAAAACACGTGAGTCCCGTTGTTTTATTTTTTAATACGAAGAAAATTTATTAAAGTTCTTTAAATTTCGATTTTAATTTTATTGCATTTTAAAACCAAATTTATCTCGAGTGAACTCATTTACAAACGTGTTTCTTAGACAATAAACATGAATCGAAAATATTGAAGCTTTTTTTCTTTTTAAAGGAAAAACTTTTTATAAAAAGTTTTTGCTACTTCAAGGGAGGATGGAACAGGTAGTTTCAACTTGTTTACAAGTTAAATTTAAACTTGTAAATTGAAAAATAGTTTTTTTTATTGAAACAATGTTAATAAAAAAAATAAAAATTAAATCTTATTACAATGAAAGCGTCATATTTCTTTCGTACCAGTTTTTAGAATGTTATTCACAAGGATAACAAAACTTTTCAGTAGAGAATGTTTATATTTTTAAAATTTAAGATAGACGTCTCTCTCTCTCTCTCTCTCTCAAGGAATAAAAAGACTTAAATAGATTTGGACTTATTTCAGATTTGTTATGTTTGAACAATTTCGTCCAGAGTGCAAGGCGTAAATGTTCAAACAGTTTAGAAATTTATTTGTAAATTTAAACAAATCTAAAATTTCTAAAAACTAAGAATAAGTTGTCAAGCTGCTAAAAACAAATTTTCAAAAAGATCAACTTTGAAAATTACACTCACACGAATGTTGCAATAAATGTGACACGCTGTTGTCAACTTAAACTTTTTACTTGGTATTTCAGTATTTAGCTTTGATATATAAACATTTGATCACTAACTGCAAATAAATAACTAAAAATCTAAATGCTAGGTTGGATTTAAACATTAAAAAACTATTAAAAAAAAAAAAAAAAGGACACAAAGCAACAAATTGATGGAATTTTTTAAAGAAAAAATAGCTTGATACAGCGTAAAAAGTAATCACAACGAACAAATAGAAATACATATGCACTAGACTTTAAAAACTTTACAAAGAAAAAGGAAAATAACACAACTAATTTTCGTTTTAATATCAATAGTTGTTATTCAATTGCCCCCTTTTTTCGACCAACAACCAATGAGAAAGTGCATCATTTCTTTCGCTTAGAATTTTTCACTATTTTTTTTTTCTTTCAGTAATATTAGAAGAAAGAAAGAAAAAAATATATAAACAGCATTTAAAAAATTAACAACATGAGAATTTGTGAGAGAAAGCGAAAGAAAAGACTTTACACACTCACACAGGGATTGAACTTGAAACACTTAGATGTTTTCAAGTCAATACTCTTGCTCGACTAATGCAACTATTTTCTCACCACCACTACAGTATTGTCTCCAGGGGGAAAAATAAAAAATTTCAAGACTAAGCCAAGTTATTGAAGTAAAAAAGTATTTCCCTCAATGAATATATATATATATATGATCAAGAGAGAAAAAAAATCAGCAAATGTCGAAAATGAGAAATATTAAAAGTAAAAACAAATCTGTAAATATATATATATATATTGTCCAACCTGATCTGATTTTGGCTTCCGAGGACGTCCTCTTTTCCTTTTTTCTGGCTGGTGTCCACCACTGCTGGCCTGCTGCCCTTCTTCCATGTCTGCCATCTTGTTGGCCTCTGTCGCTTCTTGGTAAAGGCAAACCCCACGCACCTTGTCTGCCTTCTCCAACAACAACCCCCAAACAAACACGACCAAAAATGATTTTGATTCTTTCTCTCTTAACAGTCGAAAGAAAGAAGGGACTCACTATATGCCTTTCTTCTTCTTCTTCCTCTTCCTCCTCCCCTCCTGACAGAGCTTCGCTTTTCTCTTCAGGCCCCTTCTGCACCCTCACACAACAATCACCGTCATGAAAGAGAAATTAAGAACAGTTGATAAATTTTCGACATGATTAGGTTTTGAAAAATAATCCCATAAAAAAAATTTTCATTTTGTTGCACGAAATTACTAAAATTAAATTAAATTTAAAAGGTGAGAGAGGAGGGAAAGAGGGAATACATTTTTCTTAATTACAGATCAAGTTGCACACCAAGTTGAACTTTAAAACTATTTTTTTAGGCTCGATTGTAATTTATGGACGATTAAAAATTCAGCAATTAAAAAATAAAATGAACACTTCTGTGTATCAAAAATCGTTTTTATAAAACTGCCAATATATCAACTAAAAGAAAGTGAAAAATGATTTCCAAGTCAGGGGATTTTTTTTTTTTCAAAAGTAAATTTTCAAGTATTACAAAATAAATATAAAACAATAAACCCTTAGAAATCATTATTTGGCAAAGTTTCTATTGTGACTTGCAAACAAATCCTGCCACTATGTTACTTTATAATTTTTAATCAATATTCGATTTTTAAAAGTTTTATCTAGCGACTTTATATTGTAACTATATTATAATTCCTTAACTCTCAATGAATGAAAGATGCAACAAAACAATTTACTATTTATCGCCGTATTTTTAAGTGTTCGGTTTTTGTTTTTTTTTGGTTTCCTTCTAATTTGACCGGAAGAAAATGACACTCTATCCAGGATATTAAGTGTTCTGGTAGTGCCAATATTATTTGTGAAAGAATTAAAATTGCAAGAATTTAATACTACCAGTTTATTCAGGAAAAATAAAGCCACGTTTTATAAGCTTCAGTTAACTATTGAACCTAAAATAAATGCAATTACTAATTTTAAGTTGTTTTTTTTTTTTTTCATTGCTAAGTCAAAGACATATTGCTATTTTAGAAAATGAAAATACAAATTTTACGTAAGTCTTGATCAATATATTTTATTTTAAAAAAAAAAAGTAAATTCTTCTTCTCAGTAATTTCTTAATAAATGTAAGAAATGATTTTAAAATATTTGCTCTATCGGTTACCCTGTTTTCAAAGGGAATTTCTTTAACTGAACACATCAAAAAGTTTAGATATGTTTCATGCAACAAATTTTCAGCTCTAGTTTGTTTTCTTTTTGTCTTTTCCTTTTCTAGCTTTATTTTTATAACGTTTAAAAAACCGTCGCTTTAATCTGAATCAACAGTAAGATTTTTTAAATATTTTAGAAGCGAATTTCTATTTAATAAATAGTTATATTATTTTTGAAAATAATTAACGTTCAAATTAAAACATTAAAATTCTAGAATTCATCAAAATATTTTTTTAATTTACTAAAGCGCATGATTTCATGTTTTGTTTTGTTTTTAAAGCTAATATAATTTGTCTTATAATAAAAAGACAAAAATAACATTTCTGTCGACTTTGAGAGAAAAAGATTTAGCAAACAACAAAATCTAGTTTTTATGATGGATAATCCTCTAAAAGGATTATATCTCCATGTAATCCTTTTTGTTGCCCTTGACTAGATTTTTCGCTCGTTTGTGGCTCAAAACAACAACATTTATCAGGGAAAAAAAGAAAAAATACAACGGACTTCATTCATAAAATTAACATCCAGGCAGACTAAAGTTTTCATTCACGTTTGTATGCATTCAACTTTACGTCTACTTTTACTACATAAACTAGAAAACTATTCTCTGATAAAAAAATTGTTTAAAATTAAAAAAAAACAAGACTACATATAAACGAAAATAATTGTTGTATACTTTATTAAAACGGATAAAAACAGAACCATTTATTTGGTATTATTTGACCATCTCCATAATACCTTAAATAATTTATTAACTTGAAAAATAAAACAAAAGTTCTTTAATCTTTATAAATTAAAGATTAAAGAACTTTTGTTTTATTTTTTTAAGTTAACAAATAATTCAAATAAATCTTTTAATTGCCGTTAAATCAACTGTTTAATGAGAAAATTGAGAGGCAGTCTTTTTTTCTATTAGAAATTCAGAAATATTTTAATTTAGAACTTAACACATTTTTAAAACAATAAAAATATTTTTATTTTCAGTATTGATTTTTTTTTCACATATTCTGTTGGCAAACAATTTTTCTTTACGTTACAGTACCTGTTCAGAGGCATCACTATTTTGACGGGGGAAGTTTTTTGGTGGGGGGGGGTACAAAAAGTTACTTAGCTCAAAATACAAATATGCAACGATAGTTGTAGTGTTACATCGTCACAAAAACAGGAAAAAAACAACACCTAAGCCGGATAAAAGAAGGCATGTAATTGAAAAGCGAAAATTGTCATAACATAATGGTGTCGTAAAAATAATTTTCTTTTAAATATTATCTATTCCTTTATCTATTTGAGTTGATTTAATTTGTGTTGGTTGGAAATAAATTTATGATTTTTTAAAATGTGTGTGTGTTTGCACTTACATTGGTGCGGAAACGTAGTACATACAACTCACAAAAACTTTATGAACAAGTTTTACTGATTGAAAAATAAAAGGCAGTAACCTTATTTATTTATTAAATCATGATAATGGGGACAACAAATTTAATCTTCAGCTGTTGGCTGTTGTTAATAATTCGTTGTGCTCTAACTTTTGTGTGTTTCTGGTGCTAAAAAAAACTTGGAGTGAGTTTCACAGGGTTGTAAAAAATACTTCTGCAGATGCTGTCTATATCGCTTACTTACATTTCCTTCTGATTTGCTATTATTATTATTCTTATTATTATTATTACAAAAGTTGGTCCCATGAGAAAGCCGAGGACCTTCTTGGTTCATAGTTTGTTTTGTTCTTTTTATCATTTCTCGAGAATGAACTTTTCGTCAACTCCTTTTTTTCCACTTTTACTCCGCCCCGCAAATGATAAGAAAAATAGAATTTAATTAGCGGGAAAAGTGGAATATAATTTTGGTAATAAAAACAACGAAATACTTTGATTTTTTTTTTAATTCACTGATAATGTCCATATTTCTTTGTCGAGTTTAAACTTCCGAGTTAAATCAAAATGTTAATTATATCAATTTCCTCAAAATCTCGATTTCTCCGTCACTAAAAGCCGGGTGTCCCTGGGTGGGGCCTTAAAAATAAACTTGCAGGTAGTAGGCGGGGCGTTTAAGAGATAGGGAGGAAAGGGGAGGAGTCCTAGAAAACATGAATAATTTTAGAGGGTCGGGCAATTTTTTTTTTCTTTTTTCTAATTTTTAAGGAGAAACTGTCTCAAATCGAAATCTTTAAAGTCATATATATATATATATATATATATATATATATATATATATATATATATATATATATATATGTAGTTAAGATTTTCTAAAGACGGAATCATAATAAATATGGTATTATAAAAAGAAAAGAGAAGAAAATTTATCTTTAATTCAATCTTTCTTTTTTAGAAGATGAGATTGTGAAAGTAATATTTTTTGATATTTTTACCTTGTGAGTCTTATAGACTTTCCAAGTCACTGCCGAGGAAAACATAATTTGATATAAAAATTTTCATTGAAATTAAATGTGTAGCAGTCTAATAAGGCAAGGGAGAAAACTTACTCATAATATTTTTTAAGAAAGTCATGTCGGGTATATTCAATACCCAAGTTAAAGGGTTGGATAATCAAACAAAACTTGAAATTGGAGTGGAAATCGAACAAAAACAATTTTTTTTTAATTCTCTTAGCTTGTCATCATGAATTTGAGTTAGAAGCATCAGTGATTTTGAGACATTAAACATTTTTTTTATGTCATGTGCATTGTTGTAACCAAACTGTTATTTAAAAAGTCCTTGTCAGATTGGTTAGAAGTAATTTACTAAGCTTTTTGCTTAAATGTAGCACAAGACCATATGAATGGGGCACCCAATGAGACTCGAACTCGCTTGTGAAGGTTTGATAACCATTACACCACCCGAGGCACCCTCATCAGATTGGGTAGTAATTTACTAAGCTTTTTGTTTAGATGTGGCATAAGGTCGAGTGAATGGGGAAACCCAATGAGATAGATAAGTTAGATCAGACAATGTTCAGCTATTTTCTCGTAATAAGAAGAAACTTTCTCCCATATGTAGACTTACATTCTAAGAACCAAATTAGACCTAAAACTTCCGTTTATCAAAATTTTAATCTATTAATTTCCAATAAAAACAGGCAGATTACTTCTCTCTGACATATTAAACGTAAGCCAAAATGGTTTCTTCCGGGGTGTTCCTTTCTTTTTATTGATTGAATTGAAAACGAGGTCAAATGATTAGCAGAAATAGTGAGTCAATGCTGTGTGTGTGTGTGTGTGTGTGTAAAATACCAGGAATCCCAAAATTATTGATCTCAATCTCCAAGAAATACAATATTGAATCAATATTCACTTTGTATCATTGAGTCAGAAATGGGTTTTTTTTCAGTTTTAACGCCCACTAGATGATCCATAAAACTGTCTGGTTCTCGTTGTAACAGCAGTCCGTGATCATATTGATGCTTCTATTTAGAAAGAGTAAAGAATTCTATTTTGTGTTTCATAGTTATGTTATATTGAGAATTTGGATGATATAAAGGAATAATGTTCAGTGCGAATGTAGATCACATGAAATTATTATGCAGTTACAAATTGAACTGAAAATTACTTTATTCTCTAGGAGTATTTGAAGTGCTCAAATAAAAATCCCACAATGATGTGCTGTTATTTGGGGGGTTTTTGTGGGGGATGCTTGGTTATGGTTATGCGTATAAAAAATGACAAAAAAATAAGAATTTTACTTCTATTCCCAAGTAATTACATAACTGTCATGTCTATTTGTTGAATTAAAACTAGTGAAATTTGAAACCAATCTACCTTAAAACAAATGTTGCAGAATCGGTTAGGTTTAAAACATTTGATCAATTTACCCCTATTTACCAACCCCTCCACTCGGGCAGGATATGACACAAGGTCAATTTTTAAGCGGAGTTTAACAGGTTTGAATTCAGAGTTTTCCTTCTCTTAGACTAGTTGCTTCACCAAGGCTGAAGAACCTAGTCTGCCCTACTATTTACCCATAGCTGGAGGGACAATTATGGGATTCATACCTTTTCCAAGGGTATTAGTGCTATGTGAAATGCAATCAGTCTCGTCCAGGATTTGAACTTGTGTCGCCGTGCCCATTTCCTACGACGATAACCATTACACCATTTGATCAATTTACAAACTCACAACAGTGTAATTTCTTTTCAAGTGAGGGTTGGTTTTTATAAACGTGAAGCTTTTTTTAAGATGATCAATTTTATCTTTAGATCTTATAACTAATACTAAGCTTAGTCTGGCAAAAAGCCACTGCAATGACTGAACTTACTACACATGCATATATTTTACATGACAAACTAAGCATCACATTAGTTTTCAGATGGGTAACCACTTTGAACAGTTAATTTAAGTTACCTAAAACCTAAGTGTTAGAATAAGCAAAAGGTCTATAAATAAAAACTAACCATCAATCTACAGTAGGGACCATACCTTTAACTTTTATAATCAACTTTTATATGTATACAAGCATAATGCCTATCAAAAATGGTGGGATTATTTATGTATGGATCAGTACTTCTGCATAGGATCAAAGTGTTGCTCTCAACCCATTGCCCAGACCAGAACATAGCTCCCTGGATGGGATCTAAGTGTAGTATCTGTACCTTCCCCACCTATTCAGTTGCATTTTCATTTTTAGATTGGATAAAGCAAAAAATAATCTAGTCCTGAGCATTTTCAACCTGAGGCAGTACCTCTCCATTGCTCTAATAGAAGGAGGCAGTTTTTTTTTTAAGTTTTTAGGTTTTTTATAACTTTACAAAATTTTGTAATGTTATAAAAAATCTAAAAACTATTTTTCTAAACTAGTCTCAATCTAAGGTCATTGTCAGGAGGTAGACAGGACTCTAACAGATACTACCACCCCAGGTCAGAGTGAACCAAGGAGTAATGGCATTGAAGGGAATACTCCACACACCTCATATCCAGAACTGGAGTCCTACCATTAGATACAGTTTTGTGTCATACCCAAGACATTCCTTTTTGGAGGACGTGTCTTACCCCACAGTACAGGATACAGTCAATTATTCTAAGCCCTGCTGACAAGGTGGATAGAACTAAGTGGTGCTATAATCTTGTGTTAACAGATTAGACTGGAATAAACTAATTATATATATATATATATATATATATATATATATATATATAAAGTTGTACCATTGAAAATTCCATGAGATATATACATAATAACTGCATAAATTAAAACTATGAGTAACATTCTGCTATAAATCATAGTCAATTTCTATTTTTATTTTAACATTTGGTGAATTAATATAAACCTAACAATAATAAATTAAAAATAACTTTACAATAAAAAAAAAGTTTAAAAAGACTTGAATGGAATAAATTGAAGGTTTAGTTTTTTGAAGTCACTTTGTTACTAAATATATTTGTCTTATTTTTTAGAAAAATTTAGTTACCTTTTTTGGCACTTGATTCAATTTACAATTAGGCTAACATTACCCATTCATGATAAACTCAAAGTTAATAACACTATCACTGTTGAGAATAATCATAAAAACCTATGAACAAAATCACAGGTTATTAAAAAAATCTGAAAATGAATAACTAAATCATTCCCTTTCAATTTTATTTTTTCTAATAACCCATTTTCTTTTTCTTTAAATAAGTGATTTTTAAAATAAAATTAAATGAGAATTTTTAAGTAGAATTGAATAAGCAATTTTTAAAGTAAACTATACAAATGAGATAACCACAATAAGGAAAAAATTGCTATTTTTGTCAAGTTCATATATCATCCTCTGCAGAAATTATTTAGCTATTGCAAAGTTCATGTCCATCCTGGCTATACATTGAAAAGTCTGACTTCAGGGAGATGTCCTTATCCCTATTAGCATCTGAATCTCATCTAAAAGGGCAAGGGTCAGGTTCATTGCCTGATGTCTGAGGTTCACCCTCACCCCCGCATATGCCAAATAGAAGATATGCCAAGCAATTTTTAGCACTTCCCTTGACTGTGCATCTATGTGTAAGAGGGCTTTAAGCTAAAATGTTGTCCTTGTGTCACATCCTGTCTATTGTGGAGGGGTTATGTAAAAAAGTGGCTGTTTTGACAACAATCTTATGTAGAACCTGGATCAGGAAAAACAGACAGGACTGCTTTTCTTCCCCCCCTCTCTCTCTTAGAGTAAGTTTTAAATAAAATTAAATAATAGATTTTTTAAAAGGTTTGGTTTGGTTTGGTTTGGTTTCTTTTGTTTAATGGCATATCAACCTTTGTAGGTTATTTAATGCCAAAGCTATTCTCCTAGAAGAACAGTAGTAGTACTATTTAACCCATAGCTGGGAGGATAAGGGGGTTAATACCTTTCCCAAGGGTATCTGTCTGAAAGTGAACATAATAGCGCGACTAGAGTACGAACTTGCTTACTACGATTCCGCAGTCCATCGCTTTAACCATTACACCATGAGGACACCCTGATTTTTTTAAAAGTAAAATTGAATAAGCATTTATATATACACATATAAATATGTATGTATGTATATATATGCGTGTGTGTGTGTATATATATATGTATAAATGTATGCATATGTGTGTGTATATATATATATATATATATATATATATATATATATATATATATAATTGAGAAACATGAAAATCAATAAGTATATTTCATTATAAATTTTTTTTGCCTGTTAATAATAATCAAATATACTTATTGATTTTCTTGTTTCTCAATGATATTTGGCTCTGTAGAAGCTTATTTATATATATTTACATATATCATAAACTTTACATTGAACACTCAATTTGGATAATTTCATTTTAGTATATCTATAGAATCTATGATATATATATATATATATATATATATATATATATATATGAATAAATAAATCATTTTGAAAACGTTTTGTCATAAATTATGTTCAATAATGCTGAGTTGTGCAAAGTAAAGTTTAAAATACAATAAATAATTTTTTATTCACTTTCTCATGACAGTCTTATTAGTTTCCTGTACGTTTACAAAAAAAAAAATAGAATCATCTAATCAGACATCTCATCTCAAATACATGGTATGATTAGTAATGAGATTATCATGAGGTGCTGAGTTAACTTTTATTCATATATATATATATATATATATATATATATATATATATATATATATATACACACACACGCATATATATATACATATGTGTATATATAAATGCTTATTCAATTTTACTTTTAAAAAATCACTTATTTAATTTTATTTAAAAATTACTCTGAGAGAGAGAGAGAGAGAGAGAGAGAGAGAGAGAGAGAGAGAAAAGCAGTCCTGTCTGTCTGTTTTTCCTGATCCAGGTTCTACATAAGATTGTTGTCAAAACAGCCACTTTTTTACATTGAGTGTTCACTATAAAGTTTATATATATAAATAATCTTCTGCAGAGATTTCCTTAAGCTATGAGATATTTTCATTTAACATTCTGGGACTGGTGTCTTCAGGTTTTTTTTTAACAATACTTTTCTGCTAATGTATATTCTTTGGGCTTTTTCAAGGGTTTGTTACATCTAGTAGTATTTACAAGTCGCTTATTCTTTTTTTTTTTTCTCATCTCAACAATTTAACAGTAAAATTAATTACAAGACAGACACAGCTGAAGGTATGAGGCTTAGGCACATGATGTTCTTTCTTCTTCTTCTATAAAATATTTATAAAATCTGTGATAATTTAATTGAATCTCCACTTCTATCTTCCAGAAAGAAAAAAAAAACTGCTTCTAATATGATGAATGGGTATTTTAAAAAGTTAATAACTTCAGAATCATTCCTATTAGAATTATGAAGATGAGGACAAAATTTAAGAAATTTAACATGTTCAATGCAACACAACCCATTGAAGGATTGTGCTATATTTTTAGCACGTGATCCACTGGTGGGTCGGTTTATACTAATAAAAATATGGCATAATCCACCAGTGGATCAGATCCCTTTAAATATGTCAATAAAGATAGAGGAAACATTTATCATTAATAAGTTTGATTAGTATTTTCTTTCATCTTTAATTTTTACTACTTTTTTACAACTTACTCAGTTTGTCATTCTACAACAATAAGAAACAATGCAGATAAGAAATAATATGAAATATAGGATGAAATTAGAAAAAAAACCCTGTTCTTTTAGTTGAAGAGTTATTTAAGATAGTATCCTCTTTTTTGATGCTCATCCAAATAATTGATAAAATGATAACACTACTTGTTTATATTAATTATTTCAATATTTCAGAGAAAATAATGATATATATCCTTAAATGTTTAATTACGAATCTGCTAAATTTAATGCTCAGGAAAATAAATAAATAAAAATAGAAAAGATATATCCATTTCCACTAAAATATCAAATTAAAAAAAAAATTTTTTTTTTTTTTTTTTTAGAACTTCAAAGTCAAAATTACCCAAAACTTCAAACAGAAAATTATTTAATTTTATAGATGAAAAGGAAAATTAAAATAAAATGTGTTTCCAAAGTCTAAATCTTAGTGATACAAAGTTAGGGAATATGTCCCAGTTTTTGAAGAATTTTTCCATTCTGTGGACTTGATTGGAAAACAGAAACCTTGTTAATTCTGTCTGCAGTGACTAGAATATTAGAAATGTCTTTTCTCTGTAGTCTCCCTTTTCCACTGGTCAGTTGAGTGGCTAGCCACATTCCTCAGTCAGAGAAGGATCAATAGCATCAGGGTCAGTGCATTGTCCTTATATTAAGACAAATGGTCTGGATCCTCATTGCAATGTCCAGTTGAAGCTGACTCATGACCAATAATTGCATGACTCAGCACTATGTCATCAAGCTAGACAATATGGCTGCTGGTTAACAGGGACATCTCAATCCTTTAGCCTTGTCTTGTCCAGCTTTTCGACAAAGCAAATAGTTGGTCCCTACTGTTATAATGCAGAGTGTGGTGAGAGAGAGAGAGAGAGAGAGAGAGAGAGAGAGAGTGTGTGTGTGTGATCTTGACCAACTAGCCAGATAGAATCTTTTTATCATAAATTTTCTTAAAAAAATTAAATTTTTTTACTTAAATTTGAAATCTGTGTTAATTTTCAGTAGGTCTTTATGAGATATTAAAAATAGAGACAGATTAGTAAACAAGATTTTATGCATGCAAAAAGGTCAGGAGTATAAAGTTTACAGTACCGCTAACCCCCTTAAAAAAAGATTCTATCATGAAAATTACACAGAATTAAAAATACTTCTTGTTTACATGTTGGAATAAAATTTACTAGGTTAGAAAAAATCATTTACATAAATTTAAATGTATAATAGCATCAGAATCATAAATCAATAAGATTATTCATGTATAGCTCTCCATTAACGTCTAGGATTAGAGTGTAATATCTGTGAGCTCTATCTGTGATCACAGTGTTGCTCCATGGTCCTTTGTTTTGGAACAGAGTATTGTGTTTGTATGCTCTGTGAAGCATTAAACACACACACAATATATATAAGTCCTGATGAAGGTTATTAAAACAGAAACATTTAACATTGGTTTTACATCAAAATAAATTCATCCAATTTGGATAATTCTGTTTTTCTACTTTCTTCATATATATATATATATATATTTTGTCATCCACAGACAGACATTTCATTGTATCACAACTCATCAGTGTGGCTAGACACGCGAGGTGCTTCAAGCTGGGATTGAAACCCGGCTGACTTTACGTCAGTTGGATATCTTGCTGCACAGCCATCAGCAACCTCAGCATAAGCAAAGGGATTTAACATATATGTATTATTTTTCTTTTGTTTACATATACGCTTAATGCCTACCGAGTGCTCAATTCATTAGAAGAGCTTTGCATTACGCAAGTGGCAATTTCCTTTGCAAGAGTGCTCAATTCCCCAGGGAGAGGGAGCATGTATATAATATATATATATATACACACAGTGGCACCCTTGAGTTTGGAGAGTTTGATCATAAAAAAAGTTTACTTGTTCTAACATCTAGTTTTCACCGTTTCCTTTCAAAGATACAATTGTGGGAATTATATACCTGAAAAATGACTTGTAAAAATTAAAAACCAGTTTATTTTTTTTAAAATTCAATAACAATATTTTCCTCTTAACATGGCATTATATATATTTACACACCTACTATAAAATAGGTGAAAAATATTTAATAGTAAATGACAGCTGCTCCATCATGTATAAGGTATCTTTATGCCCTATACACTTTTTGGGTGTGCGTATGGAGGAGGTGCACACACACACATAAGTTAGGATAGTGTAGACACAAAGTTAACAGCAATTATTAGACCAAGTCACTCACCAAGTGCCACTGATCCTATGTCTATGCTATCTTAACTCAGAGATATATATATGCTCCATCATAGATATTGATCACTACTAATATAATTTTTTATAAGCACTATCCGCCTAGTATAAAAGTAAAACCTAGAAATACTAATAAACCATTTCCCTATGTGGCTTTTGATGGAAAGAGACATCTGCAGCTTAAGTTGGATTTCATAATTGTCATTGACAACTTAGTTTAAGAAATACTACCCATACCATAATAGTCCTTATACTTATTGTGTGAAATTTATATGCAAATGTATCATATATTATGGGACAGAGATAGTATATTGGTACGACATTTAAATTCTCAATTTAAATTTAAAAAAAAAAAATTTCTCTTTGAGTGATTTAATTGGAAAAGATGAATATAAGATTATACAAGTAATATTCTTATTTACTAAATGTAGAGTTGCTGCTACTAAATGGTCACTAATCTAAGTACTGAGTAGGCTCAACTTTGGTGATCTGGCAGAAATCAGTGCTACAAGCAATATCTTGATTTTTTTTTTTGTATAATAAAAGCCACAACTATTATGATTTAAACCTTTTTTTTATTAGTATTTCTTTTCTGTTACTTTTCATTCCAACTTCCTGAACTGCTATTTGACAGCTGTTAGTAAAGAATTCTGACTGAAAATAATAATTTTTTTTTTTTTGATAAAGCAAAACTTAAACTTGCACCACTCGGAAGGGCTATTTTATCAATTGACCCCCAAGAGCCATATGAGAGGTGCACTTAGCATAACAGTTATCATTGTAGTAAATGAATCAGTGCCTCAAGTTCAAATCCTGGCCACAACTGTTTGCATTTTATTTTGCACTAATGCCCTTGAAAAAAAAAAGTATCAACCCCCCTGTCCTCTTTCTAACTATGGGTAAATCATAGAACAGACAGAGTTCTTGAGCCTTGGTAAGGCTAATAATCTAGAAGAAAAACTGAACTAAAACCAGCCACATTTGATCTTGTGTTGCATCCTGGCTGTAGTAGAGGGGTTGAGTAGATGTATTAGTACATACAAGAACCATATGGCTAGGGGATTAAATCGAACCGTATATACTCATTCTTTATTTTACTACCCATACTCTCAACACTGCCATGTTGATGTTGCTTTCTTATTCTTACATTGGTAACATTTGAAAATTTGGATTTTTTTTAATGAGATGGAAGAATGCAAGTTTGATTTGATTCTTATTTCAGATCCACACAATACGGTGTGATTTAGTTATGATGAAAGGTAACTGAAATGAAGATGAAGTTCTGCAATGCTCACCTCCTCAATGATATGATTTTATGATGAATAAAATCTTTTAGGTCATTAGTTGTATGTAGCCTACATTTAAGGACTTGAGCTTTCAGGTACCCTCAGAGGAAGTAATCATAAGAGGATAGATCTGATGAGTAAGCTGGCTATGGGATGTCACTATGTAGTGAGAAGAGGCACCCTGAAAACAATTCCTCTAAGAACTTCCCTAGAAACCCTTGCCATTTGCATGGTGGCTCCATCTTGTTGGAACTGTACAATGAGAATAAAAATGGCACAGCTGCTGCTACTCAAAGACCTACTCACCAACTACTAGCATCTGCTCTGCAGCAATTTTAAATCCAGATCATTCAGTCAGACCTATTGATCAAATGTAACTCTGAATCAGATTGTCCAGTTTTAATTTTAAAAAAATCTGGAGACAACACTGCTTTACAACTGTAAGACTGATACAAACCAACTCAACAAGAAATACTTGGAATACAATTAGGATTTGAACTTGTCAACAACACTTCCATTTCTAAAACATACATTAAGAATTCAAAGATCAGTGATTACTTCACTGCCCACAAAAAACAAAGAACTGGAAGAATGGTCAGTTCTATTTTATTGCAGTATTTTATCTCTTATATCTAATTGCATAATGAAAATATTTATTTCTCTTGCAGGGTGGAATCTAGAAAGATTATGTTCAATAATGTTATATGAGAAAGAGGTGGGCAGTTATAAAAGACATCTATAAAAATGAACAGTTATTAATCAAAAGGTCTAAGAGAATATCTTGATTGTATTGTTAATATACTGAAATGTAGATTTTTAGTGAAGAGGATATTAGTAACAATTAAGTTTGGGAGGGGGTGAAAAAAAAAAATGCATTCATATCTTTACTTCCAGACTTCTATAAAAACTTTAATTTGGAAATGATTCAATTCGTTTTGAGAAAAGAGTGAATTTTTATTGAAATCTTATCTTTTTAATGAAATAAGTTTAGTTCAATATGTACAAATAATTGAAAAATAAGGATTTTTTTTTCCTTAAAAAAATTACATATAGGAATTGGATAAGAGAAATAAGTGAGAATCTGAATGAAAAAAAAAAAATGTCTAGAAGGTTGGGGAGAGGCTTTGTTTTGTTGGTTACAAGACAAATACATCAAAAATAAATTTTAAAAATTTTAGAACCATCAATCCAAATTAAATATTTAAAGCATTGAATTAGAAACAAGAAAATCTTGACGTTTTTTTTTTTTAAGTGAACAAATTCAACAGAACAGAAATATACTTTATATTTAGGCAAAGAAAACAGATTTTTGAATTAATATTACTAGGGTATTTGTAAATATACTAAAACTAGCAGAAGTAAACATCCCTACTGAGTAAGAGGTCAAAACATGGATTAAAGATGATTCCTTAGTATTGACCATGGAGTTTTGCAGATGTTTGGCTGATTAATTTTAACAGCAGGTCAATCTGTTTGGGGTTATTTCATGCCTAAAGGATAGGTAATTGCATACATTGTATATTTATATTTTTGTGTAGTTTTTTATACTTGTAATAGGATATCAAGTATTCTTATCAAATACAAATAATTTGCCAGATATATTTGATCCATAGATGAGACTAAGAAGTACTACTACCACTCTGGATCAGAGTGGAGTAATAGCAATGAACTCCAGAACTGGAGCCTAACCACCAGATGCAGTTTCGTGTCATTTTCAGGACACTCAGCGGGAGGGGGGAAGTCAGTGTATACTAAACCCCAACAGGGCATGGAGTTTTTGTAGAGAACTAGTTTTTAATTAGTGACACTCGATATATTAAATGAAACATTTTTGTTTTTGTCCTATTTGTCGGTTTTAATTAAACAAAACAGTTTGAAGAACTAACTATATAAACCATGTTAAAAAGGATGATAAAGGTAACCCAAAAATCAAAGGTTTTTTTCCTAAACCTTATTTTTCTGATGCAGTATCATTGAGGAATGAAAAGTCTTGGTAAATTGGCCAGTATTCGGCATCAGAAAAAAAACAAAAAAAAAAAAAACGTTTGGTTACCATTGATGTGCTTTTAATCTGGACAAATATACCTAATTAGTAATGTTTACTTGTGAATGAATATTTAAGACAGACCATGTTAAATTTTTAAGTTCATAATCTAAATTCTTTTCCTTTTATACTCAATCATGTTTTCTGAATGCTGGAATGCCTCATCAATTTGTACAATTAGTTACATTTTACAACAACATAGCTTCCTATTAATTTATTGCTTGAGACCTCTTTTCTCTTAAAGAAGACCTTCTCTTTCATGAGTCAAATAAGTATACATACCAAAATGCTTAGCTTTATTTGGGACAGACAAATTCTTCCCAATTATTAATTTAGATTTGAATTTTGGCCCATGCAATGATTTCTTTTTTATGATAAATAAAAAAAAATCTTTAAAAAAATTTAAATATCAAATTTTGCAACATTATTTTTTTTCTTTTAATTTTAATTATTTTAAAATCTTTTTATAAAAAACAGAACCAATTTCAAATATCATGAAGAAAATAGAATAAATAGTAAAACAAATAAGTGTAAATTTTTTTAAACATACTATTTCGTATAAAACTTTTCTGAAACTTTAGATAGCATTAAGTGTTTATTACTGAAATATATTTTTTTAAAAACAAAACAAAAAAAACTCCCAAGATATGAAAACAGAAAAGACAAGCCCCCAGCTTTTTTTTTTCCTTAATGAGTTTTGTCAATCTTTTCACTTATCTTAAATACTTGATGATAAATACCTGCAATTGAAATGAATACTGTCAAAAGTTAAAACAAAAAACTTTATTCTGCAATATAGTAATAAGTGATTATTAAAAATATTACGAAAGCACATGGAATTAATGCCAGGAGGAAAAATAGATTTCTTAAAAATTTATTTTTATTTCTTGATTTCTTCTTCCTCACTTTCAAATATGAATCTATTAAGTTTGTTTCATTTAAAATTCTTACTCACTAAAAATATTAATAAAACAACAAAATTCTTTGAAATAAATAAATAAAAAAAAATTTCATAAATTTATTCATAACCAATTTTGAACAAACAAACTGATGCAACCTCCAGAATGTTAAAAATAAAAATAATTAAGCCCTTTTCTGTACAATTGATTGCTCTAACTCTCCTCACAGAAGAATCAGTGAGTGAAGAAGAAGGAAAAAAAAAAAAGAAAAAAAAAAATGGTCCTTGTAAAGTTGGATGGTCCAGTGTCACAGTGACATCAGTGACTGATGAGAGAGAGAGAGAGAACAATAACCAATCAAAATCATCCATTCCAATCTACAAGCTGTCTGTGTTATGACTGAAGAACAAACCCAAATTATTCTGGTAATTAATTCTGATATTACTGCCATTTTAGTAATATGTGAGTTTTAGAATATTGACTGCAGTGATCAAATGTGAAAGACTTGCCCAAGATCCAGATGCCAGTTTTTCTAAGCTTAAATCTGATTCACCATGTTTACTAGATGAGATACAACACTTAATGCCATTAATATCATGTGATCAGTGGAAAGAAACAGGGGATAAAAACATTTTCACACCAGACAAAATAGAATTAGTGGCTAAACATTTGCAAAATTGATTCAAAGCAAAATGAAGAAGCCTGCAGAAAACTTGATTCATATATAAATATTCTTTAATGTTTCAATATTCCTTTGAAAAAAAAAATGTATCTAACATTAGCAAAATAACTGCTACAACATGAAACCAATGTATAATTTATGTAGCAAAAATTGTTGATGATAGAAATCAAAATATAAATCAAACTTGAAAAACCAGTCTGGTTGATAACAAGAATTAAAGAACATTAGTTTAGCTAAAAGAGATGACAAGTTCTAGTTTATTTATTGTTTGAAGTTTAAAAGGAGTGGAGAAATGAAAAAGAAAACAAAAAGTTATTTAAGAGAATAGAAAGAAGGTGAAAAAGGGGCGGGACATCCTACATTAAAAACTGCTTATAAATATAAATCATGAATGTGTGTTGGAGGGAGGTTGTAAAAGAATTTTTCCCTTTAACCTGAATGAATTATTACTAGTTTTCCATTCACACATTTAAATTGCCTGCCTTGCTCTAAACTTTACTGTTTCCCATTCTCTGTACATGTTACAATTTTACTTTTTATACCTTCATTCATTTCCATACAAAACATCCACAAGATGTTTTGCATAAAGATTTTTCAAATTAAGATTTTATAAGTATTCAAAAAAAATAGAAAAGTCTGCAAAGAATAATAAAGAAAAAATGATTTAATTTTTAACAGCTCAGTTGTCTACTAGTTTCATAAATTAGTTTTTCTTTTTATCTCATACTGCAAAAAAAGTGGGGGTGCATGCACACATAAAAATACTTTAAGACATTTTTAAAACTTGTTTAATATTTCATGAAAACTTGATACATTTGCATAAATTTTAAATTTCCGATTTCTCATATCTCTTAAAAATCAAACAAAAACAGATAAAATGAAATTCAAAATTTTATGTTAAAAAACTATAAGCACAGCCTTTGACATGATTAAAGGCATTTAATCACTGCTCTTCCATATATGTATATTGAACCCTAAAGGTGACTTTGAAAAAGGAATTATGATTTAAACTAATAGATGTCAAGTAAAGCCACCTTGATGCATTAAATATTTTATAAACCACTCTTTTTTTTATACATATATTTTAATTAGTATCTATTGCAACCATCTTTCCTTTTTGTGCCCTGTGGTCTACCAGTTAGTGAAAACCTGTTTTCTGAGCTTTTTTTCACACGCCACATTATATGACAGATGAACTAAATTTACTCATACAATTATGCAAAATCTTTAAATTTTCAGTAGAAGAATTTTGGAAACATTTCCAAATTACAGATTTTTTTTTTTTTGCAATATGAGGTGTAGAGAAAAACAACAAAAAAATTAAATTAAATTAAAATCTTTTTTCACCGAGAAAATAGTTTTTGAAGAGAAAACAATATGAAAAAAAGTAATGACTTCACAATTGTTACAATTTTTTTATGTTCATTAGTTTGTGATTGAATGATGAAATAAATATAATCAAACCAACACAAACATGTAAGAGACTAACAATTTGATTCTTTCCCACCTACCACTTTTCTTAAAAAATATATATTTAATAAAAGAGACAGAAATGAGCAGAAATCAAATAAAAGATAGGGGTTTAAATGTAGAGAGGATGAGAAAGAATGTGTTTTTTTTCCTTCTTTTATATCATTTTTCTATTAAATGGAGGGAGGGAGGGAAACAACTGAAAATGTCTCCACTTTGAGCATACTTATGTTTCTGGGTGAGCAAGTAACTGCTGAATACAAGTGAAATAAATGATTAACATTTGAAGAGGAGGGGAAAAATGAAGAACAAAAAAAAAAATACAACAAAGGGACTCTTAATAATTCCACACATACATACAATGATATCTGCAATGTTAAAATTGTACATCATTGCTACCTAATGTTTTAGGAGCAGGGAATGGGAAATGAGAGGGAGACAAAGTGGACAAGGAAGAAGAAAATAAATTACATCTATGTTATTCATTTAATTAACAAGGCTGACATTTTTTTAGAGGCCAATGTCATCTGCAGAATTGGACCTGGGCAGGTTTCCAAACAGTTCATAGGTCCAATAAACTGTCTACATTTGTCAATTTATACTTTTCCATTCTCTGTAATATTCTTAATAATATCACAATCTTTAAGTTTTTCAACTGAGTATGAAAAAAAAAAAACAAAAAAAAAAAACATTGTGTTATTACACTGTTTTTTTTTAAAATCTGGTGAGGTCACAAGGAAACAAAAAGAAAGAAACAATGTTATAATCTCTGGTGATGCTGGCATTGAAATCAAGAGTTTCTTTTGGTTGGAGAGGAATTCATATATTGGTAGTGATAACCAGGGAGCTAGCTTCAGGATTCATCCTCCTTGTCCTCTTCATCATCATAATCTTCCACATCATCATCATCATCATCATCATCGTCGTCATCAATGTCCTAATCCAACAAAGAAAATTTTATAATTGAAAATTCATCAAGGTCAACAATACATACATACAAATCACAAAATATATAATGAAGTGCTTTTAAAAAGAAAAACCACAACTTAGATTTGGCACAAGGCCAGAGGTAAGGAGTACCTAGTGCAGACTGAAATCACAATTTAGTAATAATTCAGATTTAAAATCAGCTTGCTAACCCTTACATCAAAACAAGGTTTTGCTAATAATTGTAAACTCACAAAGCTTCTCACCACTAACTTTTTAGAACTAATTTAAACAAAAATTATTTCAAAGGAATCATATTTTAATTTTTAAAAATGTTCATAAAACTACACTTCGTTTAAGTTCTAATGTCAATATCAAAAGGAAAAATGGTTTCTGGTTCTCCTTGAAGAATATGGAGAAATAATATTTAAGAAAACACTTTCTAGGTCATTTTCTAATCACTATCATGAATTTCAAAGAAACAAAATTGAATGTGTACAAAAATTTAATATGCATACTCAAGATAATCAAACATAAGCGTAAGTGAATATATGATGGCTCATCAACATTAATACACTGAATGTGAGATTTGAACCAACTTCTTAACATAAATTTGATGCATGATAATGCTGATTAAAAGATCAAACCTTATACAAGAATAATTTTCTTAGTAAGATAACTTTCTAAATTTATCTAAAAAATAAAATGAATGAGTGAAAATAATGATTTTTGAAGCTATATGAATCTAGATAATTTTTCAATTGTAAGAATTGAAGATTGAGAGTGGAAAAAAAAAAATACTGACCAGTTCCCCAAGCTCTTTCAATTTCTTTTTATATTGGTCAATTCGACTGTCCTGATCAGCTAAAAGCACTAGGAGATCTTCTTGTTCTTTTTTCAGTGTTTCTGTATCAACCAAAATATTTTCTTTCTCAATGTTCAGGCTATTTTTCTCCTCTTCAAGTTTCTAGAACATCAAAAAAATCATGAATAAAAGTGAATAGAGAGAGAGCAAGATAGATGAAAACATAAAATGTATTTTTCTCTTGTAGAGAAAATTCAGAATAAGTAATTTTCTTTAACATTTTAGGAACACATGCACAAAAAAAAAAACCCTAATAAAAGAACTTTCAGTTATAACCTTTGAGATCACAGGAAACAAATACAGAAAAAAAAACACAATAGAAAGTTTTTATTACAAATGAGTTGTAATTTAAACTCAAACTATGGTAGAATTTCATTAGTCAGATTGCTGGATCATATTTAAGGAATTTTTAAAACAGTTTTTTGCTTGTTCTTTTCAAATAAATTTCTATGATCTCAAAAGCTGTGAAAAAAGGGCCTTTTTGGGTGTGAAATCATGTAAAAAATGGACAATAATAATGTACAAATGATTCAAACTAACAGTGAATAACAAAGCTAAGCTGGAGGAGATAGAAGCCATGCAAAATCCATCAAAATGCAGCAGCAAAAAATAATATAAAAAAAATGAATAAAAAAAATATTTAATGTCTTGATAGAGGTAACATGACCACCGAAGTGAATATATACATACATGCACTTTGTGAGATTTGGATGGTACAGTTTTTGAAAAGCGAATAAAATCCCCGATATGAAACTAATATGATTAACAGTTAATTATCAACTGTTATTAACAATTATGGTGAGAAAAAAAAAAAAATGCATTGTATCAAAAATAAATTTTAATGATGAATACTATTTCTTTGGAAACTAACTGATTCAGAGTAGAAAGACAGACAAGTCTATTTATGAGCATGTTAATACAGAAAAAAAAATTGATACTGTACAATAGATGTATGAAGATATATCATAAATATAGAATTATTTATGATATTGGGAAAGAATAAACATTTGAAGCACACAAAACATTTGAGTTTATAATTGGCATTAGTTAATCTGAAAAATATTGGGTTCTTGAATAGGTTGCATTTCTAGTTTAGTCTTAATCAAATAAAAACAATGCAATTTATGAAAAGTCAAGGAGAAATTATTTTTGGTTTGTTAGCTCACCACTTCCCTATCCAATTTGACCTCTTTTATCTAAAAGATTAGGAAAGATGCTTCAAAGCCCAGTTCCATTGAATGCTCACCTTTATTTTATCCCAAAGTTTTAAATTCTCATCATTTGATTTTGTTAAACGTGCTTGCAAAGCTGTCTTCTCACTCTGCACTGTGTTTACTTGTTCAGTGAGGGTGGCCAGCTGCTCCTCAGACACCGAAGATGGCACTGCCTCAGTGTTGCCTTCAGCCTTCTGCAATGACATGAGGAGTCCAAGGTGGAGCTATCTTAATGTAACAGTTCACTAAACAAGAAAAAAGACACAGAGAGAGCAAAGGAGGATGGGGGAGAGAGAGAGAGAGGACAGAGTAGTGCTGGTGGGAGCAAGAACATGAGGAGTACTTGTTGGTCAAGCATAGAATAAGAAAAGGGTACAGAGAAAAGAAAAAAATAACAGAAGTAGGAGGAGGAATAAGAAAAAGATGTATACAGGCTGACAACAATAAGGACAGGGAACACCATTCAACATGCAGACTAATACAAAAATAAACACTTTGACAGAAAAGCAACAAAGTCACAAAAATTATTTTTGTTTTAAGACTTTTGCATTTCAGTATAAAACTACAAAATAGTCTGTGTAAAAGTTCCTCTAAAAAATCATAATTGAAGCAACCTGGATTTCACACATTTCCAAACAGTTTTTTTGGCATTTACATTTTTTTTTAAACATTATTTCTATTGATACAATGTTCTGATCAATGAACTTAGTTGAGTGTTTAAATAGGTACAAATAAATAACTAAATATCAATAACCTGGGAACAAAGATTGATACGCCATAATCTCACAACTAAATTTATATTGTACAAACAACCAATGTATTTTAATATTTTTTTCTATGAGAATTAAAGAGTATTACAACTATAACATTGAATTTTACATATGAATGGTAATATTCAGAAATAAACTCAATTACAAACTTTGTGCCTTAGAGTCACCAAAATTTAAGATAAAGAAAAATATTTAGTAAACTATTAGAATATCATTTTGCTTTGTGTAAGATTTTTGTCAAATAAGCTTTATTATCATTATCAGGTATAGTTGTCAGCTAAGTTTTATTTAAAAATCAACCCTTTCCATTCAGAATAAAAACCAAGTTCAAAATGAATAAATATTATTTCAAGGGCACATGTATACACAGAAATATTCTTAGGTAACCTACTGCTTAATAATATATTTTATATTGACATCAAAATGAGGAAACAGTTCCATTCTTGATCATCATTATAAAGAAAAGATCCAAATTAACTGATAGAAGAGATGATACTATTAAAAAAAAAAAAAAAAAAAAGTTATTTTCTTCAGGGAAATTCTTTTGATATAATTACAAATCAAAGTTATTTTTTGAAAACTGATGACATATCAAGTCCTTGAATAATAAAAATAATTGAGGGTTTAACTAATTCTTAAACAGATTTTCTAGAGAAAAGAAAAAGAACATTTTTTGTATACAGTGTGTTAAATTTTGATTAAGATGAAAATAAAAAGCTGATGGTAATTAATTTATTTGGTTTTTCAATGATGCGTACACACACAGATATATATATATATATATCTCATTCTTACACACACACACATTAAATAAGCATTCAAATAAGCCAAAAAATAAACTTCTAATTCATTGCTTTACAGAAGTGATTCATCAAAAATTTATTAAAAGACAAAAATGATAAAAAATGTAGTTTAACAAATCTTTTAAAAACTTCTCAAATGCTTCATTTAAAAATTATTTAATTTAGCCTAATATAAGCTATATTTGTTCAAAACCTAGCAAAAAAAGTCATATGAAAAATAATATTTTTGAACCTTAAAATAATTTTTGAAATCCATTAACTTTTCAAATGATTTTAATAGAAGAAAATGAAATTCTATAGAAAGATAAGTTGATATACAAGTCAAGTTGATAACAAAGAAAAGTAAAAATTGAATGTTTATTACTTACTTTACATTCCAGTAATTTTTCTAATTCTTGTTTTTGAGAGAGAGCCGTGTGGATTTGTTCATCTTTATCTGCTAAAGTGTATCTCAGTTCTGTTATCTCTTTTGACAATTGTTGAATACTGGCCTGAAGATGGGCAGTTTCTGTAGGACAGTTCTCTTTATTTTCATCTTCCCCGGACAACTCATTTAGATTGACACAAGCTGCTTGGGCTGCTATTAAATCCACTTTCTGTATATATATAAAAAAAATTAATAATATTAAAATACAAAACTTAATAAAAATCTGCTTCAAAGATTTTGCATTTGATCACTTACAACAATAAAAGTTTTTTCCTCTAATTCTACAGGTTAAATGACACCTTTAAATATTTAATGTTTTTTTAAAATCTTTAATAAAAAGGACATAAAACAGCCTTATCAGAAGTATCATTAAATTCACATATTTGTGAAGGTGATAAATAAGTTAATCTTAAGAAAATAAAGCAGGGTTTCATCAAGTATATATATGTTTATCATGTTAGTTTCATTTTGTAGAAAAAATTACACAGTGAAAAAAAAATTCATTAAATATTAGACTAATAGAAAACAATACCAACAAAATTTACAATTAGAATTTAAGTTTTTATTGATAATAGAAGTCAAAATATAAATCTCTAGATGATTATTCATAGTTCCATCATAGCAGAAAAGTATAAGAAAAAAATAAATACAAATAAAAAAAAAAAAAAAGGAAAAGAGAAAGAAAAGCCACTTAATCCAAGACTGAATTGGCAAATGCTCAGCACTCACTGTTTTTTGAAGTTCATCTTCTTTGGCTTTTAATTTTGATTGTAAGTTTTCAAGTTCTTGTTTCAATTGAGATAATTCTTCATCTTTTTTAGAATCTGTTTGGGATCCATAGGAACCTGTGAAAAAAATATGTCTTTTGTGTAGAATTGAAATAAATTCAATTTTAGTGCCTTCACTTTTTGGAGATGTTTTCAGAAAAGATCAAATGATTGAGCTAAGTGCTCCAGAGATGCAAAGTTAGGCTGTTAATAGAATTTATTTGGTTAAGCCACAAAAAGTTATCTTATTACTTGATAAGTAAAACATTTACAGAAAAACTATTTTCATATATAAATTTCAATCTGCTTTTAGAGTATACAAGACAACCTGTTAATCTATGGGGCTCTTGTTATAACAGGAGTCCATAATGATATTGATGCTTATTTAGAAAAAGCAAATGTTTCTAATTGGTATTTCATAGTCATCAACATATCAACAAAAATGAGGTTAAACTTCAAGGCAGACTCCATAAAATTATTCAGTCACAAACTAGATTAGAAATTGGTTTATTCTCTAAGAGCATTGCTCTAAAGAAAATATTGATAGAATGTGCCATTTTTTGCTGGATTATGATTCCCCCTAACCTTGCTAAATATAGGATTTTGATATATAGATTGTAATTACTTAGTGGTTTAAATGGATAAAAAAATAGTTATTAAAATGTCTTAAAATTATTGAAGGGTCCCTGACATTGTATAATGTTATAGGGATTAATAAACAAGAATCAATATTTTTTTTACTGAAGGCTAAATAAACAAAGATAGGTTTTAGCCTGCAATGAAGTCTTCAAGTTGAGAACCCTTTTTTCTTGTATATACTACTAATACTACTACTGGTTGTCTATTGTATCTGATGATGATACCCAGTTGATTTTTTCCATTTTTTTTTTTAATTTTTTAAATTTTTGAACAGCTATTGCCAATTGTCTAAAGAGATGTTCATGACCCCCAGGTTTCTTTTAATGATGTTCTTATACCCGAGTTTTGGTTTACCTGTTTTATGTGATCCTTCTCTAAGTTGAGAGTACTGAATCTGTTTTGGCAATATGCTACCTCAAGTCTGTTCAAGTGACAAGCCCATCTTAGGTTTCATTGGGCAAGTATATCATACATACCAGAGAGTTTAGATTTCTCAAGGATGAATTTATTTGGGATATACTGCCACCACTTGACATTTAGTATTTCATGCAAGTGACACATCATATCAATATGAAGTCTTTGGGCATTTGCTTTGTATACCATCCCAGTTTCTGCATCATACAGGAGAGTTGAGAAAACTGTGGTGCGGTACAATGCATATTTAGTTTTTATGGAGAGGTCTTTGTAGAGTCAGACTCACTTCCTCAGCCCACCAAATGCACTGGAAGCATTTAACAGTTGTATATCTACTTCCACATTGTTGTTGGTGATTATGGAGCCTAGGTATTTGAATTTGTTTACTTGGATTAGTATCTGGCCGTTTGTATGTCTTGGCCAATGTAATGATATACTGAAGGGGATTGGTACATAACCTCAGTTTTCTTGAGGTTAATTTTCAGATTTTGAGAAATAGGTGATTATTTTCTGTGCATTTTGCTGGTTGTGTGCCACAAAGGCAGTGTCGTCAGTGAATATGATCTCGCATATCAGAATATTTCTGGTCTTTCTTGCAGACTGAAATTGACTGGCACTGAACATTGAATGGAAAGTAAAAACTGATGAAAAAAAATGCCAGTGTTGTTCAACTCAGAAAAGGAATTTAAAAACTGGATTAATAATGGCATATTTGATGAAGTAGGAGATCAAGATAAGGCGGCAATACCTGCCTAAGATTAGTTGTGTCTTAATAATAAGTAAAAGATGGTGTAGTTATGACAAAAGCCAGGCGTGTGGCAAAAGGTTATAAGGATAAAACTAATAAATGCATTCTTCAACCTGTTCAAGAGAAGGGATTTGCACTGTACATTCAGTGGCTTGTTCTAACGAGTAGATATATAACAATGGATATAAAAGCTGTATATTTGCAAGGTGGCAAAATTGAATGGGAAATTTACTTACCTCCAATTGAATTTTATAACAAGAACTTGTGGAGTCTAAACAAAACTGTATGGGCTATGTGATGCAGCTAGAGCATAGTACAAAAGATTCAGAATGGAATTAATATCTTTTTCCATAAAAATGTGTTCATTGAATGATTCCTTATTTTCATTTCACAACAATGGCAAGTTTGAAGGAATCATTTGTACTATGTAAATGATTTTCTATTGGCTGGCACTATTGATTGTGAGGAATATATTAATAAGTTGAAACATGTTCTTGATTAGAAGCTCAGCATCTAAGTCTTTTAAATATGTGGGATTTCACATATCTACAAAAGTTGTTTTGACTAGTCACATGTAATCTTTGTCACCTGTTGTCATTAGACAGCAACAACCTGTTCAGAAGACTGGTGAACTGATTGGAGAAGACAATCTATAGATCCTGATTGGTTAGCTAAACTGGTTAGCCATAAACACCAGACCTGCTATTTCTTTTGACAGTTGTGATTGTCTGACTAAAATGAAACAAATTAATTGATAAAGTGACACTTTGCAGTTTGAAGTAGGTTTTTCCAAGAATGTCAAATAAAATCTTGTTCTCTTGAATGCTACTTGGATATAACCTTTGCTAACCTTCCTGATGGAAACTCTCAGAGGGTGGGGTGTTAATTTTTTTTTTTACACTGAGAACAAGTATTGTTCCATTTATTGGTAATAGAGAAAGATAAAAAGGGTCAATTAATTCAATATTATCTGATGAAACTGTTGTATATAATGCCAACATTGTTAGAGAAATTTTCAGTTGTCTTGAAGTTGGTTGTGTTTTATGGCATATCAACCCTTGTAGTTTATTTAATGCCAAATCCTGTTTATACATATAAATCAAATATATGATTTGTACGTGAATAGTTTGTAGGTACTATTTTTAAACAAGCCAGAACTCATTTGTTTGCACACAGTTAAAGGGTTTCAAGTATTGCTATCTAATACTAATAATTCAATTAAATATTAATCATTTGGCTGCATACAGTTAAGTAGTTTCCAGTATAATAAATGATTAAACAGTTCTATTAGAGCCATGTGACCCTAATAGGTACTATCACTCCAAGACTAATGGCAATGAAGGGGTACTCCACATTCCCCAAAGCTCCAGAACTGGAGCCTCATCATCAGGTAGTTTAGTGTCATATCCAGGACACTAATTAAGAGTGGGGATGGTTTCTGTCGAGATGCAGTCTGCAAGTTCTACAGCTCCAGCTGACAGGGCTGCTGAAGTTGGAATGAATTGCCTCATGGAGGGATTGAATTCATCAAAACATGTGAAAAATAAAAGATTGCTAATAGATGTGGCAGTGATTAAAGACACAGTTCTCAGTAAGTTTCTTTGAGACTCAGTAACACTAAACTATCAATAGTAGACATTAAATATTAAGTAGAGAGGATCAGTGAGAATTTTTAAAAAATCAGCAGAAAGACTACAGAAAAAAAAAGTACCTTTCTGGGCTTTTAAGACAGCATTTTGGTCTTTAAGTTGTTGGATTTGCTGTTTCATTTCATCCATTTCTTCTTTAGATGAAGTGTCTTTTGCTTGCAATTTCTTTAATTCTTTCTTCATCTCATTCAATTGAATATCCTGAAAATCAAAAGCAAGTAAACAGAGTGAGGAAAAAGTAACATTTTATTTCTATTGTGTTTATCACTAAAATCTCTAATGAAAACTGATCAAAGAAACAACTGTATCTATTTTTTTTGCATCTTTGTAGCTGAAAAGCTCATAACAAAATTATATTGAACTATCCAATGATTCTTAAACAGACTAATTAAAAGACAAAGTGAACCTAAGTAAAACATTTTCTCAAAAGATCTAAGTTTACAATTTTTAAATGTCATACAGAGAGTATAACTAGTGGAAATACTGTTATTTTATGAACTGCCTTATAAAAAGGAATGTTATTTTTAACTACTCATACTTTTATATTTTCATAACAATTAATGCTTGAACTTTATAAACAAACTAATTTCTTTAAGACCTGAGTTTCTAAAATAACCAAATGCTAATGTAAGCAGTAAAATGTTGCTTTATATAACTGACCTGTTCTCGTATTAATTCTTTATATTGTATAACAATATTACTGTGTTCCTGGACACTGGCCGACTTGCTTTTACCTCTGTCATCAGATACAGAAACGGCTCTTAACACTTCATCTGCACAAGTAAAAAGTAAATTATATCAGTACAAAGTAGAATATTACATCTTTTTTCAAAAAATTTAGAAATTTCAAACAAAATTATTGATCTTATAAAAACGAATTGTCAATACAAAATAGATTTGACTCATTACAAAGTAAACTTAATCTTAAAAAAAAAAAAAAAAAAAAAAAAAGGTTGAGAATTAACATGACTTTAATAGAGTTTTAAAAAAATACATTAGACATAAGCTTTCAGATCTTTAGATTCAAAGGCTGGAACAAAAATGAAAAACTATTTAACACAGATCTCAACAGACACCAGTAAAAATACTTTTCACAGTTAATAAAGACAATGTTAAATTTCTCTTTACCCATTAACTGGAAACCAGAAAAATATTTAAAATAGATGCAGGTACAATTACCTATAATCTGAAAAGAACAATTTAAGTATGTGACAGAAATATCAATTACCTTTACAAACAATAAAACAAATTAAATTTTTCCACCTTTAGAGAGCACATTAAACTAAAAGATCCTCCAGCAAAAATATAAATAATAGAAGGTAAATCACAAATGGACAAGAAAATTATTAGCCTTAACAAAAAATGTTAACACTTTTATAGGAGTACCTTGATGATATTTTAATTTCAAATTTTCCACCTGTTCACTATCCTTGTCAACACATTCTTGGAAGTTTCCGATGGTGGTCTCCATAATATCAATTCCACCATTCTTCACCTATGGAAGATTTTAAGAATGCCTTGACAAGGATGGTAAACAGATGGAGACTGCTTGAAATCATATTATAGAGGTGTTGTATAGCTACATACAACTACACATGTACATTTACAAATATACACTTACATGCGGAAACATCAAGCGTTAATGACGACTTCAATAACAAACGAATGCACTTCTTTATAAAAATATAAATCTCTCACACTTTATTTTTGAAAGGGTGATGTTTGTTGTGTGTGAGATATGAGTGGAGAGAAGGACAGACTGCATATTGACCCAAGTTCTTCCTCGACCATAGCAGCACTTCTTTCGCATCTTGGTTTGGTTGCTCAACCGTGGGTCACTGAGGGCCACAAAGCCCTCAGTCTGCAAGCTGGTTCTCACTTCAGCATCCTGTCTCCAACTGACTCGAACCGCCTGGGCACCTGGTTATATTATTTTCTAACATCCACCTGCTTCCGCTGTTCTTCCGCTTATTTACACAGGTGCATCTCTTGATTGACGGCCCGGTCGAGGGTCAATATATAACAAAGGTACTCCCATAGAAGTGTTTAAATTTCTTTTGAGTTACCATATAACATGGTATCTGTGATCCTGGGTTTCATGTTTTACACATTCAGCACTATTTAATTATACAGCATAATTTGGCTCACCATTAACTCACCAAATGAGCTAGTGATTACCATAAACCATTACTATATAAAATTATAGTTTTGACAAATAAACACAACTAAGTTCAATGAATATATATATATATATATATATATATATATATATATATATATATATCCCACCATCATCAAAGACAACATAATATAAAAAGGGAAATTTCTTATAACACACCACAAACACACAAGAAAGAGGGAGATAACTATAGAAAAACTTTGCTCTTCTAGTCTTAAAGTAATAGGTACACATCTTTGAAGTTTATCATTGTTTGTACTCACTAAGACAATGAAAAAGATTTATTCATATCACAAGTGTTTTCATCTATTCAATTTTTAATCCTAACTATGCATGAAATATTTAAAAAATAATAGTCAGTATATTTGGAATTCAACACCAAATACTAACTAAAAGAAAGTTTGACAAAACTGTTATTGTTTTAGTTTGTTTTGCTTATTTTTATACCTAAAACTCTCTGTATAAGGACTGTGCACTTTATACTGTTCAATGTAGATATACCAAATTTACCAGAACAATCCATTTTAAAAGGTTTAATGGTTGGAAGTACCCACACCCTACCAGCATTAGATAGAAAAGAGGGTATAACTTTAGTTTGTGCTTTATTGTTTACACTGATAAATCTTTTTACACATAGAATTCCATTATCATGAAAATCTTCTCCAGGATATAACATTGCAGATTTTTTATGTTTACAAATAAATACCTATGCATATAATGAAAAGAATGCATCTACAATGTATTATGGATATCAAGCTGGTTTTGGATGTTACTGACAGTGAGGGATCTTATATTGCTCCACAAGAGCAGCTTTGAGACTTATCAAATATCTATTCTATGGCCATCTCACGTTTTGATTCAGATCAAATTTCCTTTGCTCTGAACATAAACATACACTTGATCATATCTATCTCTAGCCACTGCTCATGCATAGTTCAATCCTTTATGAAAAAAAGATTACAGTGAAATATTGTGATACTATATAAAAACAACTTACTTTCCAGAGATTTGAACAAACGTGTAAACTCATAATCAAATATCACTTCATTTGGATGTTTGTAGTTGAGATGTGGCTTCTTGGCAGCTTTTGTGTAACTTTCATGTTTAACAACTTGGGACAATTTGTCTATGAAGGTTTCCATTCCAATACGGTCAGCTATGATCTGACACAATGATGCTCTGGAAATGCATGAAATACATCAACATTAAGGCCATACTAATACTTGTATCTCTTCAGCTGGTCAAGGAATAAAGTCAAACATGTTGACAGTTTTCAAAACTTTTATAAAACTAAACAAATGAATCTATACAAACTTTCAATTACTTAAATTCCAGCTACATTAAACTAAACCAATTTCTTCAATTCTGTACTTCTTAGATTCTCTATGAATATGTCTTGCTTCCATATATTAATGAAAAACAGACACCTACAATTTTATAATTGATTCAACATTTTTCTATAAAGCAGTTTTTATTTTAACAAGATTATTAATAAGGCTATCCAAGGCTGACTAAATATAAAATAGTGTTTCAGAAAAATTGATATCATTTCATAATCTAATTGACCAATTTTCATTCTAATCCTATTTACCAACCCCTCCGCTTGGGCAGGATATGACACAAGGTCAATTTTTAAGCGGAGTTTAACAGGTTTGAATTCAGAGTTTTCCTTCTCTTAGACTAGTTGCCTCACCAAGGCTGAAGAACCTAGTCTGCCCTACTATTACCCAGAGCTGGAGGGACAATTATGGGATTCATACCTTTCCCAAGGGTATTAGTGCTATGTGAAATACAATCATTCTCGTCCAGGATTTGAACTCAAGTCGCCGTGTCCATTTCCTACGACGATAATCATTACACCACAGACACCTCCATAAATTTTCATTCTAATGATCTCAATTTTAACAGCACAAGTAGTAACAACTCAAAATTCTATATTCAATGTTTAAACACCTTTTCTTTTCCAGTGAATGACATTTCTATTCCTGAAATGGAGAAGAAAAAAAAAAAAAAAATTTAGGGTTACTATTAAAATTTGAATGAAAATTGGTCAAGTCATTAGATTACAAAATGTCAATTTTTCTGAAAAACCCTGTATATGAAAATATTAGTTTCTGGGAGACTAATATTTAATGTAAAAGAAATAAAATAAAATCCTTAAGGATTTGATGTTCAGAAAATGAACAAGAGAAAAAATAAAACTAAGTTTTACTTACTTGTTGAAAGTTTCATTTTGGTCATCATTAAAAAGGACACTGATCCCCAAAAGAAATGCACACAAACCCTGTACCAGTTGCTCCTGCTCATCTCCTTCAGAGGTTGATATTTGTGCAATCAGCTAGACATCATTAAGGAAAGGAACATTACCATTAATTTTATTACAAGTCATCAAAGATTTTTTTGTCAATCTGTCATTGTATAATCCAAGGAAAGCTAGAGTTATAGCCACCAAATATTCTTTGGTTAACACCTTGAAGATGTTTTTAAGCCTATTCGTTTTTGAAAATTACACAAGGTTTTAGTGAAAGGTTTAATTTACAATGTAAGTATAATGCTAAAATGAGCCCTTACTTTTTGTCAGTTAGGTTAGCTAAATGGAATCTTTATCTTTAAAGTAGACATCTAGCTGAAAGTTTCTGAGTGAGAAAATTTTTTGGTTTTGTTTTGATCACCAAAAAATCAAAACAAAAACAAACAAATAAAAAAGATCATGCTAACATTTGTAATGAGAATAATACCCACAAGGAGACCTATGACATTTATTAACTTATTAAGTCCTCAGATTTTCAGCAAGTAATAATATTTGAAGTATGAACTAAATTATGTGTATCATTGTAAGAATTCTATACAGGAGAGAAAAAAAAAAACAAAACCTAGGAGTTTTTTTTTTAAAGTAAGAAGGCAGGACCTCACCTACTTCGTGTAACACAATCTTCCTAAACACAATTCCCCCTGTCTTTGGTCTCGTGTAAATATTGAAAAATTAGCTTATAATAAATCCATATATATCTAATAATGCTAAATAGTTTTTAATCAAGAGCCTTATTTTTTTCCCCCTTGTGTATGTCCAAGATCGTTTTTAGAGATAAATATCAAACAAAAAACAGAGAAATAACAAGCATTTTTGCATCAAGGATACATAAGGCACATTAGCTGTATTAGAGAGGAAATGTGTGACAGCAATGGAACAGTCTGACAACCAACCACACAGCAGCATCAACAATCCAATACGAGTTTGCAACTTTCCACCCTGAAAATAAAATGACACAAAAATACTTGTATAAATCTAATAACATTTAAAACAAGCAGTTAAAAAAAAACAAAAAAAAAACAAATCAAAGTTTATTAAAAATCACCCCTTTTTATGGCATTAAAATGTTAAAATTCAATGTTGAATGAATACATATAGATAAATAAATAGGTTTATTGCCTAATTATGAAAAAGCATTTATTTTATGCAACAAATATTTATCTTTCAACATGACCTGCTTCATCAATGCACTTAATTTTGGAGTGAATATTAATTACATAGATCTAACATTATACAGTGAATATTTCAGATTAAAATTCAGCTAATATCAACAAACTATGGACTCTTTGATCCATCTTAACATACTAGGACTGTTGAGATGTTCTCGGCCTGACCAAGAGCTATAAAACATACATGCTATTCCATGTATTCATTCTTGGGTGGTTAGTTGTTTGGGTTTTATGGCATATCAACTTTTGTAGGTTACTTAATGCCAAATCCATTTTTATACAAATAATCAGTTCTATTTCAAACAATTCAGTTTAGCATGAGTACACAGTTTAATTGTCAAAAACGTTATTTCAAGCTATTCATTTTAGTCAAACAATTCTAATTCAACCAATTCAGTTTAGTATAAGTATAGATTTTGTTTACACACAGTTACATGTCAAAACAATTCTATATTAAACAATTCAGTTTAGCATAAATACAGTTTCAATGTCAAAAACAGTTCCATTTCAAACAACTCAGTTTAGCGTAAGTAGTGTTCGCCAATGGCCCGGGAAACCTGGGTTCAATCCCAGGTCGAGTCATACCAAAGACTTTAAAAATGGTACTTGATACCACCTTGCTTAACACTCAGCATTATAAGGTACGGTTCAAGGGTAAAGTGGAGCAATCCTGGGAATGGAGTAGCGCCCTCCCCTACACCTTGGTGTAGTAGCTATCGAAAAGGGAGCCTTCGGGTCACCCTCGACTATGGTCGCTAACTTTACTTACTACATAGAAATGTTTTTGACAATTAAACTATCTCAAGTTATTCAGCTTAGTCAAACAGTTCTAGTTCAAACAATTCAGTTGAGCATAAATACACAGTTTAGTTTTATTTAATCCATAGATAGGACCCTATCAGGTGCTATCACTATGGTCGCAGAGTGGACCTGGGAGCGGTGACAATAAAGGGATGCTCTGCATTTCCCAAAGCTCCAGCATCACTGGAACCTCACCTGCAGATTGTTTAGGGTCATATCCAGGACACACGTTGAGACAGGGAGTTTTATCCCTCTGCAGAGGTGTAGTTGGTGAATTCTACAGCCCCAGCCGAGTGGGCAATTCATTCTTAGGTTCAACACACTTGACATTTTTTCTCCAGTTTCTATAACCCTTAAAAAAAACAAAAAAACTCTTTTCTTTGCCAGGCCAAGAACTTTTCAGCATCCTCATAATATATATAAGGTTTTTGATGACCACATGAGAGAAAATTTAAAGTTAGAGAGCAAATAAATCAATACGAGAGAGATAGTGAAAAGAAAAATTAGCAATTGTGTAAAAAAATTGAACCCTAATGTACAAAATCTGAAGCTAAGTTACACCTCACTTGTCAGAAAGAAAAAAAAAATTCCTAATATTGTAGTTAGAAATAAAGAAAAGATAAAAAAAACATATTGGTACCTGGGCAAGCATATTACAGCATTGTTGTAACAAAGATACTGGCGGGTTGCCTAGATTTGTGGCCAGCTGTACACGAAGCAACTGTTCTCTTTGTGTGTTGTTTTCCAAGATGGCATGAAGCAGGGCTACAGATGCAAACCAATTTGAGAGAGAATCACCACTGAAAAGGCCACCACATAATAACTGTCCAGCTGTGATAGTATTCACTACAGGATAAAGAGGAGGTTATACAACCAGTTAGCATTGCAACTAGTTTATAAGAAAAATTAAAAGTAAAAAAAAAAAATTATACAATTTATATTTGGTAGCAAATTAATGAATCTTTATTTAATAAGAAAGCAATGAGCCTTAAGAAAACTAAAGAAACAATTTACAAAAAAGATCACACCAAGAATTTTCAAGTATTAAGAAATTTATTTTATATAAATTTGAACACATCTGACAACCAGGCTCTGATATCTGATTTAGCAAAGGAATTTTGGTTAATTTTGGTTTAACTTTTATCACCATAAAATAATGACTGAATACAGAGTGATAAAAAAAAATGTTAAAATTCTTTTGGGAATACCTTTATGATATAATTTCAAACAGTCTCCAAAATGTTCACCATTACTGTTAACACATTCTCAGAATTTCTCACAGGTGATTTAAAAAATGTTAATACTTCTATGGGAGTATCTTTATTAGAAAAGCAGAACTGATCATAAAGAGACCACCTGGAGAAGATTCTAATAATGTATTAACAGGGATGGTGAACAGATGGAGACTTTAAAATCATCAAGGAACTCCCACAGAAATGGGAACATTTTTTGAAACACCCGGCATATCCAATTATTATACACACCAAGACTGATTAGAAATTGATCACATAATTTAGATAAGGAATAAAAACTTTTAGTAATTTATTTGGGATTTATCAGTTGGATTAACAAAAATAAGATTGTCAGGATCTCCATTTTACAGAATTTTATGTAATGCTTCTTAGATTTAAAAAACAGAAAACTGAATTATAACAAGAATTAGTATAAGAGAAAATTGGGACAAGGAAAAGTGGTTCCGTTAAAAAAGGGTAAAATAATCTAAGGGTACACAATTTTAATTTGAATGCTACTAGGAAGCAACACTACAACACAAAGGAAAACCAAAAAACCCAACAAAAAGAAAATAAATTTAGTGGCTTCAAATTGGTTGTGGTTATATAAAGGACTGCAGCACAAGAGTGACACAAGTATGAAGAAGAGAGTGCCAAGAGCCATCAGGTGTGACAACATAGACATAAATATAAATTAGTACCCTGATTATTTCTCTCACCATCAGCAGTTGTAGGCAGAAGTGTTTGTACAATTTGAGATTGGCCAACTTCATTTTTAAATAGAAATGATTGAAAGCAGTAAAGAACTGCACAGCGTAGGACAAAGGGTTGTTTCTCATTGACCATAGACATCAGTAATACCACAATAGCAGGTCTGCAAAACAAAATAGATTGAACAATCAATGGATTAAAAAAGAAAAGAAAAATATTCTCTTATTATAGAAAAAAAAAAAAAGTTGTACAGATTTTCTGTCTGAATTTCTGAGATAAGAAATTATTATATATTAATTTCTTCCAATTCTCTATCAATACTTGTTCTGTAGGACAATAAAGTGCATCTAGTGACAAGTCATCATGAGTTCAATCAGTGGAGTCATAGTAAAAGATGCAAATACTGGTTCAGCAGAAAAAGGAAATATGGTATCACTAAGAAGAATTAATTGATATGAGAAATTCTTTAACAGAAACAACAGGAAAAACCACTTCTATGGATTGAATAAAAGAAAATCTCAAGGTTACCAAATACAATAGACACTCAAAGACCCAACAGTACATCATCGTCTTTAAAAACCAAGATGAAGATACTAGTCCAAATAGATTCATATATAATAATCACCAGATTTGTCTTTTTAAAAACTCAAATAGCTTATTAGCTAAGCTATCTGCAAACACAAGGTCAATCCAAATCTAATTACTGTGAAGATATGAGGTAGTAGTATAACTCAAACCACTCCCTTTCACTGACATTTTATTAGAGAACAATTTAAAACTAATAATCAAGTCATATACAAAGTGGGAATTTTCAGATGATTTTGAATCAGAGATGTTCTGAGAGCAGAGTGTAAAATAATGTTTTGGTGATGTGAAATGCATTATTTATATTGATTCAATTTTTGTGTTTATGTTATCATAACACAGTAAAAGTGGCTAATCAGAGATTTTTGTTAGTGCAATAGCATTAAAATAAAGTTCCAATTTAATAGAGTATGACCTGTACTTATATCATGCTCATCATTTTTCAAAGGAGATGATATTGAATACCAAGTATAACATACATCCTCTTATTTGCAATTTACTCCAGTAGCCATTAACTTCAAGATATGTTGAGCCATATCCAATTAAAAAATTTACATTATAATCAATTGCAAATATGAATATTTATTATAATATAAATTCAATAAATGTGACTTGACATGGAGCAAAATGGATACCAAAGGCAGCATTTAAGTGAGTATTTTAAAAGTCTAAAATAAACAGCCTAATTATTCATCTAATTATAAAAATATTGAAAGTGATAGATATTTATTGCAAATAGTTGCATTTACAATTGAGCACAAGATTCTGATTCACTACTATTCATAAAAACATCAATTTTCACTTATAATTAAAGTCTTAGTTTTCTGTTTTTATTATAAAAAAGATAAATTAAACAAGTCATATAATTTCTATTACTCAAGCATTAATTCATCTGTGAAGTGTAATAGATAAGAGAATTATAAAAAAAAACAAAAAAAACAAAAAAACAACACCTTTGGAAACATGACCACCAATTAAACATTGAAATCAATAGATATTTAAGGCTGAAATTTGATTCATTTGTTAATGATTATAATCCTAATTTCATTTTCAACATTCCATTGTAATTATTTTTTTTTATGGTTTCAAGTAACTAATAATAATCCTTTGTAAACAATTATAGTTTCAAGAAACTATTCTTAATACAAATAATTCGTACATATATGGTTTACAATATTCCTATCTAATACTTATAATTTTCAAAGAGATCTACTTAACCCATAGATATGACCCAAACAGGTACTGTCACCCCAGTTCAAAGTGGAACTGTGAACAATGGCAATGAAGGAGGAGTTCTCTACACTCACCAGAACTGACATCTCATTACCAGACGCAGTTTAGTTTCATATTTGTGGTACTTTTTTGTCAGGGAGGGGGTCTTACGCCCTTTGCAGGGGATGTTGTCAGCATATTCTAAACCCTGCTGACAAGGCAGTGTGGTGATAGAAATCAGTGGTACTTTAAAGATGATTAAGACAATAATCAATAAGCCATTCTTTCTTAAATTGGTTATTTAGATGCAGTGATTAGTCACCTACTTTCAACAATATGCTTTGAATAGTTTGGTTGGGTTTTATGGAATATCAACCCTTTTGGGGTATTTAATTCCAAGTCTTACACATACACACACACACACACACAGAGTAGCGGCCATAAGTTAAGGAATGGAACAACAAATATTTAAATGATTTTTATTTTGGAAAAAAAAAAAAAAAAAAAAAAAAAAAATTGCCTGTAAGTTTATGAAATTTTCACAAAATATACTTGGAACATATATGCATTTATCACATATAAAGCTTTCTAAATTTTCTTTTACAGTAAATTAATAGTCAACTGAAAAAACAAGAATATACATTTTGCCCTGCTCAAAAGTTAAGGAACGTATCATAAATCCTTGTTAGATCAATATATAAACTAAAGAAAATTTCAATATTTAGGGAATTTTCCTTTGCATTGGATTACCTCATTGCATCTTTGACCACATGAGCCAATAAACTTCTTACAAAAGGTGGTAGTGATACTTAACCATTCTTCTTTCAGAAAACCCCATAAATCATCAATATTTTGAGGATTTCTGTTCTGAGCTTTCTCTCCTATGATTATCCATACATTCTCTAGAGGATTCATATCTGGGCTTTGTGGTGACCACTTCACAACAGCTATTCCTTCCTCTTCTAGAAAACTTAACAGTTTTAGCTTTGTGGCAAGACACATTGTCTTGGATAAATATTAAGGTTTCAACTGTCACTTTGTGTAAATGAGGAAGAGCATGCTGGGAACAAAGTTCTTTATAAACACTGGCATTAATATTACCGTGAAAACAAACAATGGGTCTTACTACCACCGAAGAAATCATGCCCCACACCATTACGCTCCCGCCTCCAAATTTCAGTTTTCTTACGTATTGAGGAGATAAACGTTCCCCATTTTTATGTCTTACAAACCTCTTACCACCAAAGCCAAACAAGTTGAATTTAGATTAATCACTAAAGTGAACTATATTCCATTGTTCCTCTATCCACAGGATATACTCTGTGGCAAAGTCAAGACAAACCTTTTGATTTTTCTTTGAAATTAAAAGGTTTGTGACATGGAATCTGAGCCACTAATTTTTCCTTATTTAACTTACGAGAAACAGTTTATCTAAAGATTGGCTTTCATGTTTGCTCACAAAATGCACGAGAAATAGACATTGCTGTATCAAAACAGTCTTTTAAAGACATTTTAACAATCATCCGATCTTCCTGTTTGGCATTCACAGGAGGCCTGCTAGTTCTCAGCTTTGGTTTGGTTGGTTGTTTGGGTTTTATAGCATATCAACTTTTCTTGGTTTTAGTTCAAGTGTCTTATCAGCCTTAAATCTATTGATTACATGATAAACAATGCTTTTTGACCTTTGTACAATAATAGCAGTTTCAGAATACGATTTACCTTCTTCAGGATTTGCTAAAATGAGTTTTTTTTTTTATTCTCGAATTAAACAATTATGTGCTTTCACCTCCATCTTGTTTAAAAATAGTTCCAATGATGTATGACAGTTGACTATAAATGAAAATTAGCAAGCAAGTTATTTAAAATTATCTAAATTACTATAATTCAACAGCATTCCTTAACTTTTAACCATGGCAAAATGTATATTTTTGTTTGTTTTTTTAGTTAATTTACTGTAAAGGAAAAAAAAATTTGGAAGACTTTATATGTAATAAATACATATATGTTCCAAGTATATTTTGTGAAAATTTCATAAACGTACATGCAAATTTTTTCAAGTAAAAATCATTTAAATATTTGTTGTTGTTCCATTCCTTAACTTACGGCCGCTATATAAAATATGATTTGTAAACACATTTTGTTGATAACATTGTTAGAAGAGCCTGAGCTCTTTTTTTCCACACAGTTAAATGGTTTCAAGTATTTCTATCTAATACAAATAATTCTATTAACTATTAATCATTTGTTTGCACAAAGTTAAATGTATTCATTTATTGCTATATAAGAGTAACAATTAAGCATAAGTCATTTATTTGCACACATTTAAATTGAGATATATGATTTATAATTGAATATTTTATAGATATTTTCATTTTTAAATGAGAATTAGTCTGTACACTAGAATTGCTATTATTTCTACATGGTTAAATGGTTTCAATTATTGTTATCTAGCATGTTTGCACACAGTGAAGTGGTTAGAAGTATTGCTATTAAATGCTAATTATTCTATTGAACACTATTCATTTGTGCACAGTCAAATAATTCCAAGAATTGCTACGTTATACTAAAATTTCAATTTAGGTACAGTTAAAGTGTTTCAAGTATTGCTATTTAACACTAATACTTCTATTCAACATTACTCATTCATTAGCACATAGTTAAATTGTTTCAAGTATATCTATGTATAAATGTATAAATATATATAAATGTATATCTATGTATAAATTCAGTTAAATCATTTGTTTACACACTGTAAAAACAGTTCTATTTCTAACAATTCGATTTAATGTAAGGCATTTGTACACAGTTTAAATGCCAAACAGTTCTATTTGAGCCATAGATAGGACCCTATCAAGTGCTACTACTCTGGATCAGAGTGGACCTGGGAGCAATGGCAATGAAGGGGTACTCCACATTCCCCAAAGCTCCAGGACTGGAGCCCCACCATCAGGTGGCTTAATGTCTTATTCAGGACACTCACTGGGAGTGAGGGAAGGCTTACTCCTCTGCAGAGATGCAATCGGTGTATTCTACAGTCCCAGCTAACTGGGCTGAATATGCTTTGAATTATTACAAATCTCATCACATAAGCAAGACAGATGCAATCCAGTCATACAAAGAATTCACTCTTTCCCCTAAAAAAAAAAAAAAAAAAAAAAAAATCAAGGGTTTATATTTTAATGACCAACATGACAACATGCTAGAATTCTTTTAATCGTTGTTATAAAGCTTCATTAACTCACCTTGGTGGATTTGATGGTGCCATCACAGAGGCAAAAAATTCCTGATTGGACAAATTTCCACGGATGATTTCTGATACGGTGTTGATTGTCTAAAGATAAGGTAAGATAATTGATCAGAATGGTAATTTCTACTTTTCATCAAAAATTATATAGTATTAAAATTGTATCATGGAACTTTCCAAATTAAAAGGCTAACTGGCATCTCTATTAATAGACTTTCTCTAAGACTGTATAAATGAACAGGATTTTTCTGTAAGTCTTTTGCAATAGCCAGGGGAATCTATACCACTATGAACTAGGGACCATCTCCTTACTGATAATCTTGAAAATTGTTGTTTACCCTCTTAATCTTTAATATATGTTATAATTCAATAGTAAAATATATAGTTCCATCACTATAGCTTAGGGGAAAAAAAATTATAAAACTAGAGCATAAGGTATGATGAATACTTTACATATAGATAGCAATCCACTTGATGGTAAGCAATTATAAATCACTGCCATAATGTCAACAAGACAAAAGCTCTAAACAAAAAGAAGAGTGTTGGTACAAATACATAAAATGATAAACTAAAGATGAATTCCTAACACAGTTGGAAACACACATTCATTAAAATGGTGCCTCAAAGACCTATTAGTATGTAAAGAACTATAAGAAATAGTGAAATATGAAGACTTCTATTCCATAATAGGTGTTACATTTGCATACACATTTTATATATTAAATATAACAACTATTATTCAAAGAATTATTATTAAATATATAATTCTAATAACAGATAATATTTCATAAAATAGAAAGCTAAAACATCTTTAGTTCCTTAGAATTATGGAAGAAAAAATAAATAAAAGACTCAAATTCTTTTTTTGTAAATCTTCTAGCTCTTCCTTTTTGTTAAAAACTGAGAAGTGTGAAAAATGAAAGTGTACCTCTGTCAATACATCTGCAGGTACTCCACTTGCCATCAATATAGTGCAAAGCTGCTTCAACAAATCTAAAAAAAATTAAAAATTTCATCAAAAACAAAAAATCATTTGAAGTACTTTTCATTAGGCAGGCTTGTGTATTACATACAGAAATACATTTCTCAAATTTACATGAAGTGACACCCACTCTTAAAATTGTTAGGTAAGATTAGTAATCTTTTTGTCAGCCTATGAAGACTTATTAAATATTTATAGTGAATATTAAAAAGACACATTAAGTGATATATGGGCACCCCATAGAATGTAATGGTTAGCATGATGGATTAGCAAACCATAGTGAGTTTAATTCTCACTAGATGCCCCATACTTCCAGTTTCATACCACACTTAAGCTAAGCTAATAATTACATCAAGTGATACATGCATACATAATTACATACAAAAAAAAATTGAGGCAAATAGTAACAAATATACTTTTAGTATTATCATGAACAAATAGAAACACATTTTATTCACAAAAGTCAAGAGAAAACTAATCTAAAAGTAATTATCCAGTTTATTCATATTATAGTTTAATTATATTTTTGGATTTATTTATCTTAAAGTTACTTAAAAAAAAACAAAAAAAAACAAAAAAAAAAAAACCTTTAAACCCTAAAAAACAACACGTTTCTTTTTCTAATCATATCCAAAAGAACAATCTAAAAAGTTTTTTTGGTTTTTGTTAAATATATGTTTGCTCCTTGTACCATTAAATCAATTTGACAGTATTTGCCTCTTATCAAAAGAACTGAGTTGAAAAACTGGTTGAACAGAGGTCTTAGGTATTTAGCAACAAAAATGTTAGGACTGATGACAAAAGACCACACCAGAATGAGTTTGGTGTGTGTTGCGATTATTTTTCTTATATTACAGCTTCTGATTTTCATCAATAAATCAAATCAACTGTTCAATAAATGGCTGACTGTTGATCTGAATAAAGAAGAAATCTTCAGTGATATAATCAAAATAAAAGGATTATATCAGAGCAAACTTACAATCAGATTTTTTCTTCATAAAACAGACCTTTATCTGTAATAAGTCCACTAGTTGTGAGTAAAATAGGGGAAACTGAGTTTTCTAGTTTTGATAGGCAAATGAACTTACTGCAAAGATAAGCCTGAAAACCAGAAGCTTATGTCCATAAGGAAGACTGACATTGTCTTTAGCCTCATTATGAAGTCAACTGTTGGTCTTCCATACCAATTTTCTAAAGCATAAGGTCTATGGCCTTGTGAGACTAATGGATACCAACAAATAATTCTTATTCTTTCATCATCATCAAGTTGCACTGACAGAATGGATTTCTTTGATTCTTTCTGCATCCACCCCTATCATGAATTGCTCCTGGCTGGTCCTCCAAACTATATTCAGTGTCTGCATGGAGCTGAAGTTCTCACTGGTTGGCCAACACTGGTGTTTCCATAGAAGAACACCGCTTAGGAATTTGTCTTTGCTTCTCCAGCAGCACTCCATATGTTTCATTCATCTTATTTGGATGGTTTGTGAAAGGAGAGAGGCAGTATAGCTGCTGTTTGTGTTGCTTCCAGGATTTGTTCAAAACACCATGTAGCATCTAACTTCTTGTATTTTATTAGTGTCCATGTGGTGCATCTATACAGTAGTATCGATACAGACAGCTTGGAAGATGTCATGTTTTATTTTATCAGGGAGATCAGATTTCCATATGATCAATAACCTGTTAATAGCAATGAACACCTTTGTTAGGCATATGTTGACATCATTTTCTGTAGATGAGATATTGCTACTGAGGTATGTGAACTTGTCTACTACTTTTAGAGGCCAGTCACTTAAAGTGGAGATGGCACGTTATTTAAAATACATGAACGCCATTTTATTTGAATTCATGTTGAGGCCAATGCCTTCTGCTGCTTGCTCTAGGCTATGCAGTAGGGATTCAGTTTGGGCAGGTGTATTTGCAAGAAGCACAAGATCATCTGTATAGTCTGAAACTATTACAGTTTCTGCAGGATATATGTTTCTTGCTTTTTTGATGTAAAGCCATTTTCTTTTATTAGATCAATATTTGAAATACATAGTGTAGGTAGATTATAAACAAATATGGCACGAATGTATCTCCTTGCAAAACTCTAGTGACAATGTCAAAGAAGCTCGTGTTGCCATCAGGTGAGTAACCTATTGCTTTTGTGTTTTTGTAAAACTATCCTTTAATAATGTTTTTATTCACAATATAAAGCAGAGATGTTAACTTCCATTTTTGTTTGAAAAATCAAGACTCCCAACATTTCAACAATGCTACAAATAAGTTCATATAAAAAAAGGTAAATTACATATAAATTTTAACCAAATAAAGAAAATAAGACTTACTGCAAGAATTCATCACTTTTTGGCAAGCTGCTGTCTGATTAAGTGGGTTGTTGGGAGACACCAAAGTTCGGACTAACTACAGAAGTGAGAAATATATATTTAAATTTTCAACTAATAACAAGCATTGTAATTTATAATAAAATCTGCTTAACAACAAATAAAACAGAGAGAACAATAATAGTAGTATAGGGTGGCACAAAAGTCACACATAGCATTTTAAAAATGAAAACTTTTGAATAAAAAAATAGAGGTGAAGAAATTTCTCCTAATTATATTTATTCTGACTATTGGAAATTACTTCGAACTAATTGTAGAATATAATATCCCTCAAATACCCTCCATTTTCAGCTTCAGAGAGCTTTTAATTTTTTTTAATGGTGACTTTTGCATCACCATAAAGCTACTTGGAAGTCCTATTTATTTCAGAATTTGTGTATCACAACATACAAATCTGAAATGATAATCAGATAATAAACAGCTGCTTAGTTGTAGAGATGACTTTCATTTGAAAGTAATGGGCTTTTGATTTGCAAAGGTTCTGACAATTAGTAACAGGAGGTTACCAGTGATTTAAAAACTACAAAAAAATGTGCAATAAGTGAAAATTCCAGGTCATAAGCTTACAATATTTTTCTTCATTGCTCTTGTATTCTATTTTCCCTTATGAGATATTGCAAAAAAAAAAAAAAAAAAAAAAAAAAAAAAAAAAAAAAAAAAATTATGCTTTAAGAAAAACACATTGAATAAGATCTTAGTAAACACACTATAGTATACCTAGAAGCACTATCTATATCTGACAGGTGGAACTACTATTTTATCCAATTCAAAAAACACTGATGAACATGGAAAAAAATATAAGAAAAGAAAATATTCCAAGTTGAGTATAAATAGATCATTAATAAACAAAAAAGGCTAAAATTTGGTCTCAAGTAATTTAATAGCAAACAAATGGTCTACATGCAGATATTTCAAGTTTATGATGTAGAACTTATTGAAAAAAAAAAAAAAAAAAAAAATTATGCATTTTTCTAGATTTTATGACAAAAACATTTATTCCATTTATTTTATGGTAGCCAGGTTTACTCAGAGTCAAAAATAAGTAGAATCAATAATAATTGTCTTTCAGTTTTGTATGGAAACCTGTTTTTAGCAGTGAAAAATTATTTTAAGAATGAGATGTTAAATCAAAGGCTGCTTGGCATTACAAATTTTACAAGATTTATTAAATTTATATAATAATGGAAAATAGTGTTCAGTGGTTGAATCTATTTTCCTCTAATGAAATTCTGTTTTACCCTTTAGAACAAAATTATTCCATGGGAAAGATATGTTGTGACAGGTTTTAAACTATATTCTAAAAATGTTTAGGAACTGCTGTGATCACATTAAAAGTTACCATCCCAAATTTTAAAGTACAGATTATATTATGGAATCCCTATACCAAAATATATCTGAAACCCACATATGGGACAATTTCTTTACCACCTGGATCCCAACACAAGAAAAATAAAGACTTGAAAAATTATAATTAAAAATAATAACCAGTGTTCCATCATCTTTGATAAGATAGATAGATAGATAGATACACACACACACACACACGTTTATTCATAATTATTACATTTTTTCCTTTATATTCTCAGCATATATTTTGATATAGCTACAATTTTGTTTTTAGTATTCATATAATTCATTCAAAAAATATTTAATTTAAAACTATATATAACATTAACTGAACATAATTTTTATGTCACTTTTAAACATTTTACTTCAGATGTAATTATTTTAAGAAATTCTCATTTTAACTTTAATGAAACAATATCAACATAAATTAACCAAAAATACCTGCGTTCCAAATGAATATATTCTGCTAGTATTTCTGTTAGAAAAAATATCTTAAGTTATAGTAGGACAAATATGTATGCATGAATAGAATTTATTCTAAAAAACACTAGCCAAAAATGGAAATGAGGAGCTAGAAGTATATATAAACAAATTCATTTGAATTAATCTTATGTTAAATATAGCATCAGTATTTAATTATATAATAATGGTAGCATTTTTTACCTCTAAAATGAGGTATAAGAAAAAACATTAAGACGGTAAGTAGAAAGTAATTTACAAAAGAGATTCGTGTAATTTTACTTTTTGCATTTTATAAATCATCATCAAGTTGCACTGCTAGCATGGATTTCCCCGACTGTCTCATCATTCATCCCTATCATCTATTGCTTCTGGTAGGTCGTCTAGACTACATCCTGTATCCATACAGAGTAGTTGTAGGTAAGTTCTTGTTGGTCATCTAACACTGGCATGTCCATGTGAAGGGATCTATTGGAGAACATCACTGATGAGTTCGTTCTTGCTCTCCAGCAGTGTCCACATATCCTGTTCATCTTATTTGGATGGTTTTAGAGATGAAAGGTAGGTGGCCATATGGCTGCTATTTCATGTGATGTTGCTTCCAGGATTTGTTCAATATAACTCGTAATATTCTTGTGCAGTTCCCATCTAGTTTCTTCTCTATACGCTTAGTCAGTGTCTATGTGGTGCATCTATATAGTAGAATTGACAAAACTACTGCTTGGAAGAAATTGCATTTTATCAGATAGGTCAGACTTCCATATGATCAATAATCTATTGATAGCAGTCGATGCCTTCGCTAGGCATATAATAATGTCATTTTCAGTGGATGAGACACTGCTATCTAAGCATGTGAACTTGTCCACTAATTTCAGAGAACAACCACTTAGAATGGAGATGTCTCCTTTTTGATTAAAACACATGTACTCTGTTTTGACTACATTTACATGGAAGTCAAAGCCTCCAGCTACCTGCTCCAGACTATGCAGCAAGTATCTAAATCCTTTCTCTTAAGTACAATCAAGATGCTGTCTTAAAGACAGATGCTTAGTGCCAAGGCAAGTTATACTTTGCAATTCAGCTGAATGTGATAGTCACATACTTTCAAATACTCAATACAACCTTTCAAATTAAGTTTTTCATAATATACCAATAAATACATCTAGACTTTCTATGAATGTTCCTTTATTGTGCATTTTCTTCCTATAGATTGAATTAATAATTAAATAACACAAGAGCAAATCATGAAAAATAATGAATTAAACTGATACCCAATTTACATGAATCTGAGGTTTTGTACTCATTGACAAGGTTATATTGGATAAGCAGGATTTATATCAATCGAGATACTCATCCTAACAAAATACGTAGGCAAAAATTGAATTCATATAATAATAATGCACCAGAATCACAATTGAAAAGTTCTTGGTGTGACCAAGAAGGGAACAACCTTGTGCCATGCTTTTCCACTAATTCTTCCAACAGTTCAATATACTTGGCATATTATTTCTCAAATTTCTTAAACCTTTTGCAAAAAATTCAGTAAAAATGAATTTAAAAAATCATTCCTTTGTTGGGCCAAGAACTTTTCAGCATTATATAAAAACAAACCAAGGGAAATACTAAACATGCAAATATAAACAAGTTTTCAAATTAAAATCTTAGCAATGTTGCAGTGAAATAAAACTAATGATGGATCATGTGAAGGAAAAAAAAAGAAAAATGTGACAGTAATAATAAATAAAAATCAAAGCTTAAAAACAGCAGTGTTGCGACAAACGGTTGGAGCATTGAAGCACAGGGAGGAATGACAGTCTGTAAAATAAAGGTCAAGTTGGTGAATTTCAAAATTGAGAGAAAAGAATTAAGAAAAAAAAAACACACACAAAAGGCAAAAAGAAGCAAGACAGTTACATTAAGGAAAACTGATGACAAAGTAACACAAAATAACAAGATTGGAATATCACAATAGCAACAACAAACAACATGACATAAACAACAACACTGGAAAGCATTACTCCATTGTATTTGAAACAGCTTTAAAAGTTATTGGTTTAAATTTATAACAGTAAGAATACTTTCAAGAGTTTTGAGAAGAGTCATTAAGATTCAAAGAATTATTGAGGCAAACTCCTTTGGCCTTCTTCAGATGTAATATGCACCCCATGTAAATAAAAAAGACTTGTTCTAACCTCTCTGATTGCACAAAGCAACAAAAAAAAAAAAAAAAAGAAACAAAATTTTAAATACTGTTTTTTCTTCATACTATTAAATAAAGAGACCAGAACAAGAGTCTTTAGCTTACAGAAGTACACATTACACATAAAGAAGGCCAGTTGAAATGATGTGTAAAAACAAAAAGTATAATTGTTTGAATAATTCATTGAATATGAATACTTAGAAAAATAGATTTTCATGCTCAAAAAGAAATTGTAAGTACACATTTAAGTAAAAATTCTTTATATCAACATGGAGAGCTCAAAAGAACATACTATTTTAAATAGTTCTGTATTTCCTTTCTGTCTAGATAATGAGATTTGTAGCATATTCTAATCATCTAACAGGATTAAGAGAATTTTTGAATGTTTCAAAGTTCACTATCCTTTTAATGAATACAGTCAACTTAATACAAGATGACAAAACTGATTAATTTTTTTTCTTTAAACTAACACATATAAGCTTAGAATATCTGAAACATAATTAGCACTGTTATTAAAAAAATTGACAAGGCTATTTAGATATGGATCAGTGCTTCTGCCTAGGTTCTCTACCTGAGGAAATTCCAGTTATCTAAAAAAAAAAATAATAATACAAAATATACAAATGAAAACTTATTTTCAAGAGCATAAAATTTAATATTACTTCAAAAATATAAAATAAAAAAAAAAAAAAAAAATTTATATATATATATATATATATATATATATATATATATATATATATATATACACACACACACAATTATTTTAATTCTTTAAATTAATTGTTTTTGCAGTATATCTAATTTTCATAGTAAAGATATATTCTAAACTTATGCAGAGATGCTGAGCATTACATAAATCTTAAATTCTTTAAAAGAACTATGCTTGTATCAAATAATTAAAATATTCAATTAATAACTATATAAATGCTTATAAACTGATTAAGAATATATTTAAATGAAGAGCAAAATTTGCCAACAAAAACTAGAATTATCTTTAGGTCATTAAGTTTGAATGAGAAATATTTGAATAACTATCAACTATTTTATTTTGCATCAATTATATAAACACATGTCAAATGGATTTATCTGGTTTTAAGATATTCAAGTATTAGTCATTCTATGATATAACTTATTGGTAACCCATTAATTTAAGATATCAGATTTGGTATTGTTAAATGAAAATATCTACTGGCAATTATTAAATTATAATTTATAAACCATGTTAGCAAATTGAAGTTTTTTTTTGCATCTGTTTACTTGTTTATCTGGTTATTAAAATCAAATTAAAACATAATTATATATAATCAAAACCAAACGGTAAATGAAATCTGATGTTGTGGCTTTCACATGAGATTATTTCCATTTTTGATAGATTTGATAAGGATAAAAAAAAAAAAAGATAAAAGTAATGTTAAAATGAACAGTTAAGAGAAAAAAAAATGATCAAAAGAGAAAGTGTACAGAGAAGATCAAATTGGAATTGTGAAAAGGCTAAAAGTATGAAATAAATTGGTATTTAGATGATGTTGATGTAAGGGAGTTAATTGCAGTTTACTACAACAGGTTAAGAGACATTGATTTACAAATAAAATTTCATGCTAGACTAGAATGACAAAACGAGGGCTAATTACACGTTTTTTAAAAAACCAGCACAAACTGCATAAAAAAATTCTTAAGAATATTGGAAGTGAAATGGAAAGTAGCATACCAATGACAAAACTTTAAAATCGTACAAGATTAAATTTAGACATAAGACACAAAAGTTTTTTTTTTTTTTTTTTTTTCACTAGGCATTATTATTTAATACTTTGACATAAGCAACAAATTCTGTTATGGCACATCTGTGACTGTTTTGAGCTAAAGAAATATTTTAAATTAGAAAATTTATTCATGTCAGTTGTTTAACAATAAACAGGAAAAAATGGTTATAATGATATTCATTGCATTTGATTTCAAGTATGACTCAAGATGAAAATGAATAGAAGAAAAGTAATGCATATTATGAATGTGCTGCTAAGGAAAGAAGAGTAATCGTTGATGAAGAAGGAAAGTAAACGCTCTTTTACTTTTTCAGAATTCACAAAAACAATCTGAAGAAATTCAAATTCATAAAATGTGAACAAATTTATTTCATTCAGTTAATATTTACTATTCATGAAATATTATTCAATACTTAGATTATTTCATGTCCAAACATTTTTTATGGGGAAAAAAAAAAATTGATGAGAAATGTGTATATTTGTGTAAAAAGATGCAATAATAAAAAATAAACTGAAAATGTTGGTATATATCATCAATTTTGTGAAAACAATATTTTTCTTTAAAAGTTATAGAAAATAATATATACAACTGATCCTTCTGTGAGGTGATGCTTTGTGAGAATAAAACTGAAAACAGAGGAATGAAAAGAGTATTAAGCACAACTGCTGGATATAGAAGGAAAAAAAAAGAGATGAAAAGGGAAAGAGAAGAAAAGATTTTTAAAAATAATGAATATTAATAGATAATCAGGTTTCAAACATTTTTTTGTAATGAGGAAGGAGAATGAAATATTACAAAGAATAGAAAGTTATTTCCAGTAAAAAGAAAGAAAATAAGATAGTTATAATTTTTAGAAATGCAATAACTTGAAAATAGTAACTGGTTAAGAATTTTTCTGTAATCATAGTTCTTTTGAAAAATGATGTAAATATTACAAAGATTTTATAATAAATAATTTGGAATAATGCTTACCATGTGATAAATAAATGGTTAGTAATAAAATGATTTTATTTCAAGGAAAAAAAAATGTTTAAAGTTTTCATTTCAAAGTCTATTAGCAAGAAAACTAAATATAGAACAGTGTAAACTATTTGTTCATTTTTTCCCCCAATAAGGACATTGAATTTTATTCTACTTGAAGAATTATATGAAGACGCATTTTTAAAAAATAAGCAAAGATTAAAAACCTACATGAAACAAATTCTATTTAAAATGACATTTAATAAGACTTTTTTAGTTTGTTCATTTAAGAATTGATAAAACACTTTTTAGATGTTTTAACCTAAAATAAAAAGACCAATATAGTTTTTTTTTTAAAGTTCAGCAATAGTTTTTTTCTGCCAATACCAACAGCTATCTGAACCAGCAGCTTTTCTGATAAAATCTATTTTACCAACTATTGACAAATGAACTCAAACCTATCTCCTTTGGGTGATTTATTTAGTAGCTGCCTTTGTTGAATGAGCAGTTGGTTATCTTAAGTATGAATAAGAATCACTCAATCAATTATAAATGCAACTGCTTTGCTCCAGTTCTAGCACGTTGTATCTATATTCTTCATTTCTTAGATCAGTATGTGATAAACACAAAAAAGTGAGAATTATTAGTGAGAAGATAAAATAGGAGTTAATAAATTTTTAAAAAATAAAAAAAGGGGGAGGGGGACCAAACAATATGGTAATTTAAACCAACACCAAATCCATTCATTTACCTGGCACAATTAGTTAACTGCCCAAACAAAGGTATTATACAAGAAAAGCAAACAAGCACACATGCGCAAAGACAGTGTGCAGTGCCATATATTGATTGTGCAGATAACTAAGAGTATCAGACCCAATGTTACCAAAATACCCTATGTATGCATGTAGTGTGCACCACTTGTCAGAATTTGGTGGGAGGGAGAGTGAAAAGGAATAAGGGAGATAACTCAATACATACAAATACATACGAGGAGCAACAGTGTTACATGCATTATCAAGCGGATTAAAAAAAACCCATCTGGATTGGGGTTTTTGATGATAAGAGGGAGAGAGAAAAATTGTGTGCAATGAAGTAATCTAAACAGTCCTTAAAGGTAAGGATACATGTTTACTTATATCATAGATTAAGAAACTAGTTTAAATTCAGGAAGAATTTGTGACTAAGAAAAAAAAGGAACTCCTGTAGTAAAAAACGCATACATATGTATTGCACATTTGTGATTAATAATCTATTGTTGATTTTAATTTAGATCTTAGTATTTTCTTAACTAGTAAAGATTAGAATTTTTATCAAATTTATTGTTTGTTAAATGCTCATACATATTACTGAGGTCAATAACTAAATGAAATTGTTATATACACCATTCAAGAAAAACTAACAAATAAAGCTGATAATTCCCAAAATTAAGTTATATATATATATATATATATATATATATATATATATATATATATCTATATCTGTGTGTGTGTGTGTGCGCAACTAATTTGCATTTTTTTTGCCAAGTCAGGTTTAGTACAAATTGTATCTGATCAAATTATCCAAGTGGTGATTAGTAGAAAATTTTTGAGATTAAAAATTTACACAAGATCTTTGAATTGGATGAAATATAAATACAACAAATATTCAACAAAGGGAGAAGATATTAACTAGAAGTTTTATAAGATAAAGTATTAATTTTTGGCTAGAATTTCTTTCACCTTAATTTTTCTAACAACTGCTCAATTTGTTTTGGTTTTATGTCATGTCAACCATTTTAGGTTATTTAATGCCAAATCCACTTAATACACACACACACACACACATATATATAATTTGTAAATACATTTTGATGATAACTTTTTTAAATAAGCATAAGCTTATTCGTTTTTTACAATCAGTCAAATGATCAAAGTTCTATTTCAAATAATTCAATTTGTTTGTACTCAGTTTAAATGTCAAACAGTTCTATTGGACCCATAGAGAGAACCCTATCACATGCTACCACTCCAAGCCAGAGTGGACTAGGGAGCGATGGGAATGAAGCCATACTCTGCTTTCCTCAAAAGCTCCTGCATTACTGGAGTCTCACCATCAGATTGTTTAATGTCATATCCTGGACGCTTGTTGAGGAAGAGTCTTATCTCTCTGCAGAGATGTAGTTGGTGTATTCTACAGCCCCAGCCTACTGGGCTGACAACTTATTAGCCATTAATAAACAGTACAAACCAGGAATAAAAAACAAGCTCTAAGTGAGACTTGAATTTACACCCTTTTTTATTTTGAGAAGCCTATTTATATACAACTGCTCTACCATTAAAGCAAGTGGAGCCAATGATTACAGATCAAATCTGTTTTAAAACCAAATTTCATTGGGTGGTTGACCATTACGGTAATGAATAAAAATAGTTTATAAAAGTATTGAATTCTTAATGTAAAATATTTTAATATACAATCTAGACAAACTACCATTTGGTGACTAATATACAAAAGAGTTTGACAACTATTCACTCATGAAAATATAAGATCTAATAATAAAGATGATCAAATTGATATGAGTATAGTCTTGATGTGAAGAAAAGAAAAGGCAGGTGATTTAGTTAATCTTTTCAGTGGTATTGGCTGTGTCAATTGTAAATGCTTAAAGACTTATCAGTGTTAAGCAAAAAAAGAGAGCAATTCATGGCAGTGCACAACAATATATTAATGTCAGTGTACTCTGAAGTATTTCTATTTATAGTGAGAATAGAGAGTGAAGTGATAAGCATATTTAATAGTTTTGGCCTCATTGATTAAAAAAAAGAAGAAATCAAGAAATTATAATCTTGCTAAATATCAATCAAGAGAAATAGTCAAAATTACAAGCTAAATAATTTTTTAAAAATCAGATCTATTTGCATCATGCATAAATGCCAGCAGGTCTAATCCTTTATGAAGCAATAAATTAATGGGTTTTTTTTTTAATTCCTTTCCTGGACGAGGGTGAAAGAGTCACTCTTCAAATGTTACCATATTGTAAAAAGATCCTTTTGTCACTTTGAAACCTCTAATAAAATTCTAGGACTTTACTCAACAAAAGACTAAAATTTAAATCATATGCTTATTTTTACCACTATGAAAAAAGAATTAAAAACCGTTTTCATAAAATGGCATCATCTTTGGAGTGACAATTTTTTTTCTCAGATTGCAAGCCATGATCAATATTGAACAAAATAAATAAAATAAATAAATAAAATAACAAGCAAACTTATCACAACTAAGTCAGTTCTGAGCATCAATCAGAAAATTTCTTTGAGATAAACTAGAAACTTTAGAAAAATAATTCAAACTGAAAAAATATTTAGTGTAAATTGATTATATGAAATTTATTTTAAAATAGTCTTAAAATTTAGATATCAATTTATAAAATGTGATTTTATTATATCTAAATAATAGATTGATAGAAAAAAGATTATCTTTATAGATCCACTATATTAATGCTATGAATTTTAAAACCTGAATATGTATAAAAATTTCATCATAATGTTGCTCCTCATAAAAAATAAATTTGGAGGAAAAAAAAAAAAAAAAAAAAAAAAAGCGCAAAAGAAATTACTCCAAAAAGGCCACATAAATAATAGATAAACTAATAGGCAAATTTCAGAGATTGATCATGAGGAAAGAGAAAGAAAAAAAATGAAGTCTAAAAAATGACTGACCTCAACATTTTACATATTAAAAAGTTTACAAATAAACATTTTCCTACAAAATTTGATGCAATAAAAACACTTCAATGGATTGAAAAGTGTTTGGAATATTTTAAAGTGTAAACAAGATGATTAGTTGAAGAAAAAATAAGTTAAAAAAAATATATATATTTTAAAATGTTTTCTTTAGCAAGAAGTAATTTTGCATTGAAATATTATTCCAAATAAAAGTATCAGATCATCAAGACAAAATAACAAGATAGAAAAAGATTTTAGTGATAACATTTTAAAAGACAAAACATTAAAAAAAATTAAGAAGAAGTTGTTTTTGAACAAAAATAAAATTCAGTAAATGTTTATATGATTTACAAAATAAAATTATTAGTAACCAAAAATTTGAGGTTAAGAATAAAAATTCTGAATTTTCTAATCAGAACTTAATGACCAATGAAATGAGAAAATGAATATGTATAGATTAAATATATCTTAAAGGTGTAACCTCTTTCTTTTTTCCCCAACAACTATTTCAGACAAAGGAAAACTAAAGAAAGAAAAGGTTTTAAAATGAGTGAAAAAGTAATAGTGAGTAAGAAAGAAATATTAGCCCAAGGACAATGAAGGCTTTAATAAGGCCCAATAAATAAAATGAAACTAAAATGACAGTGGATACATGCAGTAACAATGATGATAGCAGTGGTTGTTGCTATGGTGATAAACATAGAAGGATGAATGGATGGATTGGCAGTGGAAGCAGCATTACGTTAACATGCAGGCAACAAGATGCACACAGATGGACACCAAAATGTTTTTTTCTTCAAAAAGAGATTTTCTTTAACTCAACTTGATTTTTGTCAAAACTATATATATATATATATATATATATATATATATATATATATATAATAAATTCATCATTTTACACTTTATATTTGAAGATATTTCACTAACAAATCATAGTCAAATTCATATCTTTCAGTGGAAAAATTTATCTTAAACTTTAAATAAATTCATAAAATACAAAAAATTGTCCTTGAGTAAACAACTGTCTTAAATTTAGATAGCTATGGGACTGACAACAACAGCCTGACATAATGGGAGGTTATGTATAAGATTTGTTACTATAACAACATATGAACTAATGAGCACAAATCAGATTGATTACTTTTGTTATTTTAAGAGGTTAAAACTGGTTACATGACAAAATGTGTGGTATACTGATTAAAATTTATCAAAAACAGAAAATTTATATTCAATATTTATTTATATAGAAAAGAATGACAAATATAATCAAGTTGGAATAAAGATAATTGCATCTCCCATTTGAGCTGAAGAATATAAATGCTAAGTGAAATTTTTTTAATTAAATTCTGAAGATTAAAAAAAAAAAAAAAAAAAAAAAGAGTCCAATTAAAAAAAAATTTGTCCAAATAATGAATAAAAAAACAAGAGCAAATGGAAGGAGGATTTAAATTATATTGTATCAAAAATATTTTAATTGATCTTTAGATATTTCAAATCACTATCCTAATAGCTAAAAATGTTTTCTTTTGAATATATTGTAACATAAAAAAATATCAAGAAAGATTTTGTAATAAATAAAAATAAAAATCATGAAAATTAAATTTGAAAAGTTCTAAAACTTCACAATATTCAATGATAACTTTTAAAATCATTAAATATGATAGACATTTCAATTGAAAAATTAATACATTTTCTACATTCTGGATATTTTAATTTGATCTTGTTTTCTATAGCATCAAAACGTAACGTGAAAAATTATTTTTTTAAAATTTCAAGCAAAATATTTGAAAGTCATATTTTTTTAGACAAGGAATTATAATTGATGCACTTGAACTAGGGTCCTTGTTTATAATCCCAGCATTTCAGCCATTGTACCCACTAAGTTGCTTTCTTATACTCAATGTGGTTTAAAAAATCCTGTAACTATAACAACCAAGATGAGGACACTACTCTGAATATATTAAATATTACCCTATTTTCTATTTTGATAGTTGGATTCAAGTCTTAGTCAGGGCTATTTTACTTGTACTGCTTAATAAGTGCTAAGGGTACATGCCTGGAAAAATTATCACATAAAATTATATTCCAAAATTAATATGACATTAATCTTTTCACTCCCATTGAGACACCAGTGTTTCAGTTGAATTCATTTTAATTTTAACCCTTAAAATACAATTTTGCATGTTCAAAAATTTTTAGGGAAAGAAAAAAAACATAGTAAAAAAAGTTAATGTTTCTTAAATTGACTGTTTATTCAAAATGTTTTCAATGTAGTTATAAAATAAATATTACTTGAATTCATACAGTTTAAAATTGTTATTAAAATCAAGATTCAGTATTTTTAAGGCTAGATTTTGTTTTAGAGACTTATGAAACGAGTTTTTAAAGCAGTACTTCTGAAAATGTAGTTTCATTAAAAAGTAACTAAGATATTTCTTGTTACATTTGATCTTGTCAAAATATTCATCAGCATGAACTAATTTTCAAAGAAAGGCAAGTGTCCAAATTTACATCTGAAGAGAAAAAAAATGCTTCAATTATGCAAGCATGCACAAGCAAGCTTGTCTACCAGTTGGAAACAAGGATGACGACAAAAAAAAAAAAAACAATTGTAACACCATAACACCATCTGCAGGCAAATAATATTTTTTCAAAACATTGAATTATGATTTCATGGAATAACTACCAAATCAAATAAGAAAACATCAGAATTTTTACACAAAAATTACAAGGTGGAGGCAAAGAACAAAAAGAAAAATCAAAATCAAACACTAAAATATGGCAACAACTTCACCATATAGTGTTCTTTTAAAATTGTTACTAAACTTTTTTGGGGCTGATAATTCAATGAAAGTTGAATTTATGAGTGTTTATTGAAGCTTAATCCTTTGAGCCCTGAGATACTGAACCTAAAATTTACCCTCTGCCATTTGAGTTTGATCTCCACACCAGTGAACTACAGGTACAAAGTGGGGAAAATTAGAAGTACAATCCGTATAATGGGCTCAACAGGTTGAATATATTTTTAAGAACTTAAAAATGCTCACTTTGTATATACCCAAAAGAATGCAGTCTTACAATCATTTATAAGTAAAAATTCTTGCAAATCATTTTTATTTATCTAAATGTTATTTTTTTTTTCTTTTTTTTTTTTACTAAATCTCAGAAACCTAAGTTTTTTTTTTAAAAATTCCCCCGTATCTATATATTAAAAAAAAGAGAAGACACGAATCATATAGTAAAACTATTGAAAATCACATTCTAGATAATGGATAATGATACATCCTACTGAGCAAAATCATAAATAAATTAAAAGCAAAATATAAAATAAAGAGCCATCTTATAAAATATTCAGTTGGTTTGGTAGTAATCAATATTCCCCAAGACATAATATCCTGATGCTCCACCCTAAAAAAACAAACTGCAGATGGTCTAGGTGAAGAATAAAAAAAATAAAAAATAAAATTAAAAAAAAATGTAGGAGGAAGAAAATTCCACCAAATTTCTGACTTGATTGTTGCTGCTGCTGCTGCTTTTAAGCAAGTAGATAGCAAGCACACACTCACTTGAAACATAAGGTGGATGTTGGTAACTTTCTGGGCTGACCAGCCAGCAGATTGAGAAGAGGATTCAAGATCAAAGTATGGAGTCAGCTTTTGAATGTAGCTCCCTTCCTTAAAAAAGTTCTGGTTTGAAGTATTGGTTTTCATCAGATTCAACATCAGCAACAAGCAGTCTTCCACCACAATACCTGTATTTGGAGAAATCAAAGGTTTCAGAAACAAAGAGACCAAGAAAGAAAGATGCAAATAATTTATCTGCAGCAAAACAAAGATTACTTCAAATTAAGTATGAAGAGTAGCTGTTTACTGTAAGAATTCCTTCACTAATATAGAAACTATTTTTTTTTAAATTTATTTAATCTTTGGGTAGCTGCCAAATATTTTCATATAGTCAATAAATTTTAAAAAAATGTTTAAATAAATTGTGCAGAAGATCATTTCAGTTGATAACTGCTTGATAACCAAAGATTACATGAGGGCACACAGAAGAGTTCTTAGCCTGACTAAAAATGGAACGATGTAGAGTTGTGAAATGTACATGCATGTATTCATCCTGCAGTTCTACATACTTGGCACAGCTCTTCTTTAGCCTTAAAATTTAAAAAAAAAATTCTTTATTTGGACAAAGAACTTTTCAACACACTCCCATAATATAATTCATTAAAAAAAAAAAAAAAAAAAAAAAAAAAAAAAAATCAATATTTAATTGATTAGCTAACCTACCATAAGTTTATTTCAACACCTGTAAAACACATAAGATTTTGGTTATGTAAAAAAAAAAAGGGGGGGTATAAATAACATTTCATATTTTCTCTAGAAATAAAATTGTATGGTATGAAGAAAAAAAAAACCCTGGTAGAGCAATATAAATTATTGGATAAATTATGTAATAAATGGTTACTAATGCTGTTTTATTAATAAAAGTTCGTTCACTGTAGAGATGTGATATAAAAAAGCGAAAATAAAAATGACTTACCTCCATCACTGTTGCCTTCTTCTTTAATGATATCAAGTAATCGTTCAAATGCATTTTCAAAGGCAACAATCTTCTGAATATTGGCATTGCCTTTAGTCAGTTGGATTAATAACAGGAGAGCCTGAAAAAGGAACAAATAGTAATCAATAAAGAGGGAAAAAAAAAAAAAAAGGCAAATCATATTCTATTTTGTGATTAATAGGGATGTATAAAAATTTAGGGAAGTACAGGTGGCCTAGTGGGTGAACAGCACAATGAATGGAAATCAACAATTGAAGCATTTTAACCTAGTAAAAGTAATCCATTATAGGCAGTTGATAATAGCTGAGGGATTCTTCCTGGCTGCAAGCACTATGTAACCTAGTACAACTTATCACATGTTACTCATAGAGGGCATGGGCACTGACAAGTAACTCCCACATCCCTGAAAAATGCCATGAAGAGGGCTATTATTAAGCTATTGCATGGTGCCACAGCAATCATAAGTCATGGGAAATGTCCATGCCCAGACCCATTTTGATACTCAGTTTGGAAATTCTGAAAACTTGTACTACTGACTTGTTTTTTGACAAGTGATGGCAGAAATCATAGAAATATTTCAAGTATTTTAACCCTTTTGCAGACAGAGCAACATTTTTGTTGACGACAGTATACAGGTAGAGTGAGATCTTAAAAAAAATTATCTGCCAGCAAAAGGGTGAGGTTCATGCACAAATTTTGGACAAGAAAGATTGATCTTAAATTAATCATTAATTGAATAAAAATAATACTCACATCGTTTCTTATAATTTCTCGACTGTCTGACAACAAATCCATCAACTTGGATACACCCATTGGACTAATTAAAATGATTTCTTGGATTTCTTTACTCTTATTAGTTAATAGAATAGTCAGCAATTTCACAGTGGGCCATCGGACGTGAAAATCATATTCCTATAAATAGAGTTAAAATGTATACAACCAACAGATAAAATAAGTGAATTGTTACATTTATAGAGGCTTTGCTATAGGCTATGATGTCAAGTAGGTTTCTTTCAAATAAATATGATGAAAGTAAAACACTTTTTTATTTATAATTATTATAATAATTACTATTATAATAAATAGGTAAAATTTGTCAACAACAACAGAAAAAAAAAAAAAAAAAGATCATTCCCCAGTGGGATCACTTACCTCTAACAATGACAACAACAATGTAACATTTTCAGAATTTTTAATGAAAATTTCCGTGAACTGACCACCAAGGTCATCTGGAATGTGATTTGGAACTTCATCTTCAACTAAAGATAAAGGCTCTAAAAGGAAAAACAAAAAAAGGTCATTGTACAGATATTACAACTAATGATTTTTCTGAAAGTAAAACAATCTTTACATAAGATTAATGTGTAATACATTTTTTTACATTACATTGTCCTCCACAAAAAAACAATACACAGAAAAAAATAAATTCATGTGGAGTGTTTAAGACAAGTTTTTCACATTTTTACAAGACGTAAATGTTACTAAGAGTTAATACCACCTTTGGAAAAAAAAATAATGGTTTCATTACAGTAAAAGGATGGTCATTCAGCTTTGGTTTTATGGCATATCAACCATTATAGTTTATTTAATGCTAAATCATTATATATATATATATATATATATATATATATATATATACACACACACACACACACAGTTCTATTTTAACTGATTCAATTAAGCATAAGTACACTGTTTAGTTCTATTCAACCCACAGATAGGACCTTGTCAGGTACTACCACTCTGGGCTAGAGTGAACCTGGGAGCAATGACAATAAATTGATACTACATATTCCCCAAAGCTCCAGCATTACTGGAGCCTCACCATCAGATTGTTTAGCGTCATATTCAGGATACTTGTTGGGAGAGGGGGTTGTACCCCTCTGCAGAGAAGCAATCGGTGTATTGTACAACCCCAACTGACTGGACAACAGTTTCTTTTAGTTTACAGCACAGAAATCACAGATGACAAAATAATGCTAATAGCTGAATATCTAGGGTTGATGAAATATATTTTAAACAGATTAAATTTAATAATTTAAATGGCATTTTTTTTTTTCAGATAAAGTATAGGAAAAAATTTAATTTACATTTCTAAAACAACATGTCTAAATATGCAAATAAGCTTGCAGTTAAAAGAAGAATGTTTATAGACAAGTTGTTGGACTTAAATGAAAATTGAAAGAAAACATGGTTGCAACAAGACTGCTATCAAATGAAACAATGGAAAAAAATTGTAAAACTCCTTTAAAAAGGAAATTAAAGACAGGATGTGGCAAAACATGTTGGTTGTTCCTAATCAGCTGTGTCTAAAATCTGGTCCAAGAATAAACAAAAAGAAAACATACAGATAAATGACAGAAGACACCAAAATATCAGCATGGAAAACTCAAAGCAAAATACCATGAAAATAGAATATGTGCATTGAAATAAATAGAAACAGGAGAAATGTTTCCACAATGTTTCAGCCAATAAGTCCTCTAGCCTTCTTCAGGTGTTTGTCGAACTCTGGAAACTTCATGGAACTTCGAACTACGTCCTTTATTGAATCCACGGGGGTTGCCTGTTCTGATTTCGTTAGCCATAACTGGGCACAAGTGTTAAGTATTCCTGTATTGTTACTCGCCTGCAGTCAGGATTGAACCTGCAACCTCCAGATGATTGTCTCCTTAGAAGCTTAGGGAACCAACGCCTATAACCATTACGCTGTGTCCTGCTGAAGGTTCCAGAGTTCGACAAACACCTGAAGATGGCCGGAGGACATATCGGCCAAAACGTTGTGGAAATAACAAAGATGAAGACAATAGTCTGAAAACCCTAAATGATAAAAATCATCAAGCTTCATCTCAGAAATTTAGACAACCAGGAGAAATGTTTGTGACAGAACTGTAAGAAATTAGCTGAAAGAAATGGGGTTTACATATGGAAAAGCCAAACAAAAACCAGTCCTAACACCTAAGCAGAAGAAAAGGCTACAGTAGACTACAGAGAAGCACTCATTGAATGTAAGCAATTGGATATTCAGTGATGAATCACAAATCAGAAACTTGTCTTTTTTAAGAAAAGTGAATTTCATCACTCATTTATAATATGGAGTTGCATGACAGGTAAAAGATCAGAAGAGATGGCAATTATTTCATTAGTCAATGTACAGGTATACAGGAAGATTTATGGATACTTTTCTCATTCCATAGATAGAAAATAGGCTTGGTTGTGATGAACTTATTTTTCAGCATGATAATCCATCTTGTTAAAGACCAAAAAATGTTAAAGTTTTTCTTAAAAAAAAAAAAAAAAAAAAAAAAGAAAGTTAAATCAACTCAATGACATAGCTAACAAACAGTCTAGATCTCAATCTGATGACATGTCAATCATTATTTACAAAAGTTGGAACCAGCTCGATGGAGAATAACATTTTACTAGTGAAGTCCATACCATAAAAAATTCAAGCAGTCATAATAGCCTAGGGAGTACTGATTGATATTCTATTTTTATGAATTCCATAATTTTTTCCTCTATTTGATCTGGAAAAATATACAAGTTGAAATAATTCCATTTGTTCAGAGTATTTTCAGAAAGCCAAAATATTTAGCTGTTAAACAATAATTGTTTTATGTCATATCTAGGATTTGTTTTCAAGTAAAAAAGATGAGTAAACATCATTTAAGAGAGAGAGAGAGAGAGAGAGAGAGACAATTCTTTAAATATTTCCAGGGGTTGTATTCCCATATAACTCATTTAAAATTTTACCATCTTTCAAAAAAATAACTTTTTGGGAAGGGGAAGCAGCTGTAAGGAAAGGTTAATGAAAAGTGAAAAGAAGGATGAATTAACAAAAAACCCCATTAATATTTCAGTAATGCTTGGAGAATCATAGAAGAATTTAAGGAAATAAGGAAGTCAAAAGTTTTCTAAAAGTGAAAGTAAACAACAAACTTAAGAAAATATTACCAGATTTACATTATTACAAGTGTGACGGCAAATTGACTAAAATCCCAAAACGGGACTTTATTTTCGCACATGTGAAGACGGGGCAGGTTGGCACTTGATCCCCTATATAATAAGTCCTCGTTCAGAGTTTTTCTCTCAGGCATATAAGACCTGGCATATTACGTGAGGGATTAATTTAGGGCCAGACCGACCGCCGCTGGCAAGGGGTTCCAAATTTCACACTATCCACACACCCACCAGGCCGCTTAACTTCATCCCCTAGACAACAGAAGATATGAGCCTATAGGTTTTAGTCGTAATAATATTATATTGTAGTAGTCGGCAACTCCGGTTTCCCGTGTGATATTTTTTTAGGAATTAATAGGACAATTCTAAGCAAGATAACATAAGGCAAATAGAAGCTGAAAAGGAAATGTGACTCAACAAATTCGTAGCAGAACTGCAAAGAACAACATAGACCACGTGGTAACATAAAAATACATGAATCCTTTACTGTACAAAGCGATACACTTTCAAAGTGTCAAATATGTATAATAAATGGACAGTCCACGAATATAAATGTCTTTTCTTGACTTTTGTTTTTCTTCAAATTGAGAGAGAGAGAGAGAGGGTGGTATATAAAGTTTGGGTATAAAGGAGAAATGGCCCCAAAGTTACTTATCTTATTTTTCGACGGGGTTCCACTGGAGAATCTTTCTTCTTTCTCGGGCTAATAGACTTTATTCTATTTTTTTTACACTGGCTTGAAGAACCTGGGGTCCCTCGTGTCTCAGATATTCTTTTGTCTTCAACCCGGAGTAAATGGCTATGGGTCTGTCTGCCACGAGCCCTGCTTAAAAACTAACTTTCTTACTATCTATTTCCGCTGACGGGGGGGGGGGGGGGGCACTTCCATTTTGGGGTCCCAGCCAATCATTTGGCTTCTCTCTCCCTCCCCTTCCGGTGTCCGGCAACCTGAGGTTACTAAGTACCAACACCTGTTGATATCCCCTCTGTGACCCACATTCTCTCTTAACGGTCACTTTTTTGACGGGTTTCCACTGTTCATTCCAACGGGAGGATAGTATTAATCTTACCTCTATCGTCTCCGCGGGATATCACGTGACACAAGGATATGACAAATGTAGAATGAAGTAAGCAAAAAGTAGAATCTAACTGGCTGTGACTAAACACTAATTCTCAAAAAGAGAAAAATTATTGGATAATTATTCAATCAATCAAAATCATAAAGTATTAAAGAAAAAGAGTAAAATTTCTAACGATTTGATCATATTTGGTCATTTCACAGTTAATGAGTAGATCACCAAATTCTAGTATGGCAAATTCAAGACATTGAAATTATAATACAGCAGATATGCTAAAGTGGGATCTCCATTTGTTCAAATTGATATACCAAATTAACTAGATCTTTTGAAGAATTAATAGTTATGCAACAGTGTGGAAAATTAAAGATACTGGACAAACTTTAAAATGGGACAACTATTGGATTACTATGAATTTCAACAGGTTAATAAACCAGTCCACAGTCAATCAGTAATTTAAGATCACTCAGCATCCTGTGGTATTTACCTGCACATCGTAAAGTCACAGAATTTGGAAAATAAGTGTTACAATCACTGACATAACTAAAAAACACAACGGTAACAATCAAAATTCAAACGAATAACAAGTGAAATCGAATATCAAGACACTACCACAGCTAATGAAAAGTGATGCCTGTACATTATTATAACATGCAAAGGAAGCTAGAGAAATATAGTTATTTCCAATGTAGCTACACTGAAGATTAGTTGATTTTAATGGCATGTCAACCCATCTAAGATTATTTCATGCCAAGAGGTTAAGGAATCCCATTCATATTTACATTTTTTGTGTAATTGTTTAAGAGAGTTTTTTGTGTACATACAATCCAATCAAATATGAATTTTTCTTTTAAACAGATCTATTTCACTTGTAGATAGGACCCTAACAGGTACAACTGCTCTGGGTCAAACTGGACCTGGGAGTAATAGCAATAAAGTAATAATCCACAGTCCCTAGAAATGGAGCTTCATTATCAGATGCTGTTTAGTTTCATGCTCAAGACACCACTTTTTTTTTTTTTTTTAGAGGAGAGGGGGTCTTACCCACTCAACAGAAGATACAGTCAGGATATTCTAAGCCCCGCTAATATGTCAAACTAAAGCCAGAGTTACATCAGAAAATGTTTTACTTTATTGCTAGTAAGACATGCAAGGTATTGTTTATTAGGAATTGCTTACTCCAAACAAGATTATTACTGTTAAGTAAACTGCACACAACTGTAAAACGACTGTTGCAATTGCAGAGGAAAAACTATAACCAAGCAAAGTCCACCTGTTGCATGAACAAACCATAAAAAAGAAACTGTTGTAATTGAATGAGAATGTTCTACAGCACCTGCTCTACTACACACTATCCAATAAGCAAGTCTTATACAACTCCCTATGATATTTTCTGAATTATCAATTTCCAAAATTACAATGATATTAAAATGGCATTGTAAACTTCTTTCAAAACCAACATTATTCTATCAAAAAGTAATCTATAATTTGCTACCACATTAACAGAAAATAATAACAATGACAATTATATCAAATAATAGCTATTTCTTTGACAAACAACTATTTCATGACTGCACAAAAATTTTCAGAAACTTTCTTAATAATTCAAGTCCTACATCATCAAGTCACCATAACAACACAGATTTCCCCAACTCTCTCAATCCATCCATCCCTATCATCCATGGCTCCCAGCAGGTCTTCCAAACTACATCCTGTGTCTGCACAGAGCTGATGTAAATAAGTTCTTGCTTGTCGGCCAACACAGGCATGTCCATGTGTAGGAGATTCATAGAACACCACTTATGAGTTTGTCCTTGCTTCTCTAGCAGTGTCTTGTTCATCTTACTTGGATGGTCTTTGATATTAGAGGTAAGTGGCTGTACAGCTATTGCGTCATGAGGTATCGCTTCAAGGATTTGTTCAAAATAGCTTGTAACATTCTTGCGTAGTTCCCATCTAACTTTTTTCAATGCATTTTGTTATCATCCATGTGGTGCATCCATACAGTGGCATAAACAACACTACTCTTTGGAAGAACTTGTCTACTAATTAGAGTGAAAATGACTGCTTGTTTAAAATACATGTGCTCTGTCTTATTTGGGTTCACATAGAAGCCAATGCCTCATGCTGTTCAATCTAAGCTCTGCAGTAGGGATTCAGCTTGGGCAAGAAGTGCTATATTAATGCATAATCTGTGCCTGTTATAGTTTCTACAGGATATCGTCTGCTTCTTGATTTTTGTTTTTATCATAAAATCATTTTCTTTTATTAGATCTATTGATGTTTGAAATGCATAGTCTAGGCAGATTATTAAAAAAATATGGCACTAATGTATCTCCTTGCAAAACTCCAGCAACAATGTTGAAGTCTGTGTTTTTGTCTGGTGAGCGAACCTTTACTTTCATGTTTCTATAAAGCATTATAGCTGTAAATGTTTCTTTGGTGAGACCATATGCTAAAAGTATTTGCTCCATCTTCTCTCAGAGTATAGAATCAAATGACTTGGAGAAATCTACAAACAATAATGTCGCCTCGAGATTTTTTGTATAAACTCCTTCAATGATTTGACAGATTGTCTGAATCTGTGATGTTGTGGATCAAGTTCTCCAAAAACCATTCTGATTTTCCCAAAGAATTTTCTCAAGTTCAGGTTTGATACAGTTGAGAAGCAGAGCATCATATACCTTAGCAGCTATAGAAGTAAGAGTTATGCCACAATAGTTCTTGGAGAAGAGGAGGATGCAGCCTTTTGTCCATGTCTCTATTGTATTTTGTTTATGTTTCAGATATCTTCTGAAGAGTGTAGAATTTATTCCTTACAATTAACATATATTGATTGCTTATATCCTTATTGCTAAGGGAGGACCAGTCATAACATGTGGTTTTGACTGTTTATTTCTTATTTTTTCATAGACTCAGACATATCTTTGCTGTGATGATTCTGTGATTGGAAGACACTTTTTCAAAAGAGGAGTATACCTCACAGTTCAAAGTACTATTTATCCACATCTTGTTTATAAGTATATAATCTAGCTGTGTTTTAGCATTATTTTAGTAGATGTAGGTCCATAGTTTCCCTCCCTTTTTTGGAATTTAGGATTAAGGCATGTTAGCCTGTTCTCGATTGAAAAGTGTTAGATATTTCCCATTTCTGTTTGACGAGTTGTGTAAGCAGAATTTGTTATTTTTGCCTTTGCCTATTTGAGCATTCATGTCTCCACTGTTGATTAGAATGTGTTGAACAAGGGAAGATAGCTTGTTGTAGAAGGTGATTATGTCAATTTTATTACTGGCATTGATGGGACTGTAGCAAGAGATGATTGTTGTGCAGGGGTTGTTATTAAATGAAACACACATCATTCTTGGTTGGATTTTGTTATTTAGTGATTTTAAGGCACAAGAACTGAGAAGCATTCTTATACCTCCTAAGACGAAATTGATGGAGTTTTTCCATGCAGATACTGAGACAAACATCTATCCATTACCAGTATTGTGGTATTTTATTCCTAGTTTATCATGTTAGTATCTATATTCTTATATCCATATGATGCCTATATTTTGCTTTGCTGCAGACGCAGTCAGCTTAGGTAAATGGTTTACTCTATTTAAGGTCCTGAAATTAAATCACTATGTAAACAGTGTTTTTGCATCAAAGTAATTACTTAGATGAACATATACATAATGTAAAATAAGTTTTAAAAAGACTTTTATTGATATAACAAGGAGAAAAGAGTGATATTTTTAAACAAATAAAGATTTCTTTAGATTCAAGATAGGAACAGCATTTTCTTTTTTCTACAGAAAAATCCATTTCAGAAGCTAAAAAGTAAGTATTCAAGAATTTATCGTTAATGACTTAGCAGTAAATAAATAAATAAATAAAAAAAAATAAAAAAAAAACACACACACACACACACACATAAATATGATCAGTTTATAGATACCTTTTGCAATAAACTATATTCTGCAGAATCCTAAGATTTATCTATCATTCTGAAAACAAATTACTTTTTCTGAAGAAATAAGTCCAGAATGTGGTGGCCTTATGTTTGTTATAGATGTATCAAAACAGAGATAAAATTACTTAGCATTGTGCTAAGCCAAAATTTATCAAAATTGGATGAAGCCAAAATTTATCAAAATCACAGCAAATAAGAATAATCAGACAAGATTTATGAATAAGTAGAAAAATCTACAAGATTATCCATACAATTAAAAAAAAAAAACTATTTTGGAAAAAATATTCTGACAGTTTGAATCTAAAAGGAAAAATTGAAACAGAAAATAAATGAATAAACAAAAGAATAATGATATTTATTAACTGAGATAATTAGATTTTGCAATAAATCAATAGATGGGAGGGCATTAATTTATAATCAGTTTTTACTAGATTAGTAGATACAAAAACAGACCACAATCTTCTCAACTTATCATTCCTAGATTTAACTGGTAAAGGTAACTTGTTGAATGTAGGAAGGAGGCGGGGATCATTATAAACTGGAAAAAGGATGTAATATACAGAGAATGACATGCAAAAATTAACATCTTTGTATAAAAGCAGATAAGTTAGAGCTATGCTCTACAATATATGATTAAATAAGCAACATTTCAACTACAAGCAAGCATCTTGGGTCACAAAGTGTCTGCAGCTCAATGTATTAAGCAAAAAACAATTCTTTAAATAAAATGCAGTCAAAAGTATTAGTGAAAATACCCCAAAACAGTATTTTTACAATTCTTTACATCTTTTTTATATGCTCACATAAAAATAGTTGTAATAAACCTTGCTTCAAGTAATTCATACTTATCAGTGATCACATGGTAATATATAAATGATCTATAAAAACTTTTTGGCACATGAATCTTTTGTTAGATGTCTTTGTTGTCTTCCACCTGTTTCAGATATCACACTTTCCTTCCTACATTTAGTCACATCTTTCCTGCAGAATTTCATAAAATGAAAGCTTTTTTGTTAAAAATATTCAACTTTATGGGCTGAAATCCCTAACTTTTATTTCACTCTAAAACAATATCTGCTGAACTGTTTCAAGTTTCTCTTGAAACAATATTCAAAGATTGTCAGATCTATAACATAAAAGGTAGCCCAATCATTTATTAATAGTTATTGATCAAATGTGATGATAAAGCCTAAGACATTTTGTCTGGATTTCTTACATGAGTAATTATCTTTATTATACACTGATGGACTAATGTCCTAATCTTGGTTGTTATAAAGCATAGACAGTGAAATGAAAATCTACCACTTGATTGATTAAAGAGTTTCAATTGAAAATTTCTAGGTTACCAACTACAGACACTGAAAAAGTTCAGAATAATCAGAAGAAATGTTATGACTATAACAACCAAGATAAGGACACTAGTCAGAATATATCAGTATATAATAATAGAACTAGTTTGCTACAATTTAAATGTTTCAATTGTATACATCAGTATATGTGTTGTATTTACACATATCATTGAAGGTATGAATAGTCAGGATAAAGTATAATTTAGCCATTATAAAAATGGTTATTAATAGCTACAGAGTATTCAAATGAACAATGTACACTCACAAAAGTTAAAAAAAAAAAAAAAAAAAAAAAAAAAAAAAACACAACAGACCCACCTTCATCTGAAGGCTCATTGGACATTATGTTGCATAAAGTATCCACTGCATAGCCAATAATTTCTGCATCACTCCTACAAAATAAAGCAAGTTCTACTTTAGAAACACTATGAAACTGACATTTTCTTTTTAAAAACCTGTTATTTAAAACACGATACAGCAGATAAGTTTGAATACAAACACCTAGAAGTCAAATATTAAAAACCTGTTCAAATTTTCTTTTTTTTTTTTTTTAAGTATTAGTGCAGAGAAACAGATTATAAATAATGAGGTTTGTAGATTCTTAAGTAGTTCTACAACACTAAGATTAAATCTGTATACTTGACAGTAACAAAACAAAGTGGTAATAGCCTGTGTTTGAAGTAGTGAGAAATAAAGCCAATAAGATTTAATATCTCAAAATTGAAAATGTAACTGTTAGGGATTTGCGAACCGTACTAGGCTTGTTATCATACAAAGTTGGTTATACCTATTTTGTAAGACAAAATTCTTAAAAGGAAAATATTTGCTAACCTATCAAAGTTAGCAGGAATCCATACAGGTTTCTTTGTTAGAAATCATCAAAAATGATGAATAAGCTATTTTATTCTTTTTAAATTAAAGAAACAATCTTTTGATTCAGTAAATTACATGTTAATTATATTGACTAAAATGAAGTAGTTTGTAAATACTAACTATATAAAAACTTGACTATACATTGCTTGTTCTCATTTGTTTTTATAAAAGAATAAGCAATGTATAGTCAAATTTCCTAAAGTACATTTCTTAAAAGTTTGCTTCATTTTGCCTTTTTAAAAACCAATAGAATGACAAAGCGTTTTAAATCATAACCCAAAAGAACCAAACAAAACTATACTAATCTTTTGTAATTATTCTATTTATTTTGAAAGTTTTGGGATTTGCAACTTTCATATTAATACTACATTCACCACCAGTTTTCATAGATAGTTGTGGCATAATCAGTTAATTAAGTATACAAACAAACTTGACTGTTTATATATCTAAATAAGACTCAGAAGGCAAAACAGTTCTTCAAAAGGAAGAAAGCTAGGTGAGAACCAGTCAGGTATAGTCTGCTAAACATCCTTGTCAGCTTCTCTCACTTGATTTCAAAGTACTCTAAAACCAATATCTGTGAAACTAAAAAAACTGAATATGTAAATGCCTGCCTTTGAGGTTAGTTTTATTTCCTCCAGGATCAGATGGATATTTTGTACAGCTTCATTGAACTGAGCAACACATCACCTTCAACTTAGGCAGGTTAATCTTAAGTCGAAGCAGTAATAAAGCAAAAATGATACCAGATATTGAAGGGTTTAGTAATCAACCAGGCAACTGTGTCAATGGCAAGCATAAAGAGAAGTGATCCAAATAGGTCACCTGGTTGGATAGCAATAGAAGCTGTAATGATGTTGGTGGTAAAGAGTATGCCAAGTTGGCCATAACAGATGTATCAATTGAAGTATTGAAGAAGCATCAATGACACACTTTCAGGATGCGATACATTCAAACACTGTTGAATGCATTTCATATATCCAGCTTCACAATGAAATGAAGAGAGTTGGGCAGTACATGAATGGGAATTTTACACCCTTTCTGCGCTCCACTTGGACTGGGCACAGATCCTGTTCAGATCTTCTTCACTGTTGATCTGCCAGCAACTTGCAGAAAGATAGTGGAAAATATTGCCAACAGCAAGGTATCAAATTAGAAGAAAACAGATGATTGCAAGTATGCTTGGAAAGGCCAGCCTTCTGAGGTTTTTGGTATCATTATTGATCTTATCAATCAATTACCCACCTTAACTGTGTGGTTGATATGGCCAGGCTAGACTGTCTACACTGCTGTTACTGATACCAGAGAAATACTTTGGAGTGGTAATTGTTGCTTCTTTGGAATCAGTGATGGAAGAATGGTTGACTTGTAAGTTAATATGATATCAGCCAGTAGATCTGAATGTTTCAAATGGAATGCTGTGAGAATTTTAGTTAAGGTAAGCACTCATACTGCAGTTAAAACATCTGATTAATTAGGCAATGACATGAGTATGAAGTTGTTTCAAGTTATATGGAATCAGATGAGCAACCCAACAATGTAGTAACATGTCATTGGAAAAACAGGAGTTATGTTATTTCTCACCATGTATGCAACAATGCAACAGAGGTGTTTGTGCTTTTGTTAATGGGGATACCCAGCATGAGTGTCATGCAAGAGCAGAGATGATCCAAATTATTTGCACTATTTGTTTTTAAAGCTTGATCTATATTTGTTAATGTACCAGACACTAAAACTCAGCAGATTTCAGTGTCTTTATTGACACATTTCAAAGGGTTTACTGGAGGCAGATTTAGGTATCTTTATTAGAACATTGCAAAATGTTTATCATCAATCAAATCCTACACTCACAAAACCTTTATAAATGATACTAAGAGATTAATATTATTTATACACAAGGATAACTTGTCATTTATATAAATTAAAAAAGGAAAATCTTTTTTACGCATTCCTATATTCTTTATAATGAAAACAAACATACAGTTCACACATGGAAAAAGGAAATATAGATGACTTTGTTATAAACCACTTACCTATCAGTCTCCAATACTTTAATAAGTATATCCATAGCCTGGGTTCCAACTTCCAATGCATATTTCTGCAATAACGATAAAACAAAAAAGCATTATTCCACTTTAATCTATTAAGATTTCTAAGCCCTATCCTTCATATTCCTCATTTTCTTTAATACAAATGGAGTTTACACTAAAATAGTATTAGATGTGGACCACTTTCAATTTGTATTAGTTATAATAGTCAAATTTTGTTTCTTTACAATGTAACAAAGTCAGTTGAGCATAACTTTGGACTTTGTTTTTGGTCAAATGGTTCAGTCTACATCTAGATTATTTTACCTGTAATTTTTCTGTATCTATAGATTAATATATTAAAATCATAAAATCTAACAAAAAATACACTTAGTATGGATGATGGTGCAATAAACAAAATGTCACCAATTTCCCATCTTATTTAAAATTTTATTGCCCAAACAGGCTAGTCCACATTTTAAGATATTTTAATAGAGTTTATGGGATATGGATATGAGATTTACTAATCATTGTTTGATAAATGAAGTTTCTTTATTGCAAATGACAAAAAATTGAAATTAACATTCAATATCTAAAAGACCCTCTATGAAAATGACAAAACACACTTATAAGCTTAAGAATAGTAAATGTCATAATTTCTAATGATGCGATGAATAAACTTGAAGATGTGCTTAAGGTATCAGTTATCATTCTAATTCAAATCCCAAACAAGGCTGCTTGTATTTCCCTTCACACTAGTGCCCTTGAGAAAAGCATGAACTCATCTATTCTCTCAACTATGTAAGGCAACCATTCTAGAAGGAAAACTAAATTCAAACCAGCTTTACTACACTTAATAAATTAACCTTGTGTCACATCCTGTTCATGATAGAGAGGTTGGGTAACAAACAAACTTGTTAAAATTGCCTTGAAACTTTAAACAATAATGTTGCTTATGTCTACAGTTGCCACAAGGATAAAGACACCCAATAAGGTTATTTGAGATTGTCATTATTCTAAACATTTTCGGATCTTGTTTTTTTTACTTTTCTTTTAATTTATGTTACAGAAGTTCATAGCAAAGAATAGATCAGAAAGTCTTGTTTGCAGGTACTTCAAATAAGTCTACTGCATCTGCCATAATTCCAGGAACTTGGAACAAAGTATCTTTGAATAAAGTTATTTCACATTCCATATACAAATTAGGGTCTTGTTCAAAGCAGTTTCTTTGTCTTGAATTCTGGATATTAGAAGATTAAAAGGACATATCTAACAAAAATATTGCAAATAAATAAAAGGATCATCAATCTAGTGTTTGACAACTTAAAAGTATTTATCTCAATCTTAGTCAAATACTTTTCCAATTGAACATCTAAAAAAAGTTTTTAATCATTTTGATGACTAAATTATCAACAGATTTGTACATGCTTTTTTATTCACACAATTGCATACAAAAAAAAAAAAATAAAATAGTTACTAAATTTATAGTAGAAAAATAAAGTTATGAAGTCTTAAAGTAATACCTAATAACTATAATATAATAAAAAAAAAAAAAAAAAAAAAGTAAGCTATTTTGAAAAAAAAAAAAAAAAAAAAAAAAAAAAAAAACCTTTGACAGTGACTTGAGGGCACGGACAGCATCTCTTCGATCTTCAAGTAAGGTAGAAGACTGGACTCGATCACAAAGTCTTTCAATCTACAAAGAAAACATTTTGGATTTTAGTTCAATAATAGACAAAGAAAAAATAAATATATATAAGTGATTACTTATAATACTATTAAATATATTATGCTCATAGGTATTCAAATAAATGGATTTTATTACCAACACTTGCTTTTTGCATTTATCCTGGAAATTTTTATATAACACACAAATACCAAAGCCTAAATGGCAACTGCTTTTATATTTAATGCATGAAATATCAGCCTAAATATTGCTTTCTCTGTAGTGAACAGATTTTATTTAACAGTTTAACAAGAATAGTAATACAAGTAAAGAAAATGATTAAAAGAAGATTAAATGAACCTAAAAAATATCTCATGGACAAATTAACTAGGGAAAAAAAGTGATATTCTCTAAGTAGGGAAAGAAAAATGAGAACAATATAACCTCTCTCCAGATTGAAATTCCCAGAAGTTTACCAACTATAACAACTGAAGAGCTTACAATAGTCAAAACATTGTGACTATAATAACAAACAAGATGAAGACATGAGTCCAAGTACATCAGAAACTTTTTTTCATTTATTGACAATGTAAATGAAAAAAATCAGTTTAGCAAAGGTTGGTTGGGTTTTATGGCATATCAACCTTTGTAGGTTATTTAATGCCAAATCCATTTTTATGTAAATAATCAGTTCTATTTCAAACAATTCAGTTTAGCATAAGCACACAGTTTAAATGTAATACAGTTTAATTGTCAAAAACATTTGTTTCAAGCTATTCAGTTTAGTCAAACAATTCAGTTTAGCATAAGTATGCCATTAGTTCTATTTAACCCTTAGATAGGGCCCTATTAGGTGCTACCACACCAGGCCAGAGTGGACCTGGGTTCAATGGCAATGAAGGGGTGCTCCACATTCCCCAAAGCCCCAGCATTACCGGAACCTCACCATCAGATTGTTTAGTATCATATCCAGGACACTCATGGGGAGGGGGTCTTACCCCTCTGCAGATGTGCAGTCAGTGTATTTTACAGCACCAGCCAACTGGGCAACTAGCAAAGGTGTTTCAGAAACAATTATGAATGTTAGTGAACATGAACAACTTTCTACTTGCCAATCACATCAGAACATAAATTGTTTTCAGGATATAGACATTTTAATATTAATACTGCATAAACTATGAGATCCCTAGGGATATAAATATCTTTTAAGATCATATAACTATAGTGCTTTTTTTATATTAAGAAATAAAATTCTTTGGCAAAATTAAGCTATCTCATCCTAATAATTAGATTCAATACTTTTAGGAGTAGAAGTTTAAGAATCACCTAAAAATGTACAGTTTCTGTTACAAAAGATAAAATAGAATTTATTTCAATGAAATTGGCAGATTCAAATAAAAATCAATTTCAAAATAAAGTATTTAAGGCTTGTAAATATTGACATTTCTAAATAATCATCTGAATTTTTAAAAGAAATCAACATAAATAAAATAATGAGTGACAACTCATTTAACCTAAACTATGAATTGCCAATAAATAAATAAATAAATAAATAAAAATAATTATTGGCCTGTAAAACTTTGTAAATCTTGGCAAAAAAATTTTTATACTTTAAGTCAAGTATTTTAATACTTTAAGTCAAGTATTTTTTTTAGAAATACTTGACTTAAATTACTAAGACAAAAAAAATGTAACTGCAATAAAAATCCACTATTTTTTTTCAAAATCCTTTTTCTTCAGAAACAAAAAAACATACTAAGAATAAGCAGGGAACAACACCTGCCACAGCAAACTCCAAAATTAAATATCAGAATTTTTATAATCATAATTTTCTGGTTACAGAACCTACAAAGCAATCTAACTTTTTCCTTCATCTAAAAGTTTGTACATATGTATTATGAGAAAAAAAAATCAAATTCATAATATAAAAATTCAGCTACATAATGTGTATCTAAGATTTAAAAAAAAAAAAAAAAAAAATTACATTAACTAAATTTTAGAATAAATAACAATCAATAGTAGTTATATATTTAAAAAATTCTAAAAAACAAGTGTAAACATCAGTTGATAAAATCCATTTATTCTATATCAGTGAATTTAAATGAATTTCCTCAAGAACATCACTTAACACAATCGACAAGTGTCTTTTTAAGGCTTTTATTTCAAATTTATCCAATACTACTGACTATTTAATTCTTTTTTTATTTTACTTCTTGTAAACAGCTGGCACAATATCTCATGAGAAATTTTTTTGTCCTACGTCTTTTTGTCCTGTATGTGAAGCAGATAATAAGATACTTCATAGATGATCAAAGCAGTGAAATTTATCCTGAAGGGTTTGACAAAATATCTTCCTCATAGCACATTAAAAAATATAACATTTAAACATATTTAAATCCTATTTCAAGAGTCAAATGTTTTACATAAAGAAATTGTGAAAGCAAAGTATATTTGCATCATAAATTTGAAACAGAGAGAGGAAAAATTAAAATTAAAAAAAAAAAATAAATAAATAAATTAAGCTGTTGCTTTTTGTAAGTCGACCAACAATTTTTACTAAATACTTTCTAGATATCCAATAATATTGTGCAGAGCAAGCTGGTTACACACGTTTATAAATCCCATATTTTGAAAATTCATCAAGCATAAAAAGGAATTGTTAAAGCATCAAGTCGTCTAAGAAAGAATAAGTAATATTATCTATCTTGGGTTTTAGAACAAATGAATATTTAACTAATGAATATTCTTAAAATAAGAACCTGATCTAGACACTTGGTTCTACCAATAATATTTTAAAATAAAGCAATAATCATGAGAAAAATTCAATGCTGCACATTTTGATGTCTTGATAGAGAATTAGAATTTTTCTGACACTTTAATATGAACAAATATAAAGAGAAATTTGGGGGAGGGTTGCATGTATATGCTAATGACGGAAGATTGTATTTATAAATTTGGTCTGTTTTTCACAATAAAACCTATTGGTAAAATTAGTAAATACTAACTGAGGTTTCAATATTCAACATATAACTAAAAGAGCGAACAACTTTTTCAGTATTAATAGATTAAACTACTAAATCTGTCTTATATTGAACTTCTTTAAATAGATTTTGTTGTTATTTAGCATTTTGTTAATTTAGAGATAAGTCAAAGAATAGCTGTCAATTTTTTTAATTGAACTTATCTGCATTATTCTTCTATTAATGTGATATTTCTGATGAAGATGGAAACAATGTTCATTTTAATGTTGTTCAAAAGATTTTATAAAACATCAATTGCTAAATAAATTACTACCAGTTCTAACAATACCATTGCTATTTGTTAGGATCTTACAGAAAGTAATGACACTGAGAACAAAAAGTATTTTTCTTTTTAAGACAATTCATTCTTAATGAGATTCATCTTTCTTTAGGCAACTGAGTTTGAAATTTATCTAAAAGTCCCAGCAGCAATGAAAAACATTTTATTTTGTTGTTCTTGCAGATTAAAAATTCATTTTCGAATTGCTTATATGATGGAGTTAGGCACAAGTGACATCATATGGTTCCGCTCTTTAGATAAATAAATTTACAAATTAATTTCAAATATGACAAATTCCTTGAATAGAATATTGTTTTTTGTCAGCTGTCAATAAATCTTTTCGTTCATTTTGACTAACTGCTGAACCAATGACACCTTTTTTTCTGGTTCAGTTATTTATTTTTAATTTCAAACTCTTTAAATTCAAAAAATCGAAAAAAATTATTTTTGAATTTAAAAAGTTTGAAGTTAAAAATAAATAACTGAACTAGAAAAATGGTGTTATTGGTTCAACAGTTGGTCAAAACGAATGAGAAGATTTATTGACAGCTCACAAAAAGACAATATTTGTTGACGAGGCGTGAGACTTCAATCAATGAGGATGAAAGCACTTTTTATAAGTTGATAACAAATATAAATAAAGCCATATTATTTGAAACGGGAACGATAGCCTTAATCCTTAATGAATAAAGAAAAAGAATCTAGCTATATATGAATAAAGGATGATGATAATTGTATCACTTTCATTCATTGTTTGAACAGAATAAAACAAAAACGTGCTTATTTGGGTATAATTCCTAACACACGCACAAGATTGAGGATTACAAACCTAAATAAAACAATATATGCTAGCTTTTGTACATTATCAAAACACTGAACTTTAAAATGGAAAAAAATATTTAACAAAAAATATGAATGAAAACTAGACTTGATATTCAAATCGCAAGGGTAAATTTGGATGAAGAAAATAAACGAATAACAAAAATAAAATCCTAATGTTAGTATTTTTTTGTACAATAGTATAGTGGGTAGAGTGTTCGCCAATGGTCCGGGAGACTGGGGTTCAATCATACTAAAGACTCAAAAAAAAAAAAAAAAAAAAAAAAAAAAAAAAAAGGTACTTGATGCCTTCTTGCTTAACACTGATCATTATAAGGCACGGATCAAAGATTAAGAGGAACAATTCAGAGAAAGGTGTAGCGCCTATTGAAAAGGGAGCCCTCGGGTCACCCTCGACTACGGTCGGCCAACTTACTTATTGATCATCGAGTCCAGAAAAGACCCATTACCATGTCATATGAGAGAGGAACATTTAAATAAAACATGAACAGGGGAAAATTGCAATAAAATCTTTTTTAATTTTTAATGAAGATTGGAGAAAAACCACATTTAAAATGATTTAGGCCACAACTGCTAGTGTTTATTTAGCTGATAACACAAGTGCTGTTTAGTTCATAGTCTAAGTAGATTAATTTACTACTATTTACGTTTAAAAAGAAAAAAAGATTTATCCGGGTTTAGTCCTAAAAATAAAAAATTACAATGATAAATATAACGAGCCAGTTTTTACGTAGACTTATTTGATCACAAAAGCAATAGAAATAACGGGTAAATCTCTAATCATTCATTGGCTTTAACAGTATACTTAAGGTACTGAGTAAATCAAGTGTTTTATTTATAAAAAAAAAGAAGAAAAAAATTCAGAATGATAGATATTTTTCATCAAAGATCTTAATTCAATTGTACAGCCAAACATACTTAAATAGTAAAACTATTTCATTTTAAGATTTAGTAACCTGAAATAATTAAGTAGAGAGTACAATGATACACATTACAAGATAGTTGTTTTGATTATTTTTTCTTTTTTCATTCTACATTTTCTCACTAAAATACAATCATACGGAAAAATAATACTGTTTTAATTATTTGAGTTGGTTAAATCGTTTTAAGTCTTAGTACAATTTTTAAAAAATATTTTAAAAACGGTTGACATTTTGCAGAATAGGATCATTGTCATTTCATAGTTACTGGATTAGAGTTACCAAATGAGACTAAAAACTTTAAAATTTGCCTTTATTCAGTAATCAGTGTTTAATGTTGTTTCATTCACCACCACCCTCGTACAAAAACTCAAATCAGCACCAATACTACGAATCATTTTTTTATTGATTCTGAAATAAAATGCAATATTTCTGTTAGAGAGCAAGAGATAAAATACTCAAAAATTCAATTACAAACCCTCTAATTTAAATATTTAAGATTGGCTGTTACTCAAGTGTACACGAATTATTATTTAACTCCTCCCTTTTCTCGAGTTTTACAACAATTTTAAATCAAAGTTAAGATTTGACCAAGTGACAACGGTACATTTTCTTTTAATTTTTACAACAATAACTGTTTTAATAATATCCACTTTTTTGATTAGATTTACCTAATTCTTAAATACTAAATAAATCAGAACGAATGTAAAGCCGGTGATTTTTTTGGTGTTAGCAAAAAGAAAAAAAAAAGAAGCAAATGTCAATCAACACATCCTCTAAGCCCAAGACTAGATAATATAAAAACAATCATAAAGAATATTTTTTACAGTCGAATATAAAAGAGAACAAAGTATAACAACGATGAATCAAAGTATCTGTTGCTTAAAAAATAAAAATAAAAAATAGAAGAGAAAGAAGAGTGAAGGGCCCAACTAAGTGAACAGGACTTTAGCAGCCGATACCCATTTTGACTGCGTGGACTGATTTGGGTGTCAGCAAACAGTCCAACCTAGCCATTTCGGATTCGTAAGGATAGGAGATACTTTTAGTAAGATACTTAAGAAATAAACATGGTTATAACATTTACCGTATCGGCACTAGATGGCTGGGTGCCACCTTGTGGAGCTCCCAAAACCTTTCGGAAGTAATTCATGTTGCTACTGTTAGCGTGTCTTCCGGCCACTGCGCATGCGCCGTCGACGTGGCATATCCCGTCATGCACGTTTATTTATCCTTTATCACATTTTCGTAGACCAACAAGAAAATATGTAATCTTCTTTGGTCTACTTTCTTTGGATTAGTAATTTTGTTTACTTTCTATATTTCTTTTATGATTTTTCCACTCTCAAACTTTATTAATTTCCTGCTCCTTTTTGTTATTTTAATAGACGTAGTTATGTCATTTCTTTTAAGCTGCAGTATAAGGGAGGTTACCCTTTTTTTTAGTTTACTTTTTAGAAGTTAATTTTGTGTTGAGAATATATATACATAAGTTAACCTAAATATCTTAAACGCATTGTCCAAGTATTTTTAACAGAATTCTGTCAATTCCGACGAAACAGATTGGTACAAGGATAATATTGCCCTTTTAATGACAAAGGTCACGTAAAAAATATGTTATTTATTAAAAATGTAAATTGAATAAAATTTAAAAAATACAGTACTGTTCAAAAATCTAAGGTTATACCTAAATTTTTTTTCAGCTGAGTTAGAAAGGGCTATAAGTATTTACTTCTTAATCTATTCATAAAATACGTTTAATATATATTCACACACTTAAATAAATAAGAAAATACAAAATGTTTATCATTATGCTGGCTAAAGCCAATATTTTTATAATCACCCCCAGTATATTGAACAGTTGTATCTTTCTGAAACGGATTAAAATCTTCGTCTACATGATCCCTGGTTTCTTTCAAAATTCTCTAGAGTCATTCTGTAGATTTGAGTTGTCTTCTGTCGTTTTTTAAATTGTGATACCTGGCAAAAAGGAGATCATACTAAATATCTAGTACTGAAATAGGTCCATATATCCCTTTTAAAGTTATGAATGCCAAATTTAGTACAATCTGATTTTGTGTTCCTGATGGAAAACCAATGATGTGAATCTTCTGTTTTAATTATTGATTGGTCACATGGGTGTCCAGTTTCTCATAACAGTGTCTGAAGGTTATAAGGTCTTGTTCTAAGTTGGAGTCATTGATAAAGAAGATAGGTGATGAAGCAACAACAAATGTTTAAATAACAAGCAACATTTAAGATCAACAGAGTCAATTTTAAGCTTGCAATAGATGGCAAATAAATAGGATATATTTTATTTAAACATGCTGACAAGTTATTTTAAAACAGCAATTAGGTATTGTCATGAAATAGTGAAAAGAGAGTTTTTGAAATACCAAATAGAGTAGTGATTAAACTAAACAGAATAACCTACTGAAGCAGGTTCTCAGTATGATATGAAAAAGTAAGTTTCAAGAAAAGAGGATGGTTTCATTTACCACTCAATGAAGAAGCATTTTAAAACACCCACTTGTTGCAGAGCCGATAAATATGTCGACCCCGCAAATGAATTATGTGAATGAGGACAGCCAAAGCAATATGAAGGAACAAAGGCGAGGTAACGATAATAACAAGTGACAATTTATTTTGTCGTATTTACAAGTGTGTATGTAAATGTCCGTGGCGGTTGATGCTGGTCGTTGAGTACAGCTAGATGGTTGATGCTGGTCGTTGAGTACAGCTAGATGTTGGATGTTGGTAAGCTGAGGTCGGTCGAGTCGTTGAGTTCAGCTAGACGTTGGATGCTGGTAAGCTGAGGTCGGTCGAGTCGTTGAGTTCAGCTAGACGTTGGATGCTGGTAAGCTGAGGTTGGTCGAGTCGTTGAGTTCAGCTAGGCGGGCGGCTGAGGTCGGTCGCGGTTGGTAAATCGATATCCCCGGTTATGACGGTACGTTGGGTTAACCGGGTGTGTGTTGATCGGGTTGCTGACTCGTACGGCGGGTCGTACGTGAGTCAGGTGTTGCAGCGGTAGAACAGTCCGTAACAGCGAGTCGTTACGTGGACTGCGTGGTACCTTGCAAGAGCGTCGAGTTCGGTAGATCGACATCCTCGGTTATGACGATATGTTGGGTTAACCGGGGGTGTGTCGACCTGGTTTCTGGCTCGTACAGCGGGTCGTACGTGAGCTAGTTGTTGCAGTGGTAGAACAGTCCGTAACAGCGAGTCGTTACGTGGACTGCGTTGTACCTTGCAAGAGTGTCGAGGTCGAGGAAAGGCTAGGGCCTAGCTGGGCCCCCTAGCCGTGCGGACGTATCGGACGGGAACGAAAGCTTTGCCGTGTCAAAGCCGTGCGGACAATGGCTATGGCTAAGTTCGCGCCAAAGCCATGTGGACGAGCGCGAAGGCTTTGCCGTGTCAAAGCCGTGCGGGCGAGCGGATGAGAGCGAAGGCTTTGTCGGGTAAAAGCCGTGCGGACGAGCGGACAAGAGCGAAGGCTTTGTCGGGTAAAAGCCGTGCGGACGAGCGGACAAGAGCGAAGGCTTTGCCGGGTAAAAGCCGTGCGGACGAGTGGACAAGAGCGAAGGCTTTGCCGTGTCAAAGCCGTGTGAACGAGCGGACAGGCCATGAGGCCGAGGCTAAGATGGGCGTTATCTTAGCGCTGCGCAGATAGCGAAGCAGTAGCTAAAGGCTGGACCGTGCCATTAGCGCTGCGCAGCTTATCGGACAATCGGAACCGAGGTTAAGACTGGTTGGTCTTAGAATCCGTCTTCGTGTTTGCCGCCTGGCCGTCTATTTCGACTGGTCATTACTGACCAGTCAGAGATGCTCTGACCCGCAGACAGAGACCTCTTGTGGTCCTAAAAAGGACCTTTGTGCATACCTATGTAGGTGGAAGAAAGGCAGGTCTACCACGAGAAGTGGGGCCAACGCCGTAAGTTAAGGTGAATGCGACCGCACTGAATGCGGGATTCCTCCTTAATGAGCTTCGCCGGGAGCGTTGCTGTATTTATCCTACGTCCCACCAACGTACGAATATGGCACAAGGCCGTTTTTAGGGTGGGTCCTGTCGCAGGGCCGTAGCCCAACACGATAGGCAGTTCCAAAAATGCCTCGGACCCCGTCGGCATTCCCCTTTTCGGGGCGCTTCAGGCGCCGGGCGATAAACCCAACCCCTCCGAAGAGGGCTAAAGCCTGGGGGAACGGCCCCCTGAGGCCAGAGGTGATGTATCCAGTGGTGGAACACACCCGACCAAACCGTGCAGCAACGCAATCACAGCTGGTCGAGAGCGCCCCACCACAGGACACAAAAGAACGCTCGCCGGGAGCGTTGCTGTATTTATCCTACGTTCCACCAACGTACGAATATGGCACAAGGCCGTTTTTAGGGTGGGTCCTGTCGCAGGGCCGTAGCCCAACACGATAGGCAGTTCCAAAAATGCCTCGGACCCCGTCGGCATTCCCCTTTTCAGGCCGCCTCAGGCGCCGGGCGATAAACCCAACCCCTCCGAAGAGGGTTAAAGCCTGGGGGGACGGCCCCCTGAGGCCATAGGTGATGTATCCAGTGGTGGAACACACCCGACCGAACTGTGCAGCAACGCGATCACAGCCGGTCAAGAGCGCCCCACCACAGGACACAAAGCGTTGAAAAGGGCTTGCTGATATTACGAAGGTGCTGTGACACACAGCTCAGCCGCGTGAATAAGGAATTCCCCATAAAAAATGAGTGTAGCCATAAAGTGTTTTTCTAACCTGCCATAGGCTAGCGACGACTATTAGTTCTAGTCTTATCTAGTTATTTCCGGCCAAAGTGCTTTGTAAATGTTATTAATTTTTAATTCATCCTTTTCTTTAGCTATAACGAGGTGTCAAGGTCGTTAGAAAGAAAAAGGGCTTAGTCAGTTCCGGTCGTACCCGGATATAGTTGTCCTACAGCGGGCGTGTAACTTGACATGTTTATGTTTATCGGCCGGTCGCAGCACACTCATCTGTTAGACTAAAGTGAATAAAAGTTGCTAAGCTTTCTTTCTTAATTACTAAAAGCACAGTAATAAGCACCTCTAGCATGATATTCACTTTATGAATTTTTGCCAACTGGCTGAGAAATCTGTATTTCTTTCTTTTTTTTATTTAGCTCACATAACTTAATTACAATCTAATGGGTCACCACAGTTTGTTTATGACTTGGCTTTGTAAAAAAAGTTTTAGAAAGTGCTAGTCCAAGATGACTGCAGGCATACTCGTAACTGACAAGGCCAAAACAGAACAGGCAGGTATGGTAGTAGTGACTGCAGCTGAAAGTCAGGGTTTGATGCTATAATGTTGTGGTTCTTTCTCCTCCACCTTTTGTCCTTGAGGATAGCCCTGCATGTGTTTTCAGTGGAGGAGACAGTATGGTTAATGGTGAGATACTAGACATCATGGTCTTCAGCTCAAGTATTTATGCCATCAGCAATAGTTCCTGTGATAAGTACCCAGGAATTCTTTCAAGTAGTCCTTGTATTGCATCTTTGGTATCCCTGTGGGGATTTAGAAGAAATAAAAAAAAAAGACAATAATATAAAAAATAGAATAAATTAAATGCAAAAGTAATAGTTTTCCAGGAGTCATGTGCAGATTGAGCATCCTGTCAGAGGCCTCTGACAGGAAGTACAATCAGCACATGCCTGAAAAGATGGGCTTCCTAGCACCAAAGAGAAATTTGCCCAGAATCTTTTATCACCTTGACTTGGGTGGGCCTTTTTCTCTCAGTTACTGGTAGGGAGTGCACATGCTGGCTGGGTCCCAGGGCCTAGCAGCATGCTGCATCACCTTCTAGTAGCAATGAGATACACAACAGACCACCAAACTGGTAATTGCCAAAGATGATTCCATTATATAATTCAAATGCTTTGAATGGGAAAGCCCAACTATTTCTACGGGTTCAGGAAAACATTCTCATCACAGAATAGTCATAAAACCCAAGTCTAACTGTATCCTTGTCTTTTTCTTTCCATCCTTATTTCCCTTACAGTTTCAACAGACAAAAAAGAAGACAAGTGAATGGGATAAGAAGAAGAAAAGGAGTCAGTTTACAAACCTCAGAATTTCCCAACAATTCACCACAACCACAATAAAACCTTTCATATGCCCCATGCCCCATGATGACCAGTGGAGAGTTCACTGTATAGTATGACCTTGGGTGGGCGATGATCCCTAATCCTACAATAATAGTCACTATGAAACTTAATTTTCAATTACATTTAATTGGTCACCACAGTACTTTCATTTGTATAGCTACAAATGACCTTTCTCTGTAACATTCTGGAAATTTTGAACCAAAATCTTCATACAATAAACACACAAAGAACACAGGAAGATACCACATTATGAGTATACCAACTAGAATGAGGACATTAGTTTGAATAAGTGTATTATGGTGATAATTTCCAATCTCAGAAACTCAAACAGAAATTGACCGTTAGTTTCATATAATGAGAACTTATTGATAATAAGCATGCTATAAACTTTAAATGGTACATCATTATTCAGTTTCCTAAAATTTCTTAACTTTTAAGTGATTTGAATTCTTAGATGAAATATACAATAATCGTTTGTCCATTTTTGGGAGAACAAACATTGAAATGACAGACACAATGATGAGTTGTTAAATGTTATGGCATCCTTGTAAAGGGTTGTAATTATTCCCCTTAAATGAACAACCTGACCATGGTAACTTGGTCATGGAAAAGAATTTAAACACAAAACATTCCGTTTGTTCTGCATGTATGAAAATTCATTTTGGCTGGATCATTTCTAGTAGCAGTCAGCCAAAATAGAGAGGAAGAAGTGTATCAGCAAGAAGATAGATGAATAGAGGAGTGATAAAAGAGAGAGAGAGAGAGAGAGAGAGAGAGACAAACGACTGTTATTATCTTTCTGCTAGTTGGGTGTTTGTACATGTGTGATTCCTGCTTTGGGTCTCTCTGTGTCTCCTCTCTGAGTCTCTCCTTTGTGTTTTCTTTATCAAGACCCCTCCTGTATGTCTGCTCCAAGTTTCCTAGAATCCCTCTGTAGCAGCAAGAAATTAGCATTTTTGTTTGGCGCATAATTTAATTTGACCGTTAAGGTCGATGCATAATTTCACCCAATCAGGATGACTTATCCTATTCAATCTGACCACCTTTCTGGGCAGCAGTAATTGGGAAAAATGCTTTGGCTGAACAACTTCGTTCAGTGCAGACGTCTCACTGGCTGCTCTTCAATAGCAGCAGCATGGACACAGTGAGGGAAGCTATCTAATTTATGGATCCCTTGTGTCTATTTCTCTTAGACCTAGGGTTCCCAGTTGAATATGAATTAGATAAATTCAATACGCCACACACAGGAACAACTTTACGTCACCCCCAAAATTGGCTATGTCAACTGCGATGCCGAATTCCGCTCCGACACCTAGCGACTTCACCTCTGAGCAACATTTTCTGGAGACATTCAAACCACAAACTCACAGTGACTTCAACGTTTCTTTCCTCAAACAGCAAATACGACTTTTGCTATACAATGGTGAAAATATCTCCCTCACACGTCCAATGACACGCACTGCTTTCTCAACTCTATCATAACTTCAAATCGATCACTTGCTTCTCTTCTTCCTACGAGACTTGCAGCATAAATGTAAACTCTTTATTCCATGCTGCCATTAAAAACTTTCATGTAAAAGCTAAAGGCATCTTCGTCTTCTTACTTCTTCATCCTCCTTTATTAATAACAACAATTAGCAAGGGAATAACACACGTGTAAGAATACATTTTTTCGCCCAAAAGTAATAACAAACAATTCCACTCGCTATACCTCTTTATATACAAATCCCCAAAATTATTAATAATGTCATCCTAAAGTGACATGTCACAGCTAAGTCCCAACTATCAGCTGATTCTACACAATTATTTATCTTTGAATATTAATTATCAGCTGATTCTGTTGTATTTTGGCCTTCGACCCAGCCAAAAATGCCATTCAGAGTGATGCACCAGAAGGAAGTGACACATTCTAATGGCAGTTATGAGAGGAAATCGCGTGGGCAGAAATTGGCTGACGAAATGGGACGAGGTAAAAAAATTCCCATGGTACACTCATAGACTGATGCACCGGAAGAGAGTGACCTGTGAACTGCATGACAGTTATTTCTGCTTGTTGACAATCAAACATGCGATTTCAAAGATCGAGTAGGCGACTGAGTGGACGTTGAACTATTATATAACTCAGTCAAGACAGAAGTCAAGACAGTTGCAGTAGATTTGGAGACAGAGATAGACGATATGTGGTAGGTAAAGCCACATCAGGCCGAAGGGGCCTTGGGGCCCCTGAGAAGTTCCAGTTCCATTTGGAGACGGAGTTATAGACGAGATGTGGTAGGGAAAGCCACATCAGGCCTTGGGGTCTTGGGGCCCTGATTGAGTTGGGGTCCAGAGAAGTTGCTGATAAGATGCAGTAAAGAAAGCCATCATCCAGCAGAGAGCTGGGCCACTGGGCCTCTGGTTGAGCATCTGGAGAACGAGAAAGACACAACGTTGATGGCCATAAGAGTGGGAGTCAAAATATTGCAGTTCTGTTCGGTCTCCAACACTCTCTCACACGCAAACCTTGAATAACCTTTTCGAACCCTTACAATAAAGTGAGAGGTACATATATTTATAAAGAAGTCTTCCTGCGTCTTTATTACTGCGTCTGTCATTTATTATTGTGTCATTATGATGCTGTAGATGACAATACAACAATTCTAAACAACTGTCCATTTTCAAATTCACGAACAAATGCTTATTATTGTGTGGTTAATATACCCAAATATAAACCCATAAACTAATGCCCACTCCAGTCTTGACCAAGATCATAAATTAAATCTTTTAACTGGGTTTTAAACTACAAGTTTAACTTTAAAAAAGAATTAGCTACTAAAATAATTGGTTTGGTTTGGTTTGGTTGTTTAATGGCATATCAACCTTTCTAGGTCATTTAATGCCAAGCCATTCTCCCGGAAGAACAGTTGTGGTACTATTTAACCCATATCTAGGAAATAATTAATTGAAATCCCAAAATATTTTACAGTCATATGCATTTATATAAACCTAAAAACACATTCATGGCCCTCCTCCAAATATTGAAAAATTTTGACACCAAGAAAAAGAAATAAAAACTCCAAATTCTTGAAGTTCTATATACAAAAGATTAACAAACCTTCCTTAAACAAGATCAATTTTGAATGTAGCTGTCAAATTTTGTAAAGCCTATAACATTTTTCCTGTGGATTCTTCCTCTTACCTCCAGTAAAATTCTTTTTTCTAAATTTCCCTCCCAATTGTTTTCCCTCTTACTCTTTAAATAAATAAATATGATTTGTCATTGTGTTTGCCATTTCAAAATTCCTTCTCTTGAAGATGGCTCCAGCTGTACTTGGAAAAAATGGAAAAAGATGGCTCCAGCTGTACTTGGGAAAAATATGACGATTTTTGAATTCATTTCATCCAGATGTCAAATGATTCAAATGAAGGCTTAAATGGAACAACTATGAAATAGGCAGAAGTGAAGTATCTGTCTTATTTAATCAAAAGCTGTTTAAAAGAGAAATTGCTATCAATATATATATTATAAAAAAATTGATATGACTAACATATACAAGGTAAAAAAAAGTATGGCATATGCTAGACCTTGTATCATATACAATTTTTACCAAATTAATACATGTATCGTAGTCAACTGGCTACTCATATCACCAAACAAAACAAAACAAATAAACCCCATTTCCAAGAAGTGATGAGTCACTGATGTTGTCAGCCAATAGCTATCTAGGGATGATTTGTTAAGGAATCAAATAGCTCCACATACAACGTCTTTTAAAATATTAAATTCAGCCGGTCTTTCTTAGGACAGTCCATAATTAATGGACAAAATAGGTAGTTATAAAAAAAACCTCGTCAAAGTAGAATGAAGTTTCTCACTATTATTTAGTGATAATAAGTGTAGAGAAGAGGAAAATCTCATATTTTGGTTTGGCGCTCAATTTATTTCAACACTTAATTTCACCCAATCAGGATGACTTATCCTATTCAGCCCGGACCTTCATTCCCGGCTTGCAAAACGGGTGAGCGGCCAAACCCACTCTCTTTGGCTTGAGACGGCGACCAGAACAGACGTTCCTCTGGCCATCCCTACTTAGCGATGCTTTTTAGCTAGACAAGCCGCCCAGTGTGGACATCTCACTGCGGCTTTAACATAGCAACACCAGCAGCAGCAACATGGACACTCAACAAGGGAACCATCTAATTTATGGATTTCCTACGAGGAATCCCAGTTGAACATAAATTAGAAACATACAACATGCCTCGCACAGGCCCAACTTTGTGTCACCCCAAAAATTGACTATGTCGATCTGAGCATAACTCTGCTCTTGACTACATGGAGACAACGCAGACTCTCCCCCAAATACCAGATACAAAACTACACAGTGACTCTAAACACAATCCCTCACACATCCCGCAACACACGCTGCCATCTCAACATCCCGCTACGCCATTTCGTCTCCAACACTAACATGCCTAAACTCCACAAGTCTTGCAGCACCAAAAGCAAACCATATTCCATGCTGCAATAAAAAACCTATTTCTAAAAAACTTTCTTTGTTGTGCTGTTAAAGAAAAGTTTCGTCATTCATTTGTGTTGCCTAAAAAAATATAGTGTTAGAGAAATTAACAATTTCCTGAACTGCTATAATAAGCAAACTCATACTACTTAGACCACATAGTGTAATAAAGCACTGTAGACATAAAAGTGGTGGTATTAAAACGGTCGAGCTAGATTTGGCTGGATGTCAGCCAAGGGTGTGGGAGGAATCCAATTCTCCCCTGGTCAACTTTACAACCAAAGCCTTATCAGCAGCAACTGTCCATGAGGCACTACTCAAGGATTACCCTAAAGCCGACGTCCTGATTCCAGCCAGCTGATGATGCAGGAATACTATCAGCCGCAGACAATGCAGGAAAACTACTTGCCTCTCAGCTGAACAGACCTTTTCAGGTCTACTCAGAAAGTCTATTCAAACACCTTTTGAGACAGCACAATCCAGCAGTCCCAACTACCAGCCTCTTAATCTAACAGCCTTTTCAGGACTAATTCTGAAAGTCTAACCTAATACCCTCTGAGATGGCACCAGCAGCTACCAGTCCTGCCCCAGTGACCACCTTCCTTTAGCAGTACCTACCAGTCCTGCACCAGCGACCACCTTCTTGCACCAGTAACTACCAGTCCTGCACCAACGACTACTTCCCTGCAGCAGCAGCTACCTTCCTGCACTGGTGACCACCTTCCTGCAGCAGCAACTACCAGTCCTGCACTGGCAACCACTTCATTGCAGCAGCTGCTAACTTCCTGTACTGCCAACCACCTTCCTGCAGCAGCAACTACCAGTCCTGCACCAGCATTTACCAGTCCTGAACCAGCAACCACCTTCCTGTACCAGCAGCTACCAGTCCTACAACAGCATCTACCAGTCCTACAACAGCAGCTACCAGTCTTGCACCAGTGACCACCTTCCTGCAGCAGCAGCTACCAGTCCTGCACCAGTGACCACCAATCCAATGACTATGTCTTGCACCAGCTATCCAGTCCTGCATCTGTGACTAGATCCTGCACCAGTGACCACCTTCCGACAGTGGTGACTGTCTGCTGTACACTATTCCAATTTTATGATTCGCCATAATAAAATTTGGACTTTCAAAGCAATCGCTTTGTTTTGTCATTCTTGCCTAGCTCATTGTCAATCACTTATATTTCAAAAGTTTGCGGGATCAGTATATTTATCGGCCCTGCAACGCGTGTGTCCTTAAAATAAGTAGTAGAAATTAACTGAGCTTCAACTCAAGCAGCAGAACAGAGACAGCTGTCTACTGAAGTTTTGTAGGGTAAAGGAGAGAAAGGTATGTAGAAAAAAGGGTGTAGAAAAAAGGGAAGGGGACTACTTACTATACAATTAACCTGCAAAAAAAGTAACAATTATATTTCTAAAAATAAAACATTTTTCTCACAAAAATGAATTTATTCCCAAAGAAATAAATTTTACTAAATAGTCCTATGCTTGCACTGCATATGTTTTGTTATGCAGGTTAAGCTACAATTCATTTCTTTTAGAACACAAAAATAAAAGAAAAACATATAATAAAATAATACAAATGAGTATAAGAAAATTTTTAAAAAAGAAGTATTGGAATAGACAAAGACTTACTCATTGGATCGCAATGTTATAAAATGTTATTAGAAACACTTTATGAGTGAAATACCCTCACTTGATATTTGAATTCAAAGTTCTTTTTCATTTTCTTTTCTGGGTCACTTTTGCCAACAGAAAGTCCACTAATCAGCTGGAAAAACACCCTGTATCTAGAGTAGAATATTTCTTTTTCTTTAGAGCTTGTTTCAACAATTCTGTAGGTTGGTCCTCATTGGAATTTAAATTTTACGTAGAATTTCTTCCATATCCTTTCTGCTTCATAATGTTGTCTTCACAACTTTTAACTCTGTTTCTTTGGGTTGTGATAGTCTAATGGATAACTAATCTAGATTCTCAACCTGGCACGACTTCTATGCAATGGCTGAATGGTCACTATGCAGCCTGGCAAACTGGCTACCAGGTGCATTCTAGACAGCTCCTGGAAAAGACTAAACTGCCAGCAAGGAAAAGTGAAAGGCAAAAAGCGAAAGAGACTGACTACCCCAAGTGACCTGTTTTTATAGCTGCAACGGGCCAGTAACAGTCCAACTTTAAAATAAGCCAATGACATTTGAGCAGTTATTAACTGCCAGATTTACTAATTCCAAAAACATATGTATGTAATTAAATCTGGAAACCTTATCTGCATATATCAAACACTTGATTCATAAATAAAAAATGTGACTGGTTTTGTTAATATTTTGATATTTATTCATATCATTAGCAAAACATTATACAGAATTTCTAACTTTAGAAAGTAGCATTCATTAGAGGATATAAATGAATATTAAAATATCACAACATATACAAAACATTCTTATTTGTTAATCAGATACATACTACCAAAAAGAATGTCTTTTTAAAAATATTTTCAGCTTTATTTTTAGGATAACACAAATGAATTATGAAACTTTGCTTTAACAACACAACAACGAAAGTTCTTAATTTGCAGCTTTGAAAAAGCATCGCTAAGCAGGGACGGTCAGACGAACGTCTGTTCTGGTCGCCGTCTCACGCCGAAGAGAGTGGGTTTGGCCGCTCACCCGTTTTGCTAGCCGGAAATGAAGGTCCGGGCTGAATAGGATAAGTCATCCTGATTGGGTGAAATTCAGTGTTGAATTAAATTGTGCGCCAAACCAAAATACGAAATTTTTCTCTTCTCTACATAGGTTGGCCCCAGAATTTCAGGTATGGTGTACCTGATATTCGATACACAAAATTGTAAGAGAAGGGAAATGAAAGAAAAGAGCCACGAATCTCACAACACAAAAGAGCAAAATACAAACAATGAAAAATACATACATATATAAAATACGAGCAAAAGCAAATTAATAAAAAAAGGCAAAGTGTCCTGTTTAGTTCTTTTTTTGTGTACCTTGTGGTACATTTTTTTTTTTTTTCTTTAAACAAAATGTCTCTTTGGGAAAAAAGTTAATGAGCTGAGAAGGTGGCATACAGAAGTAGCAGTATAGTTCAGAGGAGTAGTGTGAGTTTTTTTGGGGTGGTTCTCTGGAATTCCTAGCAGTCGTTGGTGGTTTACTGAGGTAGTGGAAGAGATAAACCGTGTTGCTGAAGAAACCAAAATAGGAGTAGGGTGAGTGAAAGTTAAAAAGTTACCTATTTTGCGAGTTGGGAAGTGAAAAAGTGTGTTGATAGATAAAGTTTTGTTGAAAAAAATTCCACGTTGTTTGGTATTTACGTCCATTTTGCATTGTCCTAGAAGTTAGTTCGGCGGGAACATTTGAAAATTTTTCTCGATGTTTCGCTGGTTTTTTTCTTTCGTGGTGGATTGATGCATGTTCGTAAGGCTGTGTTTTGTAAAGGCTGTCTTTGGTATCAGAAGGTTGTTCGTTTACGGGGTTACCATTTTAGTGTTGTTTGAAGTGAGTATTATTGTTTAGTGAAAGAAAACCATTTTTGTAGCCAGAGTTTTTGTTGTTGGTAAGCGAGGAAAAGTTTGTTTGGTTCAGCAAGGAAGAGGGTGTAACGTATGTGTGTTTACGTTGTGTTGTTTCCTCGCTGAGTTTGTAAGGCCCTCGCTAATGCTTGTTGGAAATATAAAGGTGGTTGAAGATGAAGTGAGATGGCGAAGGTCGAAAGGTGTTGTTATGAATAGTTTTTATTTGTCTCGCAATTCAGAAGGTGTCATGCGGGGTAACCAATTTATAGCAGTTTTGAGGATAACACTAATGAATTACGAAACTTTGCTTTAACAACACAACAACAAAAGTTCTTTATTTGCAGCTTTGAATATGGTTTGCTTTTGGTGCTGCAAGACTCATGGAGTTTAGGCTTGTTAGTGTTGTAGACGAAATGGCGTAGCGAGATGTGATGGCAGCGTGTGTGCTGGACGTGTGAGGGATGTGTTTAAAGTCACCGTGTAGTTTTGTATCTGGTTTTTGGAGGAGAGTCTGCGATATCTCCATGTTGTCGAGAGCGGAGTTACGCTCGGATCGACATAGCCAATTTTTGGGGTGACGTGAAGTAGTGCCTGTGGAAAGCATGCTGAATGCATCCAATTCATATTCAACTGGGATTCCTTGTAAGAAATCCATAAATTAGATGGTTCCCTCGTTGAGTGTCCATGTTGCTGCTGCTGGTGCTGCTATGTTAAAAAGCATCGCTAAGCAGGGACGGTCAGACAAACGTCTGTTCTGGTCGCCGTCTCACACCGAAGAGAGTGGGTTTGGCCGCTTACCCGTTTTGCTAGCCGAAAATGAAGGTCCGGGCTGAATAGGATAAGTCATCCTGATTGGGTGAAATTCAGTGTTGAATTAAATTGCATGCCAAACCAAAATACGAGATTTTCCTCTTCTCTACAGCTTAATTTAGAGTAGTGGCCACAACCAGCTGTAAAGTATGTGTTACTGGGTTATGAGAAAATGATATCATTCATTGATATGAATCAGCCGCATCTTTTCTTATTTCAATTCATGCTCACTGATACAATTTTATCAATATTGTTTTATTGTCTTTGTAAAATAAAACTAAATTCATTTCATTGGATGTTGATATTTTATCCATAAGATTAACCCTTTCATAGACAAAATTGAGTATAATATCTATTTATAAGTTGAGTTATAAATGACTTGTCACTTATATTTCAGTTGTGATTAAAGTCGGTTGGTTTGCAAGAATATTGTTAATATCAAACCAGTCCACAATGTAAAAAGGTCGGATTTAGGTTTGGACATTAACTTGGGAGTCATTTTGTATTAATCATGATTGAAATTAAAGTTATACATATTCCCAATGTAAAGTTTCACACATACACATACACTCAGATAGATAGCTAGACAGATGTTAAAAGGCTAGGATAGTTAGAGATAGTCCCTGTTTAGTTTGAATAAGGATATAAAAGATTTTGATGTTACTGCTTAAATCAATAATGTTGTTACCTTTTGTGCCAACTGTAGTAGCATGTCAGTGATGAGATATATTTTTCAAAACAATAGCACTGTATGGAAAGGTGGATTCATGCCTTTCCTCTATAAAAAATATATAACTAAGGTAAGTGGGTTGTCTCTCATGGTAGACCTGGCTCTCTAAAGGACATGTATGACACCATATAATTGGTTGGCTCATATTTTCAAATTAGCCAATCGCTGGCTTCCAAGATGTTGGCGCTAGATATCTAAGATATGTCTAACCCTCTTTTTATTAACAATCTCAGTAACAAGCTGATGTTAAAATTGACTCTGCTAAAATTCCAGCAGTGAACCAGAGCCGTATGAAGTATGGTAAATAAATAACTAAACAAAAGCTCGTAGTCAGTAAAAAATTTCTATCAGAGAAATTAAAAGGATGGATAGCTTCAGAAATTTAAAAGGAGTCAAAGCTCTCGTAGACACTAGGGGATATCTAAGAATTAAAATTGTTATCATAGTGGAAGTGTTAGAACAAACCAAAGGCTTAAAGGAAAAGGTCATTGAAGAAGAGGCTTTTATTAAAGAAATGCTAGGGGAAATTTGTTCTTTAAATGACAAAATTAAAGGAATTTGTACCAAGGCAGAACTAAGTCTCAAGAAAAGTGGATTTGGGGATGAATGGTGAAATGAAGTAATTTTTCGTATCTCTATATATTAAAGACTTGCTGAAGTGGAGGAACATCTTCGCAATTCAATTATTTAACAAGCCAGTACCGTACAGAATTCTACCAAAACCTCCAAAGTGCTAGGTAATGGTCACACAATGATCGCTGAGCATACCTCATACTCTGAACAAGATTTGAAAATTATACAAAAACCCCAAACCTACCTACCCAGATATGTTTCTAAATACTTTTTTAATTACCTGCAGTGGAAAGAAATTTGGAAAAAATGTCTGTAGTAAATTCGGCAGCTTCTTCTTTGGAGGAAGAATTCAATGTATATGACAAAAATAAAATAGATAAATTCAAAAATCTATTATGACTGAAGATGGTAGAACTATACAACATCGCAGTGAATATGAAAAAGTTATAGGGTAAAATTACTATCTTATCTTGGATACCATCAGCGTTGCAAATACCTCAGTCAAGAACATGTGCACAAAGAGAGATATACTAGAAAGTGCAGGTAAAATATTTAACTCTTTATCACTTTGTGCACCTGGTAAAGTTAAAGCAAAGTCACTACAACTACTAAGATTGTGGTCCCTTAAATTGAGCAGGGACAAAGAGATACCTGTTGACATATAGGATTTCTGGTCGGATTCGTCCGAGGATCTTTCTGGTTTGTGCAATGTATCCTTTTCAAGACATACTATAAACAGTGACAGCCCACTGAAATTGTATTTGTTTGGTGATGTGTCTTCTCAAACATATGGCTTTGTTGTTTATAGAGTGCATCAACACGGAGAGCATCTGTATTTCTGTGGATGCACAAGTTGTGCTATCATTGCTACACACAGAAAAAAAAAGGGCAAAAAGTCTGTACACCAGGTACAGGTTGAAAGATATTCGGGAAATGAAGGAACAGTTGAGACAAAAATACAAAGTTGATATTCACTACAAGTATGTTCCCTTTGTTGACAACCTGGTCAACCTTCTTTATCAAGATATCACTCTTGAAAATTAATATTCAAATTTATAAACAAGTGCAAACATAAAAAGGAATCACCTGACCCCAAACATTCTGCACGAATTAAAAGAGTTGATGGATCAGTGGAAACATCCAGTCTCAGCCATTCATACCTACTGGAGTTATCCCTTATACACAACTATTTTCCTGATACCGCAGCAGATAAAATATTGCAATTTTATTTAGACAACAAAATTGGACACTTGTAACAATAATAATATTACAAAAAAAATGTGAAGGCAAAAATAAAATAAAATAAAATAAGATAAGGGGGAGAGTGCTCCTTGTTTAAAAATTCAAAGTAGTTTATTATGACAAAAAGGAAGGTCACTCCAGTTAGTTGCATATGTGTCCCAATGCAAATATGACAAGTAACTCACAAATACAAAAAGGAAGTAAAGAATTATAAAAAAATCTTTCACCTATTGATACACTCACAAAACGGAAAGAAGTCTCTACTTCTTGGCTCCAGCTAAACAAGGGTTCACATGTGTATCTTTTCTTTTTTTCTTAGAGACCAAGTCTTTAAAAATGTTCTTTTTTTTAAAAATAAAAGTCACTCTGTCTTTCTTTTTTCTGTGAGACAAAGTCTCTAATAATGATCTTTTTCTTCTTTTTCTTTGTCAGTCATCTTCTCTCTTGATAGAGTAGGTAATGGCATCTGAAACTTGTGAAGTTGTTGGAGTCAACTGAAGTCATTACTTCTTTTTCTTAGAGGAACAATTCCTCTAAAATATAAATTTATGTTGTAGAGACCTACTTTCTTCAGTTTATTTCTTTCTTTCTTTTCTCTTCTTTTTAGCTTGTGCAAACTTCGAATTCTCTTCTGGAATTCTGAATGTAATACAAAATCCTTTTGGTGAATTTGAATTTTTCTCATTTCTTTTTTCTTTTCGTTTTGGCTTTCAAGCTATTTTTAAATTCCCTTCTGGAATTCTGAATTTTTAGTCAGCTCCATTTGTGTTGAGGAGTAAAAATGCAGCCTAATTTTAAGACCTTCTGTATTTAACAGACTACGGTTGATTTTGGATGGAAATGTCGGGGGCAACAGCACACCCCCTCCAGAGACTCGAGCCAATCATATTAAAGCTCCTCTGCCACACAGAGATTTTTACCAGACACAAAAGCTAACCAGCAATAAAAAAAAAAACAATAAAAAATAGGCCCTGAATGATCCAAAAATGTTAGCACTCCATTCAATAAACTCATTTACCGATAAAATTTCCACAGAAGATAATTCAATTCCTTCAAGGGTCGCAGGAAAGCTAACTCTATGGAATCGACAAATAAAGTAACCAGTACCAGGTCAAAAAGGAAAAAGAAATCCACATTAGATCCAGAATATCTTTATTATTAAAACAATAGAATGGCCAGAATAATGCCAGAAACATCTGGGTAGTCTGCCCGTAAATGTTTAAAAAAAAACAACAAAAAACAACAATAATCAAAATAAAAAAAAGGATCCAATTCTCTTTAAGGTGATAACATACAATAATTTCATCATTGCATGTTTTTTTCTCTCATTGGGGGAGTATAAATATATATAACTAAGGTAAATGGGTTGTTTTTTGTGGTAGACCCTGCTCTTTAAAGGACATGTATGACACCATATAATTGGTCTGCACATCTTTTCAAATTAACCAATTGCTGGCTTCCAAGATATTTGCACCAGATATATAAGATATGTCTAACCCTCTTTCTATTAACAATCTCCGTAATGAGCAGACATTAAAATTGTCTCTGCTAAAATTCTAGCAGTGAACTGGAGCCGTATAAAGTATGTTAGATTTTCATATATACGACACAAGGACTTCAGTTAAGTGGACTATTATATGTATATTTTGTATAATATTATATCACCAAACTGAAAAAAAATTTTACAACTGCAATATAATGCTTTTAAAATATCAACATGTTTATGTTTTTCCTGATACTAACTTTCTTTTGTTATCAACTTGACTATTTTGCAGTTCAATTATCCTTAGTTATTTTAACTCACCTGCTGTCAGTTTGTTGAAAAAACAGAACATCTTTGCTACATATAAGTAATGAATCATACCTATTTTTTAAAATTGTAACTCATTTAAGTCATCATTTCTACAAAAGAAAAGAACAAAAGTATGATCGATTAAATTTAACTTATGTGAAAGCCACACATCAATATGATGCAGATACATTTCTTGACTTGGAGTATATTGGCTTATCTCCTATGCCAGATAACATTTGATTTTTATCAACAGATCAAACTAACTATAAAACATCATTCAGCAAGAAATTTTTACAAACCACTTTTGACACATCAGTTACAATGTCTTCTCCATAAACAATACAACTTTGTTTTTCTTTTTGCATTAACTAAAATTTAAACTTAGTTTGACTGATTCCGTTTCTGCTGTTTCACCTCTATCCATTCATATATCAATTACAGTATCAACTTGGGGGTAGTCCCCATGGCATAGTACCCAACATGCTGGACTGCAACATCGTACTAAAGGAGTTTGTACTCCAGTCATGCTATTATGTTCAATTTCAGACAAATACCCATGGAAAAAGTGTGAACTTCCTTATCTTCCCAGTTATCTTCTGATAAAGAGAGCTTTGGCATTTAATAAGGCCATTAAACAAAGAAACTGAAACCACAGAGGTGACTTAATAAGAGAAATAGCTGTGTATTTTTCTTATTGATGTAAAATCCTGGAACGTAAATGCTAGTCATTCTGAATATTAGCAGAACATAATAATTCTGCCCATATCCTAATATTTCGTCTTGAAAAGCTAGTTTTTTTTTGGAAATAAAGATAATACAAAGTTATCTCCCTTGGTAAAAAATAGTCAATCTAAAAAGAAAAAATATAACTACATTTAAAACCTGGATTTAAGCTGTTTTATACAAACCTAATAAATAAACTTAAAAAAATATATAAACAATTTTTCAAGCAGTTACTTTAACTACTGCATTATTAATTAAATGAATTATTTTAGGACTAAATTTTGGTCATACATATATAATTCACTCCATATTAGATATTAAAATCTTAAGTATTTTTCAGATCCTTCAAATATAGAACATTTTTTCTAAATACCTTTTCACATTTCTGATAGTTTTGAGAAGAGTCACTAACATTCAAAGAATTATTCTGATAATTAAATCCCGTTTTTGTCGCAAATTATGTCTCCCTTCCACACATACAAAGTTTTGTTTGCTTTGTGCAAAAAAAACAACAAAAAAAGAGTCTCTTTTCTTAATGAGGTGCATATTACAAGGTAAGTAAAGAAAAAAATGTTAATACCTTCATGGGAATACTTTTATCATAATTTCAGTCTTCAAAAGTTAACCATCCCAGACACTTGGTATCTTCTACAGGTGATTAAAAAATGTTTATATTTCTATGGGAGTATCTTTATAGGAAAAGGAGAACTGATTTTACAGACAACCTCTGGAAGATTCCAATAATGTGTTGACAGGGAAAGTGAACAGGTGGAGACTTTAAAATCATAAAGAAACTCCCATAGAAATGTTAACTTCTTTTTTAAACACCCTGTACATCAAAAGAAAGCTGAAGAATAACTGATCAAATGTTGTATAAACAATAAAAATTAAGGAGTTCATTGTTTATTCTGTGAATATCTTGATATTTTACAAGTTACCTCTCAAACATGTATAGGTTTTTTTTTTTAACTTATGGTAGAAAACTCTTAGGTCATTTGATCATTTTGCATGGAAGATAAAATATTACAATTATTTATTTGAATTAATTTACAAATAAAATTTATTAATGAACTCTTCATAGGAATGTTTTCTTCAAATCACTAAATTACTTACTGATGATATTTAGCCCCTTCACTGCAGCGTATGACTATAGTTGAATTTCTATCACAGTGTCAAATGCAACTATAATCAAATTTCATACAATGTTCCACTTGTTTCATACACTAGGGAATTTTGAAGAGAAGTTTCTTGACACCAAATTTAACTATTTTTGCTTAATTTTTTCATTCAGATTGTTGCCATGGAAATTTGTATACATAATAATATCAGTCACTTCAGAGCAGATTCTGGAAGAAATTGTGTAACATTCAAACTCACAATTGAGTGAACTTAGTGACAACAAAGACAATTTTGATCACATGAATGATCAGATCTATTGATTTTAACATCAACCTGTCATGGGTTATTTTATGCTTTTAGGCTAGAGAATCATGCTCATTATACATTCTCAGGTTCATTTAGGTTAAGTCATTTGGTTTAAAAGCATATCAACCTTTGATGGTTATTTGATGCCAAATTTTGTTTATATATATATATATAATGATTTGTAAGTGAATAGTTCTTAGGTGACGTTTTTAAAAAAATAAGCCATAGCTCATTTGTTTGCACACAGTTAAATGGTTTCAAAAATAAAAAACTGATTAAATAGTTCTATTTGACCCATAGATGGGACCCTAACAGGTACTAAACTTAAACTTCTGTGGTTGAAACAAAAAAATACCTTCAACATAGGTACTTGCATAAAAACATACACAAAATCAGTCTAATTTATCAGTGTATTTACACGTTAAATGGAACATCTTGCTTTAATTTTTAAACTTTCTCAAAGAGGAAAAATCTTCCAGATTAGACTACAATGAAAATAAATTCCCATAAAATATATTACCTTAGTACCTCTGTGAACAAGGATTTTTCAAATCCACCTGTTTCTTTAAATCAAACAAAGAGAAAAAAAGACATCACAAGCAATGTTGTCTATCAAGAGTCTTTTAGGAGGTGCCTGTGGTGTAGTCGTTATCGTCGTAGGAAATGGACACGGCGACACGAGTTCAAATCCTGGACGAGACTGATTGCATTTCACATAGCAATAATACCCTTGGGAAAGGCATGAATCCAATTATTCTCCCTCCAGCTATGGGTAAATAGGACAGACTAGGTTCTTCAGCCTTGGTGAGGCAACTAGTCTAGGAGAAGGAAAACTGAATTCAAACCTGTTAAACTCCGCTTAAAAATTGACCTTGTGTCATATCCTACCCGAGCGGAGGGGTTGGTAAATAGTATCAAGAGTCTTTTATCCACAATAAAAATATTTGTGATATAGATTTTTTAAGTGAAATGCAAGATTTGACCAGAAAGTATTGTATGAATATCAGTGACCACCTTAAAACCCTTTAAGTAATGTTTAAAGTATGGCTAGTCAATGATAAAAAGATTAAAGAAAAGGAAAAGTAATCTGGAAATCTATTCTCTGCTCCTAAATCTCTTTTGATTTAAATATTTTAGTGTAACTGGAAGGATAACTTAATACAAAAGAATAAATAAAGGAAATCCAATGTGTACATAACGTGAGCTTTTAGCAAGAGTTGTTTCTCTTTACATCAAATCATTCTCGCAGTAGAAAAATTACGAGAATACAATTTAAAAATAAACAAACAAACAAACAAATAAATAAATAAGAGAGGTTATATAAGAGAAATTTATTTTTTCTTTAAACATTTCAACAAAAATTGTCAAAACAGGCATTACACGTAGCTTTGTAAAAGATTAAATAAAAACCTGTAAAGAAAAAAATATTGAAATGAGAATGAAAATTTTATTTTTCCTCTTCAAATGAATGCTTTTTTTATGCAAAGAGAATTGTACAAAAAATACCATTTGGATGTTGATGTTAGAAATATTTAAAACAATTTAAAGCAATGACCTTTTTCTTAAATAAGGGAGAGAGAAAAAGTCACCGTATTCAATATCAGGTGATGATTCAAAAAGCTGAATAGTTATTACTCTTCAAAATAAAAAGAATTTTATGTAATGAAAATGAAATTCATGATTTTTTTTTAAAAACTAATTCTGAAACCCAAGTTCAATCTATTTTTGTGACACACACACATATATATATATATATATATATATATATATATATATATATATATATATGAGGCTCACAGCTAGCAATAATAATTTAAAAGTAACGACTAATACAAAGTAAAGGTCATGATATTCTAGCTTTTTCTAAAGTATTTATCAACCAGTTATAATAGACTAAATTCCAATCATAGTAATGATACTGCAATATAAGCAGTAATACAAATATTTAACTAATTACAACCTTATCAGTGGTTCTGGAAGAAAGACCAGATTGAAAAGATTTTAAGCCACAGTTGCAAAGTATTTAATCACAAGGATGAATCTCCAAAAGCAAATGCAGGGGAGAAGGAAATACAACTGGGGAAATTAAGATAGATTTTTGAAAAAGTTAAGTCTGTATTTTAATGGTAAGGACTAGGATTTTAAGAAATGGCATGGAAAAAATGTTATGGTTAAAAAAAAAAGGAAAAAAAAAAAAAAAGTTTTAAAGGATATTTTTAAGGTATAGTAAAATGTTTACTTTTCTAACTACATTATTTCACTGAGCTATAAAAGCATTTATATTCACTTGTTGAGGGGGAGGGGTATAAAATTTGGTGGGTAAGAGGTTAAAGATGTCACTTTTTTTTAAAACAGGAAGTTTGTTTTTGTTTTTTTAAATGATTGCAATTCACATTTATGATGCTTAGCCAATGTGCAGATGCTGGGGTGAAAGTGTTGGGGAGGGAATCAGATTGTGAGTGAGAAAGAGAAAGCAGAGTAGTGTTTTTCAGTCTTTTTTTTCCTTTAATCTGGCAGGATGAATATGGAGATGGCAGGAGATAACAGTCATTTTGCCGTAGACAAGAGAAAGGAATGGAATAAGTACCAATATCACAGAATTGTACATTCTAAAACTAATTCAGTCACTAATAGAGAACAAATCTATGAACTATGAGGACAAAACACACTTTTAGACATTCTAAGTTGGATATACATTGAAATAAAAGAGGGGGGAAGAATTTGTAGGGGTTTGGAGATTTTCTTTGGGGTCTATACATGGTTATAAAGGTGACATTATCTAGATTACTACTGAATATGTTTTTAGTAAATAACTAATTTTACTAAGTTGGCATACATTATGTTATAATTATTGACAAAAAGCCTTCAAATTGATAAACTGGACAACAGAACATAAGTTGTCATATATATATATATATATATATATATATATATATATATATATATATATGACATGTGCATGTGGCAAGTAATGCACTGCATTATTTTCAAGACAACAAAATGGCCGGAAAAATTATCCATGGGGTTGGGTGGGTTGTTGTTGGCACCTAGTGCTGATGTCAATCCCTCCTATTCAAATGAGGAACTGACAAGTTATTTCTATAAAGCACATCATTTGGTTTACCATGACTTGTTCAGGAAATGAAAAACTTGGCCTTCTCTCTCCTCAACTATCTTCTCCCTAAAACAATGACCACATGCAACATTTTTTCTTTTCAAAACACTTGCAGCAAATTCGTTTTAGCAAAAATTCTGGCTAAATTATAAAAATAAATTAGAAAGCATTTAAATTTAATGGCAATTTTTGTAAAAAATATTTTTATGCCTATTAAATCATGTTAACAGGCTTACTGTGGAATAAAATAAAAAAATTCCTTTTGTTTGTTTCATATGACCAAAATAATTTTAAACTTTCAACTGTGTCAATATTCTGGATTTGTTCAAATACCAACTGCTCCAGTGTTGAATTGCTTTTACATAATGCATTATCTGCCATTAAACCAATGAGTCATTCAACACTTACTAACAACATACAGAGATTTTTTTTTAATGGAGATATTTTCAAAATAACCAACAAGAATGTAGCAAATGAAGTTATCTAAGTTGTTTTCAGCTTTTATTAAAGAGTTTTTTAAAAATACTTTTTAAAAGTCACAGTTGTTGAAAGTTTCAAGTGCTTTGGAGATGTGAGACAAAGTTGAAAACGATCCTAAAGAAGAAAAAAAAAAAAAAAAAAAAAAAAAAGAAAATTATATATGTATACACACACACACAAATTATAAATTACCATAATCAAAACAAAACAAAAAATCTAATGTAATACTGATTGAAGAATTTTAAGATATTTAAAGCTTTATAATGTTGAATGTTAAATAAAAGATTGTCTAGCATAAAAAATTATGCAGATGCCTAATTAGGAAACATCTTATTTGCACAATAGTTCACTAAATCTAATAAATCTTAAAAAAAAAAAAAAAAAAAAGAAAAAAAAAAGGGGGACATTTTTTGGCTTTAGCTTAATTTTGCTGTAGATAAAACAAAACAAAAATTAACATAATTCATAATCAAGAATGTAAGTGGCCTACATTTTCACTTAACTGAAATCATTTCTTAAAACAGAATTAAACCTAAAAATTCTCAACCCTCTGAAAGTCAACCAAAATTAAGATTGATTACACTCAGCCAATAATAGTTGTTGCTATTATTTAGACAGAAAATATTCAGTACCCAGATAGACATTTGTCTATTATATTCAAGAAATTTAAATTGGTGATGAAAATATGAATTTTTTTAAAATTTAAATCTTTTTTTATGAAATATTTCTTGATAAATAATTTAAGGAAAAAAAATGGAGAAAAAAAAATGAGAGTGGGTCAGGAGAAAGTAGTAGATGCAGCAGCACAAAAATATGGACTGTTGAGGGCAAAGAGATGGAGACAGGATCAACCTAACGAAGCTCTGAAGACAAAGAAATTTTAATACACAGAATTATGTCTGACGAAAATGAAGATGGAAAGTTGTTTTTTTTCTTTTGCTAACAGGAGGAGCACATTTTAATGAATTAAAAAAATTCTTTGTCCATTTAAGCCAATTAGAGTTTTTAAGCATTTCAAAATCAAGAGGGTTGTCTTTTTCTTTATTTTCATCAAATCAAATCTTACGTGACCTTGAGACAATTCTTAAAGCAATATCAATTCAGTTTTGTGTTTCTCTCCTTCAGTCCACAGCCAAGATTATTTTGTACAAGTCTTTTTCAAACTGTATATTGTCTTCAATTCTTTTTTTTCCTGAAATTTGTATGTGTGTGTTTTGCAAATGGAAACAAATATACAATAGAAACAGTCATTCTATTTCGATTCCGTTGCCTTTATTACTGGTTTGATTGACTGAGGAAGATTTTAACACAACCATATGAGTACATTGGCACAGGAATCTTGCCTACCACTTCCCATGTGTTGTCTTTAGCATTGTACATTTCTATCAGATCTGAATAAAGGTTTTCCTTTGATCCTCGACATCGGCCACCAAACAGGTAGATCTTCTCATCAAGCACAGCCAAGCTGACAAAGTCACGGGCACACCTCATTTCAGGGAGAATGTCCCAGGTCTCCGTTAATGGCGTGTAACGAAATACACCTTCCAGCCCTACCACATAAATCTGCGAATTCAAGATGACTGCACTCAGACACATGTCATTTGCTGGAAGTCCGTTCTTCAAGATGCTGCAGGTGTTGGTTGTAGTATCAAAACACTGCACCGTGTTAGTAACAACCTCGTCATTGTTCTTACCCCCAAATAGATAAATATGTTTGCCATAAGCAACATAGCCCATATTCTCAACCGCATACTGCAGCTTGCCGACTTCCGTCCAGTTGTTTGAAGAACTGTCCCACATTTCGACTGAACTCAGAACTGTATCCTCGTCAAAGCCTCCCAAAACATAAATATTGCTGTCAACAACGGCCATGGCATGGCGTCTTCGAGCCTGCAACATATTCGTGCCACGTATCCAAGACTGGAATGCTAAATCATATTTCCACAGCTCCGGACTCCTTAAGCCACCAGACACATAGATTTCATTACTAATGACACAGGCAGCATACTCATTTCGTTTTTTAAATGGTAGTGGCTTCAAAGATACAAATTCTTTAGTGTCTGGCCGATAGTACTCTACATCACTGCTGAGACCATCAGCCACACGACCCCCCAGGAGAACGGCAGCTTCTGTATATGGAAAAGAATAGCGAGGTGTGATTTGATAGGCATGCAGTAGGTTGCGCCGGGAAGGCACTGTGTGGAAAGAAAGAGCCTCCTCGATCATTTCTTGTCCTTTTTCACATGCCACATGAGGTGATTTGATGACAACATCCAACAGGTAACTTTGGAGAATCAGAGGGAATTTGATGCAAGTCATCATTTGATAACGATAAGATTTTCTGTGTTCGATGTCAAATTCCAGCCACCTTACAGCTGCTTCAAACACCTGCAATTAATAGATAAGTAATAAGAAAATTAACAAAATAAAACTTGTTTTCATAGATGTTTAATAAATTTAACTTAAGTTTGAAACAAGGTCAAATAATGATTGAAATAGATCATTGAATTATACTTTCAAATAAGGGCCTGTTTGCTTAAAAATTTTTTTTTCTAAATCTTAGATTGTACTTGGGGTTATTCCAACCACGAGTAGAAATGGTGAGAAATATGCAACTTCTTCAGCTATCAAACAGGTCCAATAAATTGCTTTAGGTTGGTTGTGTTTTATAGCATATCAACTCTTGTAGGTTATTTAATGCCAAATCCTTTTTATACATATATTGAATATATGATTTGTAAATGAATAGTTTGTAGGTAACAATTTTTACACAAGCCAGGGCTCATTTGTTTGCATACAGTTAAATGGTTTCAAGAAATTGCAACACTAATAGTTTTATTTGCATACAGTTAAATATTCAAGTATAGTAAATGATTAAATAGTTCTATTTGACCCATAGTTGGGACCCTAACAGGTACTACCACTCTGGGTCAGAGTGAACCTGGGGGTAATGGCAATGAAGGGGTAGTTCATAGAGACAGACAAATGACATTACATGGACAAACTAGGAAAAATTAACCAATATAACTGGTTTGAATTCAGAGTTTTCCTTCTCCGAGACTGGTTGCCATACCATGATTAACTAATTTGGAGAGAAAATAGTTAGATTCATACCTTTCCTAGGTTATTAGCGATATGTGAAATAGAATCAGCCTCATTCAAGATTTGAATTTTGGTAGGCAAGTCTACTTTTTACATGTTATGTCACAAGTGCTACCTGTACTACTTATATATCTGCATAAAACCAAGTTATCAAACCTCATAGAAAAACTTAAAATCAAACCAATCATAGAATTCACTTATGAGATAAAAAACAAACCTCATATTGCTTTGATATCTTACAACATTCTACTCAGGATCAAAACATTACTCCACAGCCCTTCATTTGTGATCAAGGTAATACACATGCCTTCTGCCTAACTTAGTATTTCCAAGTTAATTTTACTGTGCTCATTAGAACATTGGCATAGCTGATATGCTGCTTGCCTGTCTACCTTCTTTTTAGATTGGTTAATTTTATATATCTTTTTGCTTTAACATTACAGAAATTATAAACAAAGAAATACACAGAAAAAAATTACTATACAAAAGGTCATTCAATAAATAAGGGGAATTTACTTATTTATTTTTCTATTTTTAGAAATTTTGGAATTTTTTTCCCATAAATGTAAATTCTGTATTATTTGGAATTGGTTTATAACAAAAATTATTCTAATCTCTCAAAAATATTCAAAATGTCAGCAAATCAAGCAGTGCTCCAGACTTAAACAGAGGTCTGTCATTAAATTTTGGTGACTGAGAAGTGTAAACCATGTGGAATTCACAGAAGAATATGTAATGTGTACAGAGAAGTATGTTTTATTTAAAAAAAAGCAAAAAAAAAAACAAAAAAAACTCCTTTACAAATGTGCTAAACATGACAACAGTTGAAATGACAGTCAATAAAGAGGAAACACATTAACTCTCTGGTAAGTTCTGGGCACAGAGGTTAGTAAAGAAGGTGATGTTGTTGACAGTCTTCTGAGACATGAAAGGACCCATCATTGATTTCCTTGAAAAAAGTGTAACTGTAAAACAGTGCTTCCTATTGTCAATTACTTTGGCAAAATTCACCTTATCCATTGAATGACCCATATATCATATCAGTAATATCCAGTCAGCGTCCAAAGACAGTGGGTGTGGATTATTCGTGTATAGAACATATGAGAAATATCATATAAATCTAGGTGAGTGCTCGATGTATAGCTATTGTTACATATCTTTTTCCTTCCAGGTTTATATAACAAAACTCACATACAGAGCGTATACAGTGCAATTAGAAGGAAACTCAAACCTGGTTAAATTGTCATTATAAATTTATTCCACCAGAGAATATCATTATACTCTCCGTCTCCTCAGATGACTATTCATGTTTGACTTGAGGTTGCAAAACGGCAAATGTGGATTACAGTCTATGTGTGTATGGAGAATTAAAAAAAAAAGAAAAAAAGTGAAGACCTTTATAAATTTTAAATTCTCAAGCAAGGGCAAAGGGGGTCAAAACAATAAGGTGTTAGAAGCATTAAAAAAACAGAACACGGTGTTCCTGTAAATCGACCCATCCAAATTGGAACACATGCCAGATCTTCCATAGCAGGTGGAATCATCTGAATAATCGAAGCTTGTAAACTAAATAATTATCTTCATATAGTCTTCGTTTACTTCTAATACATATGTTAATTCTCTCAGCTGGTGTGGTCGTAGACTTTCCCCTTAAAATAAAATAAGATCAAGATAAAAATGAAAAAATAAAAACCTTTCGGCAACCACCATGTGCCTTTAATTAACCCTGAAAATGGTCAAGGGGAATTAACTACTCCAAAAATCAAAACCCTAATTTTTGAATTATTATTCAAATTTTACAGAATCTCCTCCTCTACATAAATCTCCCCGTCATAATAATATCAACTAAGGCTCCAAAAATATTTAGATAGAGTAGTTTGGTTTCTAAGTCATGGATTGGAGAAAGAATGTCTGTGATTATACGATCTTTGCTTCCAATTCCCAGTGGAGATACCTATATAGATCCTCTCCCCATCATTATGTTTCATGGGGGAAATGCATGCCTGGTATAAGACGTTTTACGAATTGGATTGTTCACCCAAGGGGCATTCCCCTTTACTTCTACAGTTACAAGACGCCACATTTGGTCCCCACTAATTCTATTTAATCCGTCTAGTAAAATCCTGTTATATTTTTCAAAATACTATGCATATTCTTAGTGCAAGAGTAACTAATTTTTACTGTGTTCCTATTAAAAATTTTCCTTAAGGGATTGTCCCGATTAAAGTGCTTTACCAGGAGGTTTAGGAAGTATTTACCTATGTTAATGTTGGTAAGTTTACAAAAAGGCAGGTTAAACCAGATTACTTTACTATTTCTTCCTCATCTATTTCAGTGATTATTATTATTATTATTATTATTGTCACCTGTGAAATTCGGATATTAATTCAAAAATTAGGGTTTTTATTTCTGGAGTAATTAATTCCCCTTGACCATTTTTAGGATTAATTAAAAGGCACATGGTGGTTGCTGAAAGGTTTTTATTCTTATTTTATTTATTAAGGAGAAAATCTAAGACCACACCAGCTGAAAGAATTAACATGTGTATTAGAAGTAAACGAAGACTATATGAAGATAATTATTTAGTTTACAAGCTTAGATTATTCGGATGATTCCACCTGCTATGGAAGATCTGGCATGTGTTCCAATTTGGATGGATCGATTTACAGGAACACTGTGTTCTGGTTTCTTAATGCTTCTAACACATTGTTTTGACCCCCTTTGCCCTTGCTTGAGAATTTAAAATTTATATAGGTCTTCACTTTTTTTATACACATATAGGCTGTAATCTGTTTTGCAAACGCGAGTCAAATATGAATAGTCATCTGAGGAGACAGAGTATAATATTCTCTGGCAAAATAAATTTATAATGACAATTTAACCAGGTTTGAATTTCCTTTTAATTGAACTATATATATATATGTAATGTTGAGATTTTCTTGCTGGAGTAACTTATCAATTTATATGTAGTACTTCCAAAGAAATAGTGGTGGAAATAAAGAAAGAAAGCCAATATTGTACCTGACTCTCTGCTGTACAATTGAGACGTCTGTCCTTTAATAGGTCTACAACACATTCACCTGAAAGCCTTATAAAATCTTCATCATTGACAAGAGAAGTGAAGTGTTCACATGCATACTGCTTGGTGAATTCATAAAGGTCAGTGTGAGCATGTGCATCAGCAAGGGATAAAGCACACAGACAATTTGCATCATTGATCTTCTCTTTGAAGAATTGTACGCAGAGCTCCACAAGAGTTGAAATCTGGAACATATGGGACTGAGAGAAGAGTTCAAATACGATGCCAGAGGTGATGGTGATGCTGCCAGTGTATATGAAATGAAGGACATGCCCAAACACCAATGGGTCAATCTGCTTGATGGTGAATGAACTTTTATGAGTCTCCTCCATTCCTGATGAAAACATGGATTTAAAGTAGTAAGAGCCAGCAGCCAAGATGGCCCGGTGGCAGGAGAATTTTTTGTCCTCGATCAGAATTGTGACATCAGTATAGTTGCCATTGACACGGAAGGATTCTACATTGGCACGGAGGGCTTCTGAGTGCTGCGTGCTGAAAAAGGACATCCCTTGGGCATAAGAGTCCTCATCAGTGGCATCACTTTGATCAGCCATGTCTGAAAAGAAAAAAAAGAAAAGATTATATACTCATAGGTAATTTGTATTTTTGCTTGTAAACTAATATCTATAAACCCTTTGAACCCATAAACATGATATTTCAGGCCGAGCACTATTTTACTATACATTATAAACTCAATATCTGGGGCTCTGAGAGGTCACTATTAATAAAATAGCTAGTATAACAACCATTCAAAGCTTTTCTTATAATGGAATGATGGGGGAATTTTAAACCAAATTTGTCTGCAACCTGGAGGGAAATTTGAAAATTTTGTAAGCTCAGTTATAAGGCAACTGAGGGGCAAGTGTTATGGGTTCACTTAATAAAAAAAACAAAACAAAAAAAACAGTAGGACATACAGAATGCATATAACCATATTACTAAAAAATATGAATAGTTATTGAGATTAGTCAGGTAGGGGGCCAATATTGATATACTGTGAAGACTAAGTTTACTACATCAATGGTCTGTGAAACTAGCTTGCCAACAATTGCTGAGACTATTGTAAGCATAGTAAATTCAATATTTACAAAACATTCAACTTTTGTTTGTTTCCTTGTATCACATGAAGTTAAGCTCAAAACATAATACTAGTTGTTTATATAACCTGTCAAAGTATTGGTAGGATTTCTAAAATATATCAAAACTTACATTAACTTAAGTGACACACACATACAGCGAAAAAAAATGTCGACACTCCTATAGGAGTATCTTGACAATATAATTTCAGTCTCCACATGTTCATCATCCCTATCAACACATTCTTGGAATCTTCAATAAGTGATAAAAAAAATGTTAATATTTCTACTAAAAAACAGAACTAATATTACAGAGCACACATGGGAAAGATTCCAATAATGTATTGAGAAGGATGGTGAACATGTGGAAACTTCAAAATCATAATATTGTAAAAGAACTCAGAGAGAAATGTTAACATAGTTTAATGTATAATGGCACAGCAAATTCAGTAAGTAACAGATGGAGATTAAAAAAAAAAAGATATTGTTTAACACTGTTCAAATTTGATTTTGGTATACACAAGCAAAGTTTCTGCTTGTTATTGTAAAAAGCACCCCCCCCCCAAAAAAAAACAACATTATTACAGATATCTACCATTTTGTGATTTTCTACATCATCAAAATATTTCTGATAGTAGAGAAAAGAATTTGATCAACTAACAAATTTTGCAGTTTAAAATTTAAACAAGTTTTAATTTTTAATCTGTATCTTTGGTACTGAATATAAAGAAGAAAGGTGTTGTCAGGATTTAATATAAGCATTACAGACAGAATAGAACTATTATGCATTCAATCTGAATACATTGCTAATGATTTTACACAAGAAATTAATTGAAAGTCAGGAAGAGATTGTCAACAGTCAGGAATTAATGTAGGTATTAAAGACAGTATAGAGCTATAATATATGAGGTGTGATCAAAAAACTGAAACCTTACATGTTTTAAAAATTAAAATCCAAGTCATATGCCCAGCGGAATAATTTACAGAGTAAAGTGATGATGTCTGGATGTCTATAATGCTGTCAAAACATGTTAGTGCTAATTTGGAAAAAAAAAAAAAAAAAAAAAAAAAATGAAGCCAATCTTAATACTTTTTAACAAAACAAGATCATGTAAGTACTTTACCTTCTATACCCACCAGATCTAGATTCCTTTGATTTTTTTCTTGTTTCCTAAACTGAAAATTTATCTGATATGAGAACATTAAAAGAAATACAATAGTAAACCTTTATACCATGTCAAAAAAGGAATTTCAGATGCTTTGACTAATGGAAGACTTGATGGAATAAATGTGTTGAATTCCAAGGGGACTATTTTTAAGAAAATTAATGTTTCATTTATTGTTCATTTCAGTCATGGTAACTACACCTTCAGTCTCAATATTTTTTAACATTGAACATCTCATATAGTTAAAAATATTTTACTTTGTCCATTTGAATTGAAAGGGACAGATGCAACCCAATGACCTTGGACAGTCATAGACTAAAACAAATTTGATAAAAGAATGAGAATGGTCTGAAAAGTTCATATAATGGTATATCTGTTGTGGGTGACTTATTTGACTGATGAGTTCCAAGTAGGGCAACATTAATAGAAGAAATGTGTAAATTGCAAGAGAACAATGTTGAAAAATAAACTTCATTTGGTCACATTCCATGAGTATCTTGGTCAGCCTATGAACTTTTCAGCTAACCCTTGTATAATACTGCATTATTAAGATAAAAATTCTAAAAAAGAGATAAATATGCCTCATTTAAGTTAACTGACAAAATTATTTGATAAAAGATAACCTCTTAACTGATTGATTTTTTTCCCCATCTATTTTATTTTGGAATGTTTTATTTGATGGGGGGGTGGGGTGGGGGGTGGAAATAAAAACACAAACAACATTTTACTCAATACAGCCTATAAAAAATCTCTGAACAGTAAGTATGCATTATTTGCTAGATTTAATGTCTCAAGCTAAAATACTGTAAAACAGAAACATATAAATAATTATATTGTATGTATACAAAAACTATAATAATAAGTGGAGGCACATTTTTTCCACTTTATAATAGCCATAAAAACCTAACATTTAGCTCAGATATAGTTAAACCTAAAACACTGGTTGTTACCACTGATCTTGCTGCCAAGTGTAAGAAGTTCAAGATAGACTTGCTCTAATACAGCAGGATATCCAAATACTTTAAGTTCAGTTTTAAATCCAAAATGATTTCATAAGTTAACCCATGATGTTCAAAAAAGGATATTTAAAAAAATGCCTTTATTCAAGATAATCTATTAAAGGATTTATAAGGATCTAAAAATTCTTAATACAGGTATTGTTAGTTTCAGATTTGATGTCACAAAGTTTTGTTTAGCCTTCTCAAAACCTCACTACTTGTTAATAATATTTATATCTTACAATTGATATATTTTCATGTTAGAGCCATGATGTTATATGATTGATTGATTGATTTTAACAGCATGTCAACTCATCTAGAAGTTAAGGAGAGTCACATTCTTTGTACATTAATATTTACATTTTTGTGTAGTTTTTTTCTTAAGAGTTTTTTTTTTTAAACAGTCCTATCAAATGTAAAAAATTTTCAAATGGATCTATTTAAACCATAAATGGGACCCTAAAAGATACTATCATTCCAGGTCAGTGTGGAGCTAGGAGTGATAGTAATGAAGGGGTACTCTACATTCCTCAGAACTGGAGCCTCTCTGTCAGGTGTAGTTTAGTGTCATACTCAGGATATTCTTTTTTGAGAAGAAGTCTTACTCCTTGACAGGAGTTACAGTCAGCATATTCTAAGCCCAACTAAGAGAGCAGGAAAGAAAAGAAAAAGAGGTTGAAACCATAGTATGGTAATAATGTAAAATAAATCAAAATCTAATTAAACACAATATCAAAATATTCTAAGAATATGATAAACAGTGCAAAGATAATATAAAAAAATATAACATTTGTGTTTGATATCTGAAAATGCCTTCTTTTTAATTGTTAACACTTATTAATACATGGTTGTTAATTAAGGACCATGTGTATTTTTAATTGATTATTGAGAATTAAAAAAGTAAATAAAAAAAAATGTTTAAAAACCTCAAAACTTAAGTCTAGTGGATATATTTGTTGGTTATGCCTTGGAGTTTACCTTAAGGAAAAAAAAAACTATTTCTAGGAGTCATTTTTAAAGAAATTTATCAGAGAAAAGGTCACGTGTCATACTTTTCATAAATATTAATGACAAGGTAAATGTTTGCATGCAAAGCAAAATATTCATCCTTCTAAGAAAAAAAGTTAAGCAGGTAATAATCTTTTTGACCTTCTTGGGTTTAAATCCAAACAAATGCGTTTAACACATTATCCAAGTCATCATGCAATATTCTTAAGGTCCAATGAGTAAAATTATTTTGATAGGTACAATATAAACTTTTGAACAAACAGGCTTACATTTCAATAAATAAATGTTTTAGATTGAGTGAGAAAGCTTAGAATTGTGAACATCTGTTGTGTGGTATATTATAAATACAATCAATAAATATTGAGTGGAATTATGAGAAACAAAGTGAAAGCAATAAGTAAAATGAATGTGTTACACAACTGACATGACAGCAACAAGAAAAAAAATTTAGCATTTTAAATTTAAGGTTCTGAATGGAAAATTTCTCTTCTATTATGAAGATTATAAACAAGGGTAAATGATTATCTCAAAGTTAGGGATAAATCCCTGCACATTATGACTACCAGACTCAACAAACTTTGGTATTCTTTTTATTCTTTTATTTATCTAAATAAAACTTAATTGATTTCAACTGTATGTCAACTCACTGAAAGATATTTTATGCCAAGAGGTTAGAGAATTGCATTCATATTTACTGTTTGTCTTTAGTGTTTTTTTTTGGCATACAGTTCTATTGAATATGAATACTTTATAAACAGATCTATTTAACCCAAAGATAGGACCCTAACAGGTACTACTACTTCAAGTGAGAGTAGACCTGGGAGTAATGACAATGAAGGGATAATCCAAACTCCTCAGATCACCAGAATAAGAGCCTCATCATCAAATGCAGTTTAGTGTCATACCCAGGACATCCCTTGGGGTGTGTGTGTTGTACATTTCTGCAGGGGATACAGTCAGCATATTCTAAACCTTACCAAAAGAGCTAACAGAAAATTTGAATTTCATTACTGTGATATTTTTTGATTACAGAAACTTGAGACACAGTAGTTGTTGAGAAACAGAAAATATCTCCTATTATGCAGTAATCTGCAAGCTCAGTGTCAATAGCTAATCACCTAAGAAGATCCAGAACTGACAGTAAATCAATTGCATGTCAGATCTGTTATTAAAATGTCTTCAGAGATTATATAAATATCTTGAGATTTAGCCACTGAAATGAAAATGTTTCTGACTTCCTAATTATTCTTAATGTAATAGTTGAATTATGTCAACTAAGATTTTTACATGTACATATTGAAATTATCAAAAACATGCAAAATCATTTAAAGAATTGTCAGGTTGGAATTGGTTTTTAAATTAAGTTATTTCCAACTGATGATTACAAGTTTTTCTACATCTCAAACCAATTCTTTAATGAATGAGGTGTGGTATTGTTGCTGTTCATTGACAATAACTTGTCTCTGGAAAGGCATATTGTATCATACTATTTTGGGAGTTACCTGTGGTGGAATGGCTTCGTCAGAAGAGGCTGTTTGCATTTCACATAGCATTAATACCCTTGAGAAAGGTATGAATCCAACTATTCTCCCTCCAGCTATAGGCAAATAGTAGGGCAGACTAGACTATTTAACCTTGGTATAGCAACTGGTCTAAGAGAAAGAAAACTCTGAATTCAAACCTGTTAAACTCTGTTAAAAAGAAAGAAAAAAAAAAAGACTGTCACATCCTGCTTGTGTGGAGGGGTTGGTAAATACATATTGTTTATCATATTTATCATCGCACTGGTCCTGTAACCCAGTTTGGTCACGGGGGCACTAATCCTGTAACATCTCTTGGGTTAGAATAGCCTGGTGGAGCACATTCCCCTTCAGGTCTACAACTGGTTTGAATTCAGTTTTCCTGCTCCAAGACCAGCTGACATGAATTAGAACCTACTCTGCCCCACTATTTACTAAGAGCTGGTAGTTGGATTCATACCTTTGCTATGTGAAATGCAATTAGGATTTGAACTTGAATAGCCAAATCCTCTATAATGATAATCATCTAATATTTACTATAATTTTTTTTTTGGATTATGATAAAAATCATCAAGCTTTGTCTGAAAAATTCAGAGAACTAATTTACTATAATGATCAGTTAACAGTGATAAATTAGAAGCAGAAACAAACAAAAAATATCAAATATTAATCATTATTATTAATACTTTTGATTAGTATTATCATTAATTTTAATTTTTCTTGCTTTTTATTTCAACTTACTCAAGTTATCATTTCTATAACAGTAAAAAATAGCACGCATTGAAAACAGAACTAAAGATAAGCTCTCAGTGAGATTTGAACTCATGTCCCCTTCTGTTTTAAAGAAGCCTGGGTCTACATAACAGCTGCTTTAGTAACTCAGCTACAAATGTATGGATGATATCACAGAAGTCCAAATAATACCTAATACACCAGTCTCCGATTGGTTGGCACCATATTTGTTAGTTTTATACACTTGCAGTGTTAACATCACACACACACACACATATATATATATATATATATATATATATATATATATACACCCCCTAAAATCATTAATAATTTTGACGAGTATTATTTTTCATCTTCCTAATTCTTGCCGCTTTGTTCATTATTATTTCTTTTGTTTCTGGGGAGATAAAAAGTAAACAGAGTTAGGAAGATGAAAGATAGTACTAGTCAAAATCATTATTAATAATAATTGACAGAGTTTCATCTAAAATACAAATAGATAATATATTGCCAAATGTCAAATTTTATAGGACATTCAAAGATACTAGTTGGTCTACAGTAGGCTAAAATGTGGTATAAACTTTTAAAACACTGAATGATTGATTTTAATAGCATGTCAACCCATCAAGGATTATTCTATGCCTAGTGGTTAGAGAATTGCATTCATTGTATGTTCATAATTACATTTTTGGTGTAGTTGTTTAAGAATTTTTTTTTAAATGGTCCTGTCAGGTACAAACACTGTAGGCAAAGTGGATCTGGGAGTAATAGCAATGAAGGGGTACTCCACACTCCCTAGATCTCTATAACTGGAGCCTATTAGATGCAATTTAGTGTCATACTCAAGGCAATCATTGGGGGTGGGGATCTTATCTCTTTGCAGAGGATACAGTCAGTATATTCTAAACTCCACGAAGAGGGTAGTTTAAACCACTTAATTCTCAGGTCATAACATTAAAAGAAAAATGAAAAAGAAAATCTACCGTGTAATTCAAGTATCAGTATAAACTATGCATAGGTTAAGAGGTCCCACTAGTGATAGATGCAACAATGTTGTAATTTGCGAGCTTGCTTATTAACTCAAGCAAGTCAATCAAAGCAGGTTAGCTATGAGTACAGAGACGCAAGTATTTATAAGGTTAGTGGCATGTTTTGCTTATGTAGTTCAGTAGGAGAGTATCTAGTAGTCTACAATCCTGAACCAAAATCCTATTGATGGAAGAACCACAATAGAAATTATGTGGACACCTTGTATGGTGTCATAGTTAGCAAGTTGGATTAGCAAACTATTGTTAGTGAGCTCAAGTTTCACTGGGCACCTCAAACATCAGGTCTTGTGCCACAACTAAGTTTAGTAAATAACTACAGAAATTATGTGGCTTATTCTTTTTGTTTTGTAAATAACCCTTGGCAACTTATAAGTGTGTATTATACACTGGTATATATTATATGACAGAATTCAGTAAGTTATAGATGTTCCTTAAGAGTTAACCCATTAATTCAAGATATCCCATGTCATAAAAAATAGGATAAACGTACCAATACCTAATATAAAAAAAAAAGAGAGATACTGTAAATTCAGCAAGTATTGTGGACATTTTGCTAGCAGTAAGTTAATAAGAGAGAAATCAGGTGGGCACAGCTAGCCAAGGTAGCAGACAAACAACATTAAATGTATATCCATCAATAAATTGAATACTTCAGACCACCTGTTGTTATGAATGGCGATCTGAATAAGATAAAATATACTATACAATGACAAAGTAGAAAATCTTTTTGTCAAAGAAAAGAAGTTATTGAACCACTGCAAAGGTTAAATTCAACTGCATCTTATAAAATCAGTTCTTTGGTGGCAATAAAATCTTATTGAATTATGATATTATCTCTGTAATTCTATAGCGATAATATTGATTAAAATTAATGATACTTCACCTAAAAATAAATAAATAAAAAGAAAAAAAAAAAGAAAAGAAAATATCCTATTAACATTACTTGTGTAAAAAAAAAAACAGGTGGCAAAGTGTTAAGAGACAAAATGATGGGCTAATAGGTGTGATTTAAACTTCTGTGAAAGCAATGTCAACATGCACATAGAGAAAAACATCTATTGCTATTCGCAGGTTAATGATCACATGGAAATCTAATTTCTTTGATAAAAAAAAGAGCAGGAATCCTTCCAAACTGTAGCCATATCAATAAGACAGTATAGCTGCACCACTTGGAATCTCATAAAATAGAAGAAAATCAAAATGGAAACTACACAAGGATGCTGCACATTTTAAAACAAATCCTGGAAGTAGCATCCTACAAAACAGCAGTTGCACAGTAACTTATCTCTCATTTTCACAAGCTATCCATTAAGACGAACAAGACCAACAGGACACTGCTGGAGAAGTAAGGATGAACTCATAAGAAACATTCTCACATGGATGTACCAATGTTGGTGAAACAGTAAAAACTTATATTCACCAGCTCTGTGCAGACACTGGATGCTATCTAGAGGATCTACAAAGATAGCTGATAGGGATGGAGAGAGAAAAAAAATCCACACTGGTGGCACACCATGATGTTCTTTATTATTCTTTCTTATACATAGTTCTTGTCTTATATCAAAATAACTTGCTCTGTCAACAAGACTAAGAATATGCTATTTGTATAATGAACAGAGGGGTAAGACCTCCACCCACTAAAAGGAATATAAGATGGTGAGGCTCCAGTTCTAGAGATTAGGGGAGTGTAGAAAACCTCTTCATTGCCATTACACCCAAGTTCACTCTGACCCGGAGTGGATTCCTATTGTTTATCTTCTCTAGTAGCCATTGCATTTTAGATTACACTTTTTAAACTAGTCACCATGAGATGACTTCCAATTTCATTCTCTTATTGAAAAAAGGGCCCAGAGCTTCACTATGTTAATCCTTGATATAATCCTTTATTTTGTGCAGCATCAATAAGAAATATTGCCTTTCTCCTTTTGAAACATAACTTTCATAATTATTTGAAATTTTGTATTTACCTTCAGTATTTACCTTACTTGTATCGCTTTTTAGCACATTTTGTTTAATTTTGTCTCACTCTTAACTTGGTTCTTAGGAGAACATAATTCTATTCTTCTCTTCCTTTTATCAAAGAACTGCTACGATGTGTTATTTAGCTCACAGTTCCAAAGCCATCCTTATAGAAATAAAGTAGTGATACTATTTAACTCATAGCTTGAAAGTGGATAATGATGTTCAAACCATACTCAAGGGTATTAGTCCGAAAGTGAATGTAATAGAGCAGCTGGAGTTTAAATCTGATTACTGTGATGTAGCAGTCTAGCACAGTCACAATGCCACAAGGACTTCTCTCGGACAGCTGTTACACTATTACAAATTTATTTTATTTTTTTTATTTTATTACCCAAAGTCAACTTCATTTTATTCGTCCAAGCTTGATATAGATAAGAACATGGCAGATTCACACCCAGACATTATTTCCAGACGAGCAGTGGAAATGTTATTTTGTCTTAGTGATAAAAGTGGAAAAAAAAAACCCCAAAACAAAACAAAAAAAACTTAGTTTCAATGCATTCACTTCCAATCAAATGAATTTGAAAATATATTACAGCTGACACATCTCACCAGAGTCTCATTCTTTATTCTTGCTTACTTAATGGTTATAAAATAAATATAAAATGGACTTGTGAGTTGTGATAAAAAGCAACTGAAATAAGATTTTAAAAAAATTAATAACTGACAATGGTTTATCAAAGAAATTAGAAGACTATAACATCTAGTATATAAAATGTTTCTAGTAAGGTTACTCAGTATTGCCTCCATTTAAACAACTTTGGAATTCATTATTACCTTGTGCGTCTTATTTCTGCATAACATTTAGAAATCATATACAGTGTATGTTTATATTTACATTTGTGTAGTTGTTTTTTTAAAAAGAGATTTTATTTTATTTTTTGCACACAGTTATATTCTCAATACAAACAATTTACAGTTACATGGTATTAAGTATTCCTACATAATACAAATAATTTTTAAACAGATCTATTTGACTCATGGAACTATAACAGTGGCAATGAAGGGTTACTCAACACTCCCCAGAGTTCCAGAACTGAAGTCACAAGCATAAGATATTTGAAATATATATTATTTATGAATAAATGCATTGACTTCAGTAGAAATAAAATTTTTAAAACCTTACTGTTTGATGGCATATAAGACAGAATTTTCCCTCCCAAATATCACCTATGTCTTATATGCTAAGTTGTGGTATCTGATAGGCTAATGTCTACCCAGATACCATTAGACTATCAGCACTTATATCAGGCCTAATTTTATAATACTACAATATTAAATGTAAACCATAGGTGGTCTATTATGCCATCAAATAGAGTAAGTTCCAAACTGTTCATTTGTTTGAATCTATGCCAACAGTATTACTGAGATTATATTTATAAGAAAACCTGACGCTTTCTCAAACCAACCTGACTGAACAAAACAAATGTTAGCAATTAGACTGGTAAAACTAGTTCCTTATGTATTTTTAGTACAGCTTTTTTTTCTTAACCTAAAGAAGTAAACAGAAGCAGAATTGGAGGAATAAGTAAGGAGTGTCTGAATAAAATTCAGGTATTGAGCTAATTAAAAGATACTGAATCATAAAATTCTAAAAGGGAGCAATCATTAAAAGAACAAGGAGAGGTATATTATCAAGGCTGGACTTTCACCTGCTGAGGCCCTAAGCTATATGAAATTTGAGGCTCTTAGGTAAATTATTTTTCATATTAATGATAAATACATACAAGATAACACTTACAGACTTTAAACAGTTTTTAAACTATCTACTACCAGAGTTTTGACATCTTGTTTGCCAACAAGAAAAGCTGAATAAAAAGCTAAACACTAAATCCTTGTTTTATTTTTTTTTAAATGCCTACAAAAGAACCTGCTGCCTAAGCACACACACACGCTTATATAATTTTTGATGGATGAGTGTTTGAGAATAAAAGCTAACGCTACAATAAAAAATATTTTTAAAAAATGAGGCCTCAAGGGTGTGTGGGTCTAAGCTATACCTTATAGGTAGGTCCAACACTTGAATATAAGCAATCACCTGATAAAAGAACCAGTGGAAATAAAAACAAGCCAATATCTACAATCATCCTTCTGATCTGAGGAAATGGATTTCAAAGTAATCAAGATCAAAGATATTAGAAAGTGTATGTCTCAGAAACAAAAAATAAAAAGAATAATCTAGTACATTTCGGGTCACTGCCACCATTAAGAAATACCTAGATTAACATCAAACAGTATCTTTGTATTTTAAGATTTGAAGTATAAGAGATTTTAAAAACAATTTTAAAAAATCTTTTCATATTTTTACCACAAGTAACACATTTGATGTGGATAAACTCATTAAAGTATAACATGCCTTATGGTTTGAATATATGTATTTATCCAACCCTTCCACCAAAGGCAGGATATGAGGTCAATTTTTAAGCTGAGTACAACAGTTTTTATGCCTATCGATAGCTGTCCATGCCTTCGTCAGTCGTGTGTTGATGCCTTTTTCGGTTCATGAGACGCTACTACCTAGGTAGGTGAATTTGTCTACTAGTTTCAGAGAGGCTCCGTCTAGTGTGGCAATGTTGCCCGTTTGGTTGTAACACATATATTCAGTTTTGTGTGCATTGACATGGAGGCCAATGCCAGCTGTGGCTCGTTCCAGACTATGCGGTAGTGTCTCTGCTTGATTAGGCGTATTCGCCAGTAACGCCAAGTCATCAGCGTAGTCGGCGTCCATGATTGTTTTTGCGGGGTACCTTTTGCTTCTTCTCTTAGTCAGCTCGAAGCCATTTTCTCTGATTTTGTCGATCGAAGTCCTAAGCACATAGTCTAGACAGATGATAAAGAGGTACGGGGCTAGTGTGTCTCCTTGTAGTACCCCTGCAACAATGTCGAAGTATTCCGTGTCTCCATCTGGTGAACGTACTTTCACTTTGGTGTTTCTGTAGAGAATCATTATCGCTGCTACAGTTTCTTTTGGTATGCCGTATGCTAGTAGGATTTGCTCCATCTTCCCTCTGTGTATGGAATCGAAGGCCTTGGTAAAGTCGACAAATAGTAATGTCGCCTGAAGGTTTTTTGCCCGAACGCCTTCAAGGATTCTACGGATGGTCAGTATTTGTGAGGTTGTGGATCTATTTCTCCGGAAGCCATTTTGGTTTTTCCTAAGAATGTTGTCTAAATGGGGTTCTATGCAGTTCCATAGTAGGGCATTGTAGATTTTGGCTGCTATGGATGTAAGTGTTATCCCTCGGTAGTTCTTGGCTAGTCCGAGGTCGCCTCTTTTAGGGAAAGGAAGGATGCATCCCTTCGTCCATCTTTCTATCCTATTTTGTCTATAGACTGCGTTGCATTGCCGGAGCAGTATATCGTCGAATTGTCTAGTCTTCCACACTTCTAGGGGGATCTCGTCTAGCCCTGCAGGCTCTCGATCATATGGAAGTCGGACCTAACCGATAAAATGAAACGCAGTTTCTTCCAGGCAGCGGTTGTGTCGATACTGCTATATGGATGCACCACATGGACGCTAACTAAGCGGCTGGAGAGGAAACTAGACGGAAATTACACAAGAATGTTGAGAGCAGTATTGAACAAGTCCTGGCGACAACACCCCACGAGACACCAACTATACGGACACTTGCCCCCCATCACGAAAACTATACAAGTTAGACGAACCAGACACGCGGGACACTGCTGGAGAAGCAAGGACGAGCTCATAAGCGATGTACTCCTGTGGACCCCCACATATGGATGTGCAAAAGCAGGACGACCAGCACGAACCTACATACAGCAACTATGTGAGGATACAAGATGTAACCCTGAAGACCTGCCGGAGCCGATGAATGATAGGGAGAAGTGGCGAGAGAGGGTCAAGGATATCCGTGCTAGCAGCACGACATGATGATGATGACAACAGTTTTTATTTCAGAGTTTTTCTTCCCCTAGAATGGTTGCTTTAACCAAAAGTAAAGAACCTAGTCTGCCCTATTATTCACCCACAGCTGGGAGAACAAATGGATTCATGCCTTTCCCAAGGGCATTAATGCAAAGGGAAACATGAAATGCAAAAAAGCCTCGTTCATGATTTGAACTCGGATTGTAGATTCCATTTCCTACGATGATAACCATTATGCTAAGGGTGCATCCAAATTATTGTTTGAATGTAACAAGTTACAAATAAAAAGCCATAGATTACAGAAAACAATAGATATTGAATTTTTATTATTTAAAGCATTTTCAGCTATCATTTTTGACTAATGTATATTTCCTCTTAATTTATGTTGCTTCTTATTGCAACTACATAGTCTATGGCCATAAGTAAACAACATGGATTGGATATAAAGAAAAATTTCTTCAACAAATCTGCATCCTTTTTGCCTTGAAAAACCTACTTTTACATAATAGCTGCTCTACTGCTTGAGCTGCAAGAGCTTTATAACTGTCAGAAGATAAAATGTAAGTTTTTTTTTCTTCAACTGCAGTGCCACATTTGTAATTGTTTTTACATACAATAGTAATATTAGTAATAACATCATCTTGAATTAAAAAAAGTAAAACATTGTCAAGTATCATTAACCTTTTTTTTCTTTTAGTATTTCTGTTACCTTAATTTCAGTTGCTTTTTATGGCAACTTACTTGTTAAGTCCCCTAAAAATATAAAATAAAGATGGAGTAAAAAAAAAATTAACTGAAATTAAAATGAAAGAAATACTGTTAAAACATTAATAATTGACAATGTTTCATGTAATAAAGAGTCAAGATAATGCCACAACTACTACTAATGTAAAAAACAAAAATCCATTATGGCAGTACTGAGTGACCAGGGATGGGAGAGGTAAATAATTTTTATCTTTCAAAGCTTTTGTAGAGTAATCAGTTGGAGCATGTATCATAGTAAAAGAAATGCAACTTTGTATTTTACTGAGAGCCTATTCTTTAGTCTAATCTGCATTGTTAATGGTTGCAAAATGATGGTCAAGTAAACTAGTAAAAAAATTGATAATCCTATTTACCAACCCCTCCGCTCGGGCAGGATATGACACAAGGTTAATTTTTAAGCGGAGTTTGACAGGTTTGAATTCAGAGTTTTCCTTCTCCTAGACTAGTTGCCTCACCAAGGCTGAAGAACCCAGTCTGTCCTACTATTTACCCATAGCTGGAGGGAGAATAATTGGATTCATACCTTTCCCAAGGGTATTAGTGCTATGTGAAATACAATCATTCTCGTCCAGGATTTGAACTCAAGTCGCCGTGTCCATTTCCTACAACGATAACCATTACACCACGGGCACCTCCAATGAAAAAAAAAAAATTGATAATGGTCAACAATGCTTCATCTAATAAAGCGTTCAAGAAAATAGTACCATATGTGTACCAATAATCATAAACTGATAGTCTGATTGATTTTAACAGCGTGCCAAATTGCCTGTGGTTAATTTATGTCTAGAGGTTAGGGAATCATGTTCATTATACTTCATCTTTATATCTTGTGTAGCTGGGTTTTTTTTTTCACACAGTCCAATTAAATACGAATAATTTTTAAACAGATCTATTTGAGCAATAGATGGGACTAACAGGTACTACTGCTACAGGTTAGAGTGAGCCTGGAAGTAATGGCAATGAAAGGGTACTCTAAACTCCCCAGATCTCTAGAATTGAAGCCACACCAACAGATGCAGTGTAGTATCATACTTAGGACACCCCTTTTAGGAAGTTTAACCTCCTCAACAGGAAATACAGTCAGCATATTCTAAGCCCAGCTGACACAAAAATCAAAATGAGAGATATATAAGTCATGACATTAATAAAAAGCAGCAGTATTTTTTTTTCTTTAGGTAAAAAGAAAAAAAAGTTTATTTTGATCTATACAAAAAATAAAATGGAATAAAATAAAGGCTGTCATAAAAACAATGTTTTATTTAAAAAAAAAAAAAAAAAACAAAACAAAAAAACTGTCATCACTTTAACATTAAAAAAAAAATAAAAAAAATTAATGGATAATCATGAATTAAAAAATATTAAAAAGTAGCAGTGAATAGGACACAGATTGACAGGATAAATGTATGTTATAATTCACAAAGTAGACATATGTTCATTGAGATTTCAAAAGATTTATAAGTTATATTTTTCTTTACAAACAAAAACTCCATATGCTATTTGCACACAAGTGCAGAGCCATATAACAATAAGAGAATAATAGAAACAATAAAGTCAGTTTGTAGATCTGATTTATTCATTGCCTGATATGAATGAGGGTCATGGAGGACCAAACAGTTCTCTGTATATTGGTTAACTTAATGAAGCAAACAAGATTCTTCTTTAGTTGCCCCAATTAAGTTTCAATAAGAAAGAAATCTGCTTATCTTCATATTCAAATAGATTTTGAATATAAAAGATGAAAAAAAGTTTATTTACAAAGACAAGCTGATTTCAAGATTTAAAGGGAATAGGAAAATGATAATATTAAGAGCAATCAAATTAATACATTTCAGCCTCCAACAAACAGACTTTTCTTTTTTTCTTTCAACATAATTAGCATGATTGTAGCATAATGGTTATAATCACAGGAAGTGGACTTCAAATCCTAAATGAGGCTGTTTGCAGTTTGCATAGCACTAATACCTTTGGGAAAGGTAAGAATCTAATTCATCTCCCTGCAGCTATTGGTAAATAGTAAGGAAGATTGGGCTCTTTAACCTTGGTATGGTAACTAGTTTAGAAGGAAAACTGAATCCAAACCAGTAGTAGACCTGGAGAGGGGTGGGCTCTATCAGACTATTTGTACCCAAGACATATTACATGAGTAGCACCCCCATAATCAAACTAGGTCATGTGACCAGTGAAAGTTCAAGCACAAGGTTACAAGCTGACAAGGTTTATCTCTTTCTACTTGAGTAATTAAAAAATATTCTGTAAATTAAAACATTAATTTCTTAAGGCTAAAGTTCTTCACTTAGACACCAACCATAGCATAATGGTTTGCTCAAGGCATTGAGTTTGATTCTCACTGGATGCATCATTGTTATGGCCTTGTGCCAGAATAAGCTTAGTAAATATGTTTGCTCTTGTTAAACATATTAGTTCCTGTGATTAAATCATTAAACTTTCGAAATATTAGAAAGTATCTGTGTATACTCATCAGTTTGGTTGGTTGGGTTTTATGTAGGTTATTTAACGCCAAATCCATTTTTATGTAAATAATCAGTTCTATTTCAAACAATTCAGCTTAGTATGAGTAAATGGTTTAAGTGTCAAAAACATTTCTATTTCAAACTATTCAGTTTATTCAAGCAGTTCTAATTCAGCTAATTCAGTTTAGTATAAGTACAGATTTTGTTTAAACACAGTTAAATGTCAAAACAGTTCTATATTAAACAAATCAGTTTTGTGTAAGTACAGTTTCAATGTCAAAAAATAGTTCCATTTCAAATAATTCAGCTTAGCATAAGCATGCAGTTTAAATGTAAGTACGGTTTAATTGTCAAAACATTTCTATTTCAAGCTCTTCAATTTAATCAAACAATTTAGTTTAGCAGAAGTATGCCATTAGTTCTATTTAACCCATAGATAGGGCCCTATCAGATGCTACCACGCCGGGCCAGAGTGAACCTGGGAGCAATGGCAATGAAGGGGTGTTCTGTATTCTCCAAAGCCCCAGCATTACTGGAACCTCACCATCAGATTGTTTAGTGTTATATCCAGGACACTCATTGGTGGTAGGTTTTTTTACCCCTTTGCAGAGGTGCAGTCAGTGTATTCTACAGCCCCAGCTGACTGGGCAATACCCAGAATTAAATGTCAAAACAGTTTTATTTCAGATAATTTAGTTTAGCATAAGTATACAGTTTAGACATCAAAACAGTTCTATTTCGAGCAATTCAGTTTAGCATAAGTACATAATTTAAATGTCAAAACATTTCTTTTTCAAACAATTCAGTTTAGCATAAATTTGCAGTTTAAATGCAAAAATCAGTATTGTGAAGGAATTTGACCCGTAGATAGGACCCTTATCAGGTGCTACCACTCCAGGTCAGAGTGGACCTGGGAGCGATGGCAATGAAGGGATACTCTGCATTCCCCAAGGCTCCAGCACTACTGGAACCTCACCATCAGATAGTTTAGTGTCATATCCAGGACACTCATTGGGGGGGGTCTTACCCCCCCCCTCTGCAGAGAAGCAGTCGGTGTATTCTACAGCCCCAGCCGACTGGGCAAATGCTCATCAGAAATCAATCTAAAATTTATGAATATAAGAACTAATATATGGTTTGAATTTGTTGAATCTGACAAATGTCATTGGTTAGAGTGAATGAACTGACTCTGGTACTGATCAAGAAGGAAAACTCTGAATTTAAACCAGTTGTAGACCAATAGAAAGAGATGGGCTCTGCCAGGCCACTACTGTTCAAGATACATAACATCAGTAATGCCCCCTACGACCAAACCAGATTATAAGACTAGTAAAAAAAGAATTAACAGTTAAAGGGAGCATAGATGTATGGGTGACAAAAGACTTAGTGGTGAGGAGAATGAAATTGGCAAACCAAGTTTAACCATTAGCCCAGATAATTTACATCCACTTTGCACTAATGTTCTTGAGAAAAGCATGAATGCCCCCCGCCCTAGCAATGGGTTAACAGCAGGGCAGTTGGAGCCCTTCAGCTTTGTAAAAGGCAATCTGTTTTTTGGGTGTTCAATGTTAGGTGTCATTCATTGCTGTTGGAACCATGAAGTCAGTAAACCCCCATTGCCCTCAGAGATACTATAAAGAGAAATTACACCAATAACCTAGTTGTTTATCCTAACAAAAGTCAATGTAGTAAATAAAAAAGCTTATTAGTTGAGTCTTATAACTAAATTAGATGAGAGTACTTCTCATCTAAGTTCTAGTTGTTAAACTAATGTTTAAATATAAAATTTAAAAACAAAACCATATTAAAGTATTGAGACCAAATAATTCACAATAAAAGAAATAAATATTATTTTTTTTTTTTTTTTTTTTTTTAAAGCAATAAATTGGAAAATTGCTTTTGGGTTGGTCATATGTAAAGCACAAAGCAAGAGAGAAATGAAGTCAACATCTGCAATAAATAAATAAATACTGGTTATTTATCTGTAAAGTAATAAATGGATACTTGATTGCTTTTTAAGTCATAAGATCAGCTACAGTTGTAAGTGACTGGCATATTAAAAGCAAAAAAATGCAGAGGATGTGACTCATTTATAGCAGGAGAGAAAAATAGCTCATATTTTATATTGCTCTGACAGTGGGGCTTAAAATACACTGACTGTATCCTCTGCAGAGGAGCAACCCTTCCCATAAAAAAGTGAGAGGAGGTCTTGGGTATGACACTAAACTGCATCTAATAGTGAGACTCCAGTTTTTGAGAATGTGGTGTACTCCATTGCCATTACTCAGATCAACTTGGACTGAGAGATGTCGCACCTGTTAGGATCTCAGCTATGGATCAAAATAGATCTGTTGAAAAATTATTCTAAATCAGAAAAGAGGAAATATATAAAGAGGCTCCAAAATTTATACTGATATTTTCTCATAAAATAAAAATGATTATACACAGAATTAAAAAACATAAAATATGGAAACATTACATCTGTACTAGAATTTATAAAAGCTGATGAGTGTTAAAAAAGATGAAGTCTTGTTAAATTAGGCTTTACTAGGGTTATCAATACATTGAATTAACAGGTCTGAGGAAAATATTGACTTCACATAAGTTACAAAAGTATAAAGATCTGTGAGAGCAATGTATAAAAAAAAAAAAAAAAAACATCTGGACTACCAATATATTTTCCCCACCTGTTGCTAATTTGACTTCTGCATATTTGGTTTGGTTTCTTTGTTTAAAGGCATATCAACCTTTATGGGTTATTTAATGTCAAATTCATCCTTGTAGATGAATAGTAGTGGTACTATTTAACACACAGTTGAGGGGATAAGATAGTTCATATCTTTCCTAAGGGAATTAGTCCAAAAGTGAATGTAATAGTGCAACTGGAGTTCAAACCAACTTACTTACAGTCCAGCATATTAGCCACTATGCTATAGAGACCCCTCCCCCATGCATATTTGACTAAACTTAGCTTTTCACCAGCAGAAAAACAGAAATATATCTAGAGGCCTAAAGTTCAGGCAGAAGCAGCATCTGCATGGATTTGGTATTCCTGCACTGTGACATAAAACCAATAAAGCTTGGTGGTATTGTAAGGTACTGTTGGGGTATCTTGGGTTAGAGGTAATGATGCTTTGGCCCAGAAAATTATATCTATGTCAGTGTCATCATCTGGGAGTGTCCTCGTGGTGTAATGGTTAAAGAGATCGACTGCAGAATTGTAGTAAGCGAGTTCATACTCCAATCGCACTATTACGTTCACTTTCGGACAAATACTCTTGGGAAAGTTATGAGCCCCCTTATCCTCCCAGCTATGGGTTAAATAGTACCACTACTGTTCTTCTAGGAGAATGACTTTGGCATTAAATAACCTACAAAGGTTGATATGCCATTAAACAAAGACACTAAACCAAACAGTGTCATCATCTGATGAAAGCTTTGTTGATAGTACTGATGGCATAGTCTTTGTGATAGTAGTTGTATGAATTTGTTTATACCTGTTCTCAACTACAGTATATCATAATGCAGTACTTGTTCAATATTTATATGCAAAACAAGGATTTGAAAATGTCAAAGCTAACATTAAGCATGTCTAGGCTAGGCTAGGCTATATAGCTACTCTCAATGTACATTATATATTTTATATTATTTAAGATGAACTAAAACTGTTCACATGATGTATAATAGATATGTTTCATATTATCAAAGCCACATAACATCCTATTGATTGGGACATATCTTTGACATTACATCATCATAGCATGAAGACAGCACAGATTCTTTTGACTCTCACCATCCTTTCCTATCAGCCATCATACTAAGTCCTCTAGACAGTACAGACTGTATGCACAGGATTTGTTCAAAAACAGCATGTAGCACCTTTGCATAGTTCCTATTTACCTTTTTCTCCAAGCATTTCATTAGACTGTAAGTGGTGCAACCATACAACAGTACTCACACAACTACAATTTAGATGACTTCATATAATAGTTTATCAGAGATCAGGTTGATAACCTATCAATAGGAGCCAAAACTACCTATGTATATGCTGACATTACTTTCAGTAGATGAGATATTGCTACTGGGGTATATGAACTGGGCTATTAATTTCAAAGGATCACTATTTAATGAGATAGCACCATCTTGATTAAAACACATGAACTCTGTTTTATCCGAGTTCACAAAGAGACCAATGACTTGCTGCTTGCTCCAGGCTATACAGTAGAGATTCGGCTTGAGCAAGAGTATTCGCAAGAAGCACAAGATCATCTGCATAGTCTGCATCAGTAATAGTTTCTGCAGGATATTGTCTGCTTCTTGGCTTTTTTTTAAAAAGTGTGAAACAATTTTCTTTTATTTTATAACTATGACTCAAACTCTGAAACAAAGAATAAATAAATAAAACAAAACACACACACACCTGTAGTTTATAAACCATAAATCAAAAGAGAAATAGCAGAGACTTCTAATTTGTTCTTTCTCTAACTAAAGGACTTATGCTTTTTGCTAAACTTATTTAGTCTAATACACATCACTCTAAAAAACATTCCATATAAATAACATTACCTGGCAAGGATTAAAAGAAAAACACATCTAGAACTGAGTTGATATATTAAGTATTCAAAAAGTATTAAAACTGAAGTTGTATTTACCAAGACAAATGAACAATGAATGAAATCATTGATTTTCTTCAAAACAGTCTCCTTGCAATTCAACACAGATTCTACCAAATTTTCCATTGGTCAAAGCACCTCTTAAACTCCACTTTTGATAATGTTCAGAGTTGGTTTAGTTTGGTCTGGTTTTATGGCATATCAACCATTGTAGGTTATTTAATGCCAAATCCTCTTTATACATATATATATTTGATATATATGATTTGTAAATGTAAGTCAACAAAGTTAAATAGTTCCAAGTATTGCTATGTATCACTAACAATTCAATTTAGCATGTCATTTATTTAAACACAGTTTAAATGTCAAACAGTTCTATTTGACCCATAGATAGGACCCTATCAGGAGCTACCACTTTGGGTCAGAGTGGTCCTGGGAACAATGGCACTAAAGAGGTACTCCGTATTCCCTAAAGCTCCAGCACTACTGGAGCCTCACCATCAGATTGTTTAGTGTCATATCCAGGATACTTATTAGGGAGGAGTTTTACTTCTCTGCAGAGATGCAGTTGGTGTATTTCTTCTACAGCCTCAACTGACTCGGCTGGTTCAAAGTTGTGTCATATTTCTTTCAATGTTGTACACATCCTTAAGTATTACTTTTGAGATGAATTTTCAGTTTAGGAAACAAGAAAAATTTACATACAGCTAACTGTGGTGAGTATGGAAGGTGGTGCAATTGAACAATTCTTTTTTGTTAAAAATTGCTGATCAAGTATAGAGACTGCTAAAAGAAAAAAGAAAGAGATCAAGAATTGATACTAATTCATCTAGAGAGTAGTCTTGACATCTAGACAAGCTGTGCACATTTTTAAATTTAAAAAATTTAAAATGTCAGTCAAAAAACTTATCACACCTTGTAAAATTCATATATAAAGTTTATTTTTTATACAAATAACTTTTGTTTGTCAGTAAAATAATACCCACAATAAGACTGATCGCTTCTATCAAAATTAGCTTCATAGTCATTCTTTTTTTTTTTCTTAATTTAGCAAATAAAACCTTAAAATACTTGTTGCTAATAAACTAAAATTCTTGCACTAAAAAATTGGTCTATTTGGATGCAATACAAAAAATTTTGTATTGGATTAAAAAAACAAAATAGATGGTTTTGTATTTGATATCTTAACAATTTTGTTTACTTATATCAACAAAGTAGCTGCTATGTATTGTGGTTCTACTTTGAAATCTTCAAGTTCTTTAAAAGAATACATTTTTACTCATGGTATAATAGTTATCAACTTAGGAAATAGAATTGGCAATACAGAGTTCAAATCCAAGATGAGGTTGTTTGTGTTTCACTTTAGATTAATGCCCTTAGGAAAGGTATGCACCCATCTCTTCTCTTCCTCAACTATGGGTAAATAGGGGAGACTGGAGTCTTTAAGCTTGGTATGGCAACTACTCTAAAAGAAAGAAAAGTGAACTCAAAACCAGCTTTACATTGCTTGAAAATTGACCTGTGGAGGAGGGGTTAGATTAAGAAAAAAACATGCTAGCAGAGAATAGCTAGCAAGTTTGATTTTTACTAGGTGCCTTGTATTTCTAACCTTGTACCAAACTAAACATAAATGACTACAACTAATAAAAAGGTTCAATCATATTTATGAACTCCTCCGCTCGGGCAGGATATGACACAAGGTCAATTTTTAAGTGGAGATTAATAGGTTTGAATTCAGAGTTTTCCTTCTCCTAGACTAGTTGCCTCAACCAGGCTGAAGAACCTAGTCTGTCCTACTATTTACCCATGGCTGGAGGGAGATTAATTGGATTCATACCTTTCCCAAGGGTATAAGTGCTATGTGAAATGCAATCAGTCTCGTCCAGGATTTGAACTCGTGTTGCCGTATCCATTTCCTACGACGTTAACCATTATACCAGAGGCACCTCCAAAAAGGTTTAATAACCATTGCCAAATTTTCTTTCAATGGAATGATGAGATGCGAGCATCATTGAGCAGAGGGATTCGGTAAATACATACTTATTTCTATTTTCCAACCATATTTAGAAGTTTTTTTTAAATTAAAAAAAAAAAAAAAAAAAAAAAAAAAAAAAGAAAGAAAGAAGAAAAAACAGACTTTACAGAATCTTGTTTCTATCTAATTTTGGGTTTAAAACATTTTTATGAACTCATTACAGGTTTCTGTCAAAAGTTAGACATAATGAAGCTTGTATTGCAACTCAAATGTCAGTGAATTTAACTTCAACTATTATCAATTGTGGTTACTATATTTATATTTAATGAAACGTGGTGAACACTTAACAGACACATTGAAAATTCAGTGCACGTTAAAAATGACTCGAGTCACCCATTTACCTATTTTTACTCTTTGCCACTGAACTAATTTAGTCACAAATAATAATGCCACCTCCACCCCACCCTACAGTCTGTAGGTTAAGATAAGATGTGATTTCCATTCCCACCATGCGAGGTATACAATATGACAATGACTGCAATGGGTGCGGTTGTGCAATCACCTTGTAATGTTTGATACAAGAGCACTGAATACAGCTGTAGCAGAGAATACCTGGTGCTTAACTACAACCGTGACATACAAGGAATAGGTGGAGGCGCGCTTATCCTAACAGTTATTGTCGTAGAAAATGGAAACGGCAATCAGATTTCAAACCCTGGAAGAAGCTGTTTGTATTTCCCTTCATGCTAATGCTCTTGAAAAAGGCATGAATCTGTCTGATCTTCCTCCAGCTATAAGTAAATCGGTTTGGTTTGGTTTCTTTGTTTAATGGCATATCAACCTTTGTAGGTTATTTAATGCCAAAGCTATTCTCCAAGAAGAACAGTAGTGGTACTATTTAACCCATAGCTGGGAGGATAAGAGGGTTCATACCTTTCCCAAGGGTATTTGCCTAAAAGTGAACGTAATGGCGCGACTGGAGTACGAACTCACTTACTATGATTCCGCAGTCCATCGCTTTAACCATTACACCACGAGGACACCCCCAAGTAAATAGGGTATGACTAAGGGTAAATAGTAGGGTTTGTTAACCAAGGTAAGGCAGATAGTATTGGAGAAGGAAAACTGAATTTAACCCACCTGGATTGCTTAAAAATTGACCTTGTGTCGTATCCTGCCTGTAGTGGAGGAGTTGGGTAAATACATATCTTATTAAACTACACGAGATCTGAACTAAAACAAAAATTCAATAAGGGGATTTATGGTATGCCTTAAAACAAAAATCAGCTAAGCTTAGTAAGTAAGTAGAATTTTATTGTACAAGGAAATTTTTAGGCATTTGTTGTGGGTTAACAAACCTGTCTTTGGAGACAATTGCTAAAGAGTCCTTTTTCCTTTGCAGAGTACCCCAAGAATGGAACCTTGTGCCAGACTAATCTCAGTAAATATTTATAAATGATATGTCTTCATATATTTGAAGTATGTAAACTGAGTTTGATTAGGACCAAGAGGCACAAAGTACAGAATGACAGACAGATACACACACTTTATGCTTGTAGAATGATAAAAACTGAGCAAGAAATTCCTGATAGGTTGGGTCCCATCAGAGAAATTGGCAGTAAAAATTCCTTTCCAAAAAAAGACACTAACTCAGGTAGAAGAAATGTTACATCAAAGCAGGTTAAACCTCATTTCTCCAGATGGAATAGTTCATAAAACAATTGTTTCCAACAGGCAGACAGGTGGCTGAGTTAATTTTCTATTCCTCAACTTCATTTTCAAGGTACAACATTATTTCTCTAATAATGTTAGTAAATATATCTAATAATTGATCTCAAAGTTTTATTAGGTTTGTAAAATACAAAAATTTTAAGTAAATGTGGATTGTAAAGTGCTAAAGATTCTATTACAGTAATCATTTGTGTATAACACGCACCACTGACGTTACAAAATTTTAGAACAAGGATTCCCGTATACAATACACACTGACTTTTTCAAATTTGTAGCAGCTAAATTTAACACAAGTTTAACATTTATTCAACTTTTTATTGGTTCATACTGGTTAAAAATAAAAATTCATTTTGTTTACATTGTCTTAAAAGCACAAAATTTACACCACATTCAGAGGAAAACACAGACATATTCACACAAAAAAAATGCGACAAGCTTGTGACGAAAATAAGCTGACATTAGGAGAAACAAAATTATAAATCAACACACATTCTAGTAGATATTTCTCAGTAACGGCATAAAATGCATTATAGATATAACTTACTTTCAGTCATCTCATCCCAAATATAGTTAGGAATGTGACCGGAAAGTTAATTAAATAGTTCTCGTGTATAATACTCCTAACTTATGGACTGAAATATCTGGAAAAATACTGCGTCTTATACTCAAATAATTACGGTACTGTTCACTTTCAAATATCTAAACTGGATAAATTCTTGATTCTTTCCTGTTAAAGCTTAAAATGATATTCAGTAAAATTATAGAAAAACAGACACTTTTGCAATACAGCTCCCAAAATGTTATTAAAGATTTTTCTCATTGTGTGCCAGGAATGCTTTTATAAAAATTTCATAAAAAATTTTTTTTTCTTATTGATAGAACCATATTTTTTTCTGTTGGTGATTAACAGATCATCTAAAATTAAAACAAAATGAATAAAATTGTTAAAAATCACCCAACACCTTAATTCTTGGAAACTATATTTTCTACACATGAAAATAAGTTATCATCAAAAGAAATAAAATCGATACCTTGAGTTCAAAACCTGGACGGAGCTGTTTGCATTTCACTCCATGCTAATACTCTTTAGAAAGGCATGAATCCACCTGCTTCTCTTCCAACTATGGGTAAATAGTAGGATAGTCTAGGTTCTTTAGCCTTGGTAAGGCAACCAGTCTAGGAAAAAGAAAACTGAATTCAAACCAGTAGTAAGTAAAGTAAAGTTAGTGACCATAGTCGAGGGTGACCCGAAGGCTCCCTTTTCGATAGCTACTACACCAAGGTGTAGGGGAGGGCGCTACTCCATTCCCAGGATTGCTCCACTTTACCCTTGAACCGTACCTTATAATGCTGAGTGTTAAGCAAGGTGGTATCAAGTACCATTTTTAAAGTCTTTGGTATGACTCGACCTGGGATTGAACCCAGGTCTCCCGGGCCATTGGCGAACACTCTGACCTTGTATTGAATCCTGCCGGTAAAGAAGAAGAGTAAATACATATACAGGATTTGCATCAGGTAGGTTTGTTTCTATACTTTTATTAATGTTGACCTATGCAAATTACTAAGATATAATCACTCAAGAAATTTTTTTCTTTGGCAGTAGACTGATATTTTAAACAAAGCCAAATGATATTTAAATGAAAATGCTTTAAGAATCAAATATCCTGCTGAAGAAATATCTATAGTAATGTACAAAAGAAATATATAGAAATGTAATGCTTCCATTTACCATCTAGATAAGAGTAAATTTCATTCACTTCCTTTATTCTTTTTACTAAACAGCTACATTTGAGTCCCAAAAATTATATATTGGCAAATGGACATAAGTCACCATATTCTTAGGGGGTTGGGAAAGTGAAAGACAAAAGAAATATAGCAGATGGATGAATTGTAGTGAACTGAAGATGTGGTTTTTAAATGTAAATGATTAGTAAATAAAAATAAGTAAAAATGGAGATAATGACTGAAACTTACTCTTATCTGGATTGTGAATGTAAGTGCTTACCCAACCCCTCCACCTCAGGCAGAATGTGACACAAGGTCAACTTTTAAGCAGAGTAAAGCTGGTTTGAATCCAGAGTTTTCTTTCTCCAAGAATGGTTGCTTAAATAAGGCTAAAGAATTCAGTTTGCCCTCCTATTTATCCATAGCTAAAAAGGGAGAGAACAGATGGATTCATGTCTTTTGCAAGGGCATTAGCGTGTAGTGAAACACCAACAGCCTCGTCTTGGATTTGAACTTGGTTTACAGATTCCACTTCCTATGATAACCATTATGCTAAGAGCACTTTCTATATATGGTGAGTATATATATATATATATATACACACACACACACATTACTATAGATATTTCCTCAGCTGGATATTCTGGACAATTACCCAAAAAAGACTTTTTGTCTTTTTACAAAATGCACATTCAGTCCAGATGCCCAAATAACTAACTAAATAAAAATAAAACCATTTTCATAATGCTATAGACAACATATAAATTTGTTAAACTTGTCTCGTTCAATAATAAAAACAAAGCAGTAAGAAATACCAAATGGTCACATCAACATTGATTAGATGCAAAAATGACCTAGTTGTTTGTAAAATACAGCCATCTTGATTTTATATAAGAAAATAAGTTTCAAATGAACTGGTTTACCTTCTTTCTTTAAAAAATCCTTTGAAATTGATTCAGTCTTTCTAAGAACGAAAAACAGGAGCTACAACTGAAACAAGTTAGCCAAAGTAAAAATTTCTTAAACAGCAGTAAACCAAAATTAAATTCTATGACAACTATCACAGGTAATAATAGGTAGATCAGTAGAATTACTTCACTGGATATGAATCAATTCAATGGAGAGGAAAAGGAAGGACAAAGTAGGAAATACATATGGTGAATTCTGTTAGTCTTTGGAGACCATGGATCTACAGCTGTATTCGGGCAAGGGCCTCGACAAAGTTGTATGAAAGACCAACAGTTGCCTATTTTTTAATATTCCAGTCTCCATACACTTAATGTTGATCAAGGAAAAGGCAGATACAGCCTGGCAACAATGTCACTGAAGATGCTACCTGAATGAGGTTAAAGACAACACTGAACTGCCTCATGAACTCTAAGCTTTGTTTTTGAATTCATATGATTGATTTTAATGGCATGTCAACATGTCTAGGGTTATTTTATGCCTACAGGTTAGGGAATTGAGTTCATTGTACATTCATATTTACTTTTTTATGTATAGTTGTTTCTTGAGTTTTCTTTTTGCACACTGACCTATCAAATACAAATAATTTTCAAACAGATGTATTTTACCCAGAGATGGGACCCTAACAGATACAACTCTGAGTCAGAGTGGACATAGGAAAAATAGCAATGAAAGGATATTTCCAGATCCCCAGATCTGGAGCCTCACCATCAGATCCAGTTTAGTTTCATACCCAGAACATTTGAATTTAGTTGTCCTCCTCCTAGACTTGTTGCCCACCAAAGCTAAATAGTTCAGTCTGTGCAACTGTTTTACCCATAACTGAGGAAAGAAGAAATGGATCTATGCCTTTTCCAAGAATATTAGTGTGAAACAGGACTAGACTTTCACCTGCTGAGGCCCTAAGCTACATAAAATTTGAGACTCTTCTCTAAAGATTTGGGTAAAAAGAATTATTTTTTATATTAATGTTTTATATATATATATATATAATTTTTGATGAATTAGTGTCAAATGATAAAATGATATATTAAAAATATGAGCCCCTGAAGGCGTGCAGTCTGAAACTGTAGCTTATAAGACCAGCACTGGTGTAGATTAAATGCAAGCAGCCTCAGCTGGAATTCAGACTTGGTTTGCCAATTGCATTTTCCATTATACAACTTACACATGCTGTATTGCATGCACTGTCACTTGCAGGCAGTGCATAAATACATGTGTTCAAAATAAAATTCAGAAACAAACTCATAAATTATTAGGAATTATATAATAAGATGAGGATGGGCAGTTACTCAACGAACAAAGTGTCTGTTTCTAGCTGAAAAAGATAAGCAGCACCACTACTAAGACTTTCCACTTGATACCAACAGTGATACCTAGAAAAGAATACGATTGCATACTGCTAGGTATCAGAGTCATACATAGGCTGAACAGCAACATAGAACTTAGTAGAAACAAAATTTTGTAAATTTAAAGAAAATGAGAGTATAAGAGAGAGAAAGAGAGAGAGAGAAAAAAAAAAGATAGAATAGAAATTTTTATGCGTTTATATAGAAAACAAAATATGAAAAACCTTAACAAAATCAATGAACCAATTCCATATTCAGTCCATAAAGAAATCCTCATCATCCTCATGTTGTGCCGCTAGCATGGATATCCCAGACCCTCTTTCGCCACTTCTCCCTATCATTCATAGCCTTTGGCAGGTCTTGAGGGCTACATCCCGTATCCTCACATAGCTGCTGTATGTTCCACTTTTCAATTTTTTATCTAGTGTCTGTAGTATCCTTAAAACTAATATTCTTTTTTTACTATCACAGGCAAAAAAATTTAGCTTGTCCATGTGAGTCTAAGACATTCATATCAAAATGATCTAATCTTTGAGGTTCTTGTATTACTATTGAGTTGTTGATTCATTCAACCTGATCCCAACTCTACATATTACAATAGTGATTGTTCATTCTTTTCATCGGCTGTGCCACTAATCTACTCTGATGGAACATAGAAATCATTCCTTATAGATGGGATGATTTTATTATCTCTACATACTTAACAGTTATATTTATCTATTTGGAGGTGACTGTAGCCTAATAGTTATATGTTCTGTTGAAAATTTTTCTTAATTCATTTCCATTTTTTGGGGAGGTGGGTGGGTGATGAGTCTTTTTAGGTAATTTTATTGATTTTTTTCTCCATTTTTATAGTATTTCATGAAAAAATTGTAATGAAATATACTGTAACAATTAAAACAAAAATAAAATTTTAAAGAAATAGATATCTTCAATAACTTTTTCTTCAAATTTTAAAATCCAAATCAAAAAACAAAGTAAAAATTAAAAAAAAATGTAATATGACTAGACAATGAAACAACGGAGTGTGGCAGTGAATAATTATCTTTGAAGAGATTCCTTCTTTAAAGAACAAATATTTAGACTTTAAGCATCTGAAAAATAACATTTTTCTTTTCAAGTAAAGAGACTCAGATTCAATTGATTTATGATTCTTGATTCACAAATCACAAATTTAAAGAATCTACAGCAAATAACTTCAATCTCAATATCTTATAGGTTAAAAAAAAACAACCTGACTAAAATTTTATAAAAGAAGAATAATTGAATCATTGTAACAAAAATCAAATTTAAATTGTGCTAAATAAAACATCTTATCTCAAGTTGAAATATCAATACTGCTCAAATTTGTTAAAACACTGCTAATTTCTCAATTTAAGAAATATTCAATCTTAAAATCTCATCTCTAAATCTTCATTGTAATACCACATTGTAAGCTGCTGGGTGTTCTCCAGGTTAAGACTTTCATGTAGGTTATTGAGAAAATGAACATTCAGCATCCATATGGGTATATTAACAATCTGTTCCAGAAGAGGAAATCTCCACTGGGATGTTAAAAAGATTTGCTAAGTCATTTTGGTAATTCACATAATTCTACAAGAAGATCAGTAGAAGGATCTTGCAAGTCCTTATAGGCTGCAAAACTATCAATATTGCAGCTTATATAAGGTAGCTGTCTCGGATCAAATGGATGAGTTGCCTTGTAAAAGTTACACAGAGTGGATATTCTGTTTTGAAAAAGATATGTTAAAAAAAATCTTAGAAATTTAAGATGACTCTCCCTCTCAGTATTTCATAGTTCAGACTGTCAGTTTCTAGGCTAAATGTTCATTTTGATATACCAATCAACAAATACTGTTTTATATCCTCCATCATCTTATGTACAATATATGCAAGTGGAAACAGTCTACTCTAAGCTTGTCAAAGCTGTTATTAAACAGGGACAGTTCTCATTTATAATATGTAGATTAAGGAGCAAATAATAGTAAAAGGTATGATATAGTCAACCATCATCTATTTATTCTAGAATCCTGTTTGGTTTGGTTTTATGGCATATCAACCATTGTAGGTTATTTAATGCCAAATCCTCTTTATACATATATATATTAGATATATATGATTTGTAAACAAATTTTGTAGATAACATTTTTAAACAAGCCTGAGCTCTTTTTTGCACACAGTTAAATGGTTTTAAGTACTGCTATATAAAAGTCACACTTTAACATCAGTTATTTATTTGCACATAGTTTGTTCTATTTGACCCATAGATAGGACCATATCAGGTGCTACCACTCTGGGTTAGAGTGGACCTGATAGAATTGTCAATGAAGGGGTACTCCACATTCTCCAAATCTCCAAGGTTGGAGCCTTACCATCAGATGGTTTAATGTCATCCAGGACACTTGTTGGGGGGAGGGTTAGAATCCTGTCAAATGTAAAGCCATGACTCTTCTTGCTTAAAGAATCCTTCATAAAACTGTACATAGGATGAGTGATATTTGGCCACATTAAACCGAGAATTCTACCTAGTTGCCACTTGTTGAATTGTTTGGGAGAAGGTCATATAAGTACAAGCTGTCTATAAATTGCTAGCAAATATTTATAGACTTGCCTGTCAGTAGCAGCAGACTAGAGCATATGAGTAGGGGCAATTTATGGCCTCGTACCAAAAAGTATTCCAGACTTTGTACTAACAAGATGAACCTTTTGTATTAAGAAGCCCACAACTAAAAACAAGATATCTACTCAAATTCCAACAGGTTATGGGCCCAGGACAGCAGAACTTTTCTTTGATGGCGATGAATCCAAGTATGAATTGTGGGAAGTGAAGTTCCTAGGATATCTTCAATTCAACATTTATAGCAAATTATACTGTCACCAACAGATCAAAGTGATGATATAGATTTCATAGAAAAGAATCCTACCGTCTTTGCAAAGCTCATTCAGTATTTGGATGATAAAAGTTTGTCATTAGTAATAAGAGATACAAGAAAGGCCTTAACAATATTAAGAGAATATTATTTGTCAAAAGGAAAGCCTAAAGATATTTCCCTCTAAACAGAGCTAACATCTTTGAGAAGATTAGAATCAGAGTTAAGTACAGACTATATAATAAGAGCAGAGAATATTTCTAATGCTCTGAAAGAAGCTAGGGAAGTTATAAGTGATGAACTTTTAATTGCCATGGTTCTAATAGGGTTGCCTCCTTATTTTAAACCTTTTACAACAGTCATAACCCAGAAAAAGAAAAACTTTTTTTTTTTTTTCTGAATTTAAGGTATGTTTAAGAAGTTATGAAGAAACCGAGCGTATATGTTACTCCCCAGATAAATCCAATAATATATTACAAATGAAAACCACATTTAAAAGAGCTAAGCCAAGGAATAAACTTAGGGTAAGTACCCATTCACATTATGATTATAAATCAACAAATTATAACTATAACAATTGCCAGAAACATCAGCATAGTAGTAAAGACTATAGTATTTCCTCCACCCAGGTAAGACAAATATTATTTGTTACATTTGTAAGAAAAAAAGGTCACAAGACTTTTCAATGCTAAAATCAAAGGCAGAAAGATTTTTGTCCAAATATAAGAACCTATTCAAAAAGCCAAGCCTATTTCTTTGCTTTAGGATATGATATTATTTTGGACAAAAGTAATTTATTGGTTAACTGTGGAGCTACTGAACATGTAATAACTGATAAATCAAAATTTATTAATTTTGAACAAGGGAACCATTTTTTTTCAAATTAGCTGATGGGAATTGAGCAAATGATATATCACTGAAAAGAGGAAATGCCTGTATTTATTTATGCAATAGCAATGGACATATTTGTAGATGTATCTTAAAAAATGCTTTATATATACCAATTTTGAAACAAAATATATTTTCAGTACAAGCAACAACAAAAAACAGTGCACAAATAAGTTTTCAGCAAGACAACTCCCAATTAATTTACCCTAATGGAGCAGTTTTCACAGAGAGGATGTTTGTATGATCTGAAAAATATCATTTCTGCCAAAAATGCCACTTATGACTTACATACATAGCATAAAATATTAGGCCACTGAAATGAATCTGATATTAAAAAGTTACCCAACCTCATAAAGGAATGAAGATAAAACTGACTCCAAATTATACTCTTAACCATGATTTATGCATTCAAGGGAAGATGTTAAATGATAGAAATAAGACTTTGGATCACAAGGCAACAAAAATTCTTGCACTCCTACACTGATTTAGCAGGCCCTATTTAACCCTTAGCAAAAGATGGTTATAAATATGTACTTAATTTTATTGATGACTATTCTGGCCTTATGTTATATTTTTTAAAACACAAGCCTGACACTTTGCTCGTTACAGCAAAATATCTAACTGATATTGCTCCTTACGACCATGTAAAATGTTTATGGACAGACAATGAAACAGAGTTCACTTCTGAACCTTTTCAACAGTTACTTGTAGTTAACAGAATCAAACACGAGCAGTCAGCTTCTTATTCTCTGCATCAAAATGGAACTGCTGAGTGTTTGTGGTGAACCTTATTTTCCATGGTAAGATGTCTCCTTATTGAGTCAAAACTGCCCCAAAACTTGTGGGTTTATGCATTGATGGCTTCAGAGTATATTAGAAATCATTGTTATAATAGAAAAACCCCATATGAAAGTTTTACCAGGTGAAAGTCAAATTTAAACAAGATGCATATTTTTGGTAAGACTTGCTTTTTTATGTACAAAATAAAATGAAATTAGATCCTTGCTATGAAAAAGGCATCTTTGTCAGCTATGATAAACTAAGTCTACTTTAATTTTTATCATCCGGGATCAACAGCTAATGAAAGAGTTAGGTGTGTAAAATTCACTGATTCTTATAATAGCCTACAAACAAAAAAAGATGAACATACAGAGTTATCGGACTATATAAGCAACAAATATGATGAACAACTGAAAGATAACCTCAACACCAAAGGAGCGGGGCAAATAAGATGGTATCCAATCTGACAGAGAAAAAAAAACCCAGATATTTTCATAGTTGAAAACTTTGAATTTATTGGGGTTGACTACTGTTGTACAATGTATACAATCCCCAATAATTATACTGAGGTCATTAACTCAGGGGACTCTAAATACTGGATTTTCGTAATGCGAAAGGAATTAGATTCTTTAGTAGAAAATAATACTTTTGAATAGCAGAAAGCTCCAAGAAATAAAAATATTGTTGGTAGTAGATGTTTTTTTTTACTATAAAATGTAAAAGTGATGGAAGTCATAAGTATAAAGCCCAATTTGTGGCCAAGGACTACTTGCAAATATATGGTAAAGATTATAGCAAAACTTTTGCTCCAATGACAAATATGGCTTCCATAAGGTTACTATTGCAAATAGCAGTCCATCATATTAATTCATCATATGGATGTTAAGAGTGCATATTTAAATGCCCTCTTAGACTATGAAATATATGTTGATCTCCCAGAAGGCTTTGAAGGTAAAAATGGGAATTATGTTTGAAAACTTAAAAATCCTTATACGGGTTAAATCAGAACGGTTGAATTTGGAATAAAACATTCCATACTTATTTAACTACAAAAACTTTGAGCAGTCACCTGTGGACCCCAGCATGTACATTCAAAATGTTAACAATCAAATATCCATCATTTTATTGTGGGTAGATGTTATATTATTAACTTTAAAAATTGAGGCAGACTTAAAGAAAATTAAGACAAAGCTGACCTCTAGATTCAAAATGACTGATCTTGGGGAAATTATCCTGGTTTTTGGGAATACAATTTGAATACAAAAATATTAAAATGAATCAATCTAGATATATCAAGAAGATATTATCAAAGTTTGGCATGGCAGATTGCAAACCACGCTCAACTCCATGTGAAATGGATACAAAGAAAACAAGTGACAATGTCAATTTAATAGATAGTAAACCTTACAGTGAAATTATTGGCAGTCTGATATATATAATGGTTGCAACAAGACCAGGCATTTGTTATACAGTTATGAGGTTGTCTCAAGACCTAGCAAAATCAAATTCTTTCCATTTAACAAAGGCAAAAGGCATCTTACACTATTTAAAGGGCAATGAATTAGTCATTAATATTTAAGAAATCACAGAAACCCTTGAAATTAGGATTTTGTGAGACAGATTGTGCTAATTGATAGAAAAGCATGAGTGGATATTGCTTTAAATTGGTAGAAGACAACCCAATGATTTCATGGAAATCTAAAAAGCAAAATTCAATCACTTTGTCAACATGCAAAGCGGAATTTATTGCTATCTCATTAACAAGTCAAGAAACCCTGTATCTTTGAGCACTATTGAGAACTGTAACAGAACTAGAGTCCCTTAAACACCCAAAAACTATTCATTGTGATAATCAGTCCAGTATTGTTTGGGCAAAAAAAAAAAAAAAAAAACAGTCATCCATCAAAGATTGAAACATATTGATATAAATTTTCAGTTTATACGTGATGAAATAAATCAAGGGTCTATTCTTTTAGAATACATTGAAACAGAGAAAAATGTAGCTGACATGTTTACAAAGCCAATGACAGGAATAAAATTAAACACTTTCAGAAAGGTTAAAGTAGGCAATTGAGTCTTAACTTAGTAAATTAGGCATTTTAGCCCAGACGACTGGAGCTGAAGAATACATCGACAGAATCTCAGCAGAGGGGTACCCCCCCCCAATGAGCATCCTAAATATAACATGAAACTAGCCAATTAATCCTAACCAAAAACTAAATCACTAATCCTTTTTTGTGTTAATTATCCTTTAAAAAAATAAATAAATAAATTAAAAAAAAAAAAAATACTAATTGCATTAATAATAATACTAATAATTAAAAAAAAATTATTCACAATTTTTGATTTAATATGTATCTATTTTAAAAGTGGAAGATTTCATCTTATACCCCCCTCCCGCAAACAGAGGGGCGTGTTGGATTGTTTAAAAGAGGATCATATAATTACAAGCCGTCTACAAATTGCTTGCAAATATTTAGACTTGCCCATTAATAGCAGCAGGAAATCAGCCAGTCAGAGATGACTAGAGCATATATGAGTAGGGACAATTTATGACCTAGTATCAAAATGTATTCCAGCCTTTGTACAAACAAGATGTACTTATTGTATAAAGAATCCCACAATTGAAAACAAGATAGCTACCCAAATTCCAACACCACTTGTCTAAGGGGCAGTTTTACTTATTCTGTAGGCAAGGAACATTTAAGCCATTTTAAGTATTGCAGTTTTGAGTTAGGCTTTAAAAAACCCAAACAGATGACTTGATGAAAATTGAGAATTCACAAACATCAAATGTTGTTTAGTGTGAAAATATTTTACCAACAAGATTTAAAATGTGTTAAGCACAACACATGGTAACTATTAACTAATACATTTGATAAAACTTTGAGGTCGTTTACAATAAGCTGAAAAATCAGCTACAAATGTAATATCTTCAGATATCAACATAAGTTATGGCTTGGATGCATACCTGATTAACGGTTTGATGATTGCATTCTGTCAGGATTATAGCATCAATAAGAAATAACTCCCCATGAATTATTGCAATCACATTCTCAAATGGTGTCGTTATTTCAGTAAGTTGTTTTGTCTGCTATGATGATAACAGATTGATTAGCAAGCTTGGCTTTTCAGGCAGCAAAATGATAAGCAAACAATTTGGGCAGATGAAGTTGCTTAAAAAATTGAAACTTAGAATAGGGCCACATTCCATGCAAGCTTTCATATGAATGCCTTCATTTTGTTAATTTTCTGTGAGGAGATGTCAAAGTACACACACGCACACACATATAAATATATATATATATGTATGTATGTATGAAAAAAAAAAAAAAAAAAAAAAAAAAAAAAAAATGGACAAAATCTTCCCATACCTCTTTAGACTTCAACAAAGTTGTGATTGTCTTCCGTTTCAGTTGAGATGACTTTTTGGAAGACTTTTTGCCAAATGAGTTTTTGATTTGATGTGATCTTTGTATCAACCTTACAAATGTCAATACTATGGTGATGGAACTTGCAAAATAACACTTTTTTTTCTGCATAAAAATCAGAAAATTGTTCTATTCTGGTTTTAGCACAGTAATTTTTTTTTTTTTTTTTTTTTTAAGAGGAGCAGGTCAAGCTATTCTCTCTCCAGCTATGGGTAAATAGTAGAGTAGACTAACCTTGATATGGCAATAGTCCAGGAGAAGGAAAACAATTAAAACCACTTGTAGCCCTGGAGAAGGCTATTCCAGCCAAGATACACTATGCAAGTAGTACTCCAACAACTAAACCCAGTTACAAGACTAGTAAGAGAGAGATATTTAATGATTTGTATTAGAAAGACTGATTAAAAAAGTGTGTGTGTGGGGGGGAAGAAACAAGTTATATCAAATAATACCATACAATAAACAAACCTATTTCTCTTTATAAGATTCTAGGCATCATATTAACTTCATCTCAGAATCAATACAAAAATAACTTCAAAACCCCTTTTGTCTATAATATTGAAAGTTCTAAATCTCTCAAATTTTTCTAGATCATCCCCTTGGGAATAGAAGGAAAAATCTGCAAAACATAACCCAATGAATTATTTTGAAACACCAATTTTTCATCTTATTCTGATGCTTCGTTTGACATCCACTGACAGTCTAACTGCAACAGATGACACAAATAGTTAGACCTCTAATAAAAGCAGTTGGAGCACCAAACAAGTCTTCAGGATTTTTGATAAAAATAATATTTACTTGTGGCAGAAAGGAAACCTTGTTGCAAGAACTATTTTCTACAAAAAGTCCATGGATACTAGATAATGTCATGCTCTGATAAAAAAAAAATATGTCTTGTGTTACACAAGCTACTATTTGGGATTGAATGCATAAATGTTGACAGTGTGTTATTGTTCACTTTGTATCATGTCACTGACTATTTGACCTTTACAGAGATTAAAATGACATTTTGATCTGTTGAAAGAAGTTTAAAAAGAAAAAAAAAGATACTATCTTATAAATATAAGGAAAAGATTAAATTGTTTTTTATTGAACTGTTTTAAAAAGGTAACAATGTATCGATTACTCACAATAGTAAAACCTTGCAATTAATTACAGAGGTATTTTCTCATTGGTAATAACTACAAAATGTTTTACTTTAGAGGTTAAGTCGATATTCTAGAAACCAAGCTATAGTTTGAAACTTACTAACAATGAAAAGTTTATAAAATCACACACACACATCTATAAGGGTTGGTTGAAATTTTCATGTGATAATGTCATATCTATTGTTAATGGCATTTTTTTTTACTAATGAGATCCAAGCACTGCAACACCAATAGAAGAAGTGTGTGAACCACAAGGGGAACTATGTTGAAAAATGAACTTCATTCGGTCACATTCCTTTAGAATATCTTAGTTTGCTCTGAACTTTTCAGCTGACTCGTATATATAACACAAACACATATCACCCAAATATAAACAAATATCTTACATACATAAAGTTATTTTTCTTAAAACCAAAGATACTAGGATTTTTTCTAGTGGAACATTAGTGAAAATAGATGCTGTTAGGTATCATTTATTACCAAAATCAACAGTATTGAAACAAACACAAAAATAAGTACATGCAATGTTATTTTTGGTTAGAGAGATGAAACTTTATTTTTGATAACAGAGTTTCAATGCTATAGTGTTTGGTTATCAATAATACTTAATATTAGTGTTGACTGTATAATGTTTCACTAGAAATCATAAAACCTTGTTTTTGATTTAGAAGAAAATTACTCTTATATAAAAAACAAAATGGTACGGTTGTATTTATTCATAGATGATTCAATATATATTTGAGATACGATAAAAGTATGAAGACTTTAAATTTTAGAATAGGATATGTGCACAGCAGAGCAATAGTAAAGTTAAGTAGTCTAGATGAATAAGTGCCAATTTTTGATACTCTTTGAATGAAATGTTTTTGGTAAAACAGGATTGTGCAAGTGAAGTACTCTCCATACTCACCAGATATGAGCTCTGTGCAAAGTTTTCTAAACTAAAACTTCATATTAAGGGTAAGAAATACAATGGCATAGGTTCACACCATATTGTAAGAGAAGTTTTGGAGGTGCTTTGACCAATGGAAAACTCACTGGAATAAGTGTGTTGAATTCCAAAGGGACTATTTTCAAGAAAGTTAATATTTCATCCATTATTCATTTCTGTCTTGGTAAATACAACTTCATTCTTGATACTTTTTGAACACAGTTCCTTTTATATATAAAAGAGAGAGAATTGCAGAAAGAATTTAAACCTTTGAATCTGTAAACCCAATATTTCTCTTTAAGTACTATTTTACAATAGACAGTGAACCTGATATTTTAGGTTCAGAGAGATAAATCTAATTACTACAATTATTGGGAGGCACACTTAGCTTAACATCTTGTCATAGGAAATGAAATCAGCAACCAGAGTTCAAATCTTGGATGAGGCTGTTTGCATTTCACTTCATGCAAATGCCCTTGGGAAAAGCATGAATCCATTGATCTCCCTCTTGCTATGGGTAAATAATAGGACAGATTGAGTTCTTTAACTTAGTTTAGGAAAAAGAAAACAGAATTCAAAATCAGTTTAACCCGAAAAAGCTGGGTAAATACATACTATTAAATAAAAAATGTAAGACACTAGCTAGCAAGTTTGATTCTTATTGGGCACACTATTTTTCTGACCTTGTGCCAAACTAAACAAAGTAAATTACAACTACAATTAATAAAAAAGGTTTAACGTAGGAACCATTGACAACTTTTCTTTTAATGGAATGATGAGATGTCTGCATCCTGGAGCAAACCAAATGTCTTGTGCTCAATCTTGATTTTGTAAAGTTTATAAGCAAAAGTACAGAGTATTTAGAGGTCAAGTGATTAAGGATTCAAAGAGTTGTCTTAAAAAAAAAGGTGAACTAAGAAATATTTTATTGCTGATATTTTGTTTATGTTTGGGTTTCATGCCTGGAAGTAGTTAAAATAAGATTCTTCCATTATTCTATTCCTGATAACAAAAAAAATTTAAAAAAAAACCTAAACTCAAACTATTTACATTACTGAATTTTTCAAATCTCACATCAGATTTTATTTTATTCAAATATTAAAAATATCACTTGGAAACAGACATTATTTGTATTAAAAAATTTTTATTAGTAATGTTAATCATTGACATAAAGGTAAATTTAATAATTATATGCTTGGTAATTAGAAAGATTATATTTTTAAATAATAATAATAAAAATTTAACCCGAGTAGATTTTGTTTTCAAGTCAAAAGAATATAGAACATTTAGGATTAAATTTATTATTAAAATTTTCAACAATAAAGCCTTCCTTCAAAAACAACAAAACACCATTATGCCAATATTCTACTTTGTACTTACATAACTACTTATGTATTACATTTCAGTCATGTATATAGTAATACCAATGTAATTACCTACTTACCTTTGTCTTCAGGATTTGCCATGCATCACACTAAAGAGATAGCGTAAACTAAATGAAACCTAACTCCTTCATACCTAGACACATTCTTTTATTACACTGGTCAATATCTGAACTAAATCAGGAATATCTATAAAAATAGGGGGAAAAAAAAGATTGACAATACATCTATTTTCCAACCTTCCTCACCTGCTACGCCACTCAACGCTAGCACCTATTACCCTCGATAACTGTATTGTGTGTGTGTGCGTATATATATGTTTATATAAACATATATACAAAATGAAACTTGTAAATAAAGTATTAAAATACATAATTTAATCCTTCCCAGCAGTTTCTAATTAAATAATGCAATTTCCACAAACCTAATTAATTAAATGATTACTGCTTTAGAAATTGTCAAAATAGAATTTTCACACACATACACACACAATATATATATCAGAGAGACAGAGCCAGAATAGGCTTATTAAAAAATAAGCAAGATTATTTTTATAGTGAATAGAATACACCTATTTCAACCATTCAGTTAGAATGACAAGAACCCTAATGTACAAGATCTGAAGCATATACATATAGCCTATAATACTGTAATTGAATATATATATACATTTAGTATGTTTTCAACAAGGGTACCGAAAATGTACATATTTCTCTGGATTACAAAAAAAAACAATTACTCATCTTTATTATACGACAATTAAAAAAATCTATCTATAAAAAAATTCGAAATCCAGTTATCAGATTTCATGTATCACTAACAGAGACATTTCCATTTATGGAAAGTATATATAACATAGCTAATTGACCACAAAGGAGAAAAAAGTCTAATTTTATTCAATGACCTTATAAACAAGTAATCAAAATAGTTTGAGGAAGACCTTGTAGAAATTTAAAAACGAAGAGGCTCTAGTATATAAGTTAGCAAACTCTTAGTGGTTATTCTAAAAACGAAAGACTAATTTATTCTTGAATACTTACATATTGCTAGATAAGTAAGCTTTCTGCAAGGTGCCTTATTCTTACCAATAATTTTATGTCCTTGCTTGGTGCATTGCTTCTTTTGTTTTCTTCCCGACATCAGTGAAACGAGCCTGGCAGGTACTTACTAAAACAAAAGGGCCAAAAATTTCAAGTGTTTTTTTTTCTTGTTCTTCATGAAGAAAAAAAAATCTTTAGCACATTTACATGAAAAATGGTTTATACTATGCCAAGCATCATTTTCTTTGAAACAGGAAAGAGAAACTTTTTAAAAATCTGTACCTTGTAACATGAAGAAAAAAATATATATATTAAAAAAAAAATCATGACTCCATATGTTATATACTCATCATTGTTATAAATGGTTTAAATATACTTTAAAAATTCATTTATGATATACGATTTTTTTTTTCCAATCCACAAAATCCAACAAGAAAATAAACCTTTAATATTAGTAATGTTCGTCTTTTCCTGTAACTAAGATCTTACATTTTGTTAAAATTTTGTTTCTGTGTGAAATAGATAATACTTTCCATGCTTAAAAAAATCAATAGGATATTTTCTTTTTGATATCTTATAAATCAGTAAGTTTCTTTTAAAACTTTGTTAAAATTTGCACTTAAATTTAAAAAGAAAAGATTATTGAAATTAACATCTTCAGCTCATGATAAACATTTTTTTCGATATAGAATTAAAAAAAAAAAGAAAAAAAAAGTTTCTCATTATTAGATTTATTTCATAATCCCGCTCAGATCATCTCACCCTGTAGGCAAGGGTGTATAATAAAATAAAATCTAAAATAATCAAAAAGCTTTTCTAACCCAAGTAACAATTTAACTAATGTTGCTTTTACTGTCTGAGCCATTCTGTTAAGATAAAAATCTTTATATTTTTGCTACAAAAGTAACTGTTGTATAGCGAATAGTCCAGATTAAAAGTGTGTTTAGAGTAATCGAAAATACCTGCATCAGAAAAATAAGGTCAAAGAAAAAAAAGATTCAGCTTATCCTTACAGCACTTTTAACGTGGACTCTAATCTCGTGAATAGGAGAAAGAACGATACAGACTAATTATTATTATATATCACACACAATAAAACACCAGCTTTTAAGAAATTAGTAAAGAAAGGAAATTTCCAATCCTCTAAATGGAAAAACAGTTTTCATTAGATACTCGCTAGTTATGATGAAAGAATAAACTTAGTTCAAATTAGATGGACCTGTAAATTTTGATAAAATTTTGTAATCTAGAAAAAAAAATACCATAGGATACAATTAAAACAATATTAAAGTAATAATGGATTTATTTCATCATGTGATCAACATAGTCATAAAAGAAAAAGAAGTGAAGTGACCACTGATGAATCACCTCTCTTCTACAGCTAATTAGTAGCTTAAAGTGCATACATTATTTTGTCATTGAGTTTGTATAAAATACTGTCCCAAATAAATATCAAGGAAAAAAAACAAAAAACTGTAAAAATGTGATTTTAGAATAATAGAGGGGAAATGTCTTAATTCATATATCCATATATTTTGGACAGTTAAAAAATCCAATTGTAAGAAAATTAAATAGAGGCACAAAAAAGTACTAGTCACAAACACTAGACTCTTCTTTAACACCATGAAAAAAAGTAATGTTCGACAAGTTAGTACGAGAGGCCATTGAAAGCAAATTTGATTAAAGTCTAATTTCTATTTACTTAAACCATTTTTAAAACTTAATTTTCTTTTTATATTGTAGACAAAATATATATATGAATCTTTAAATCATTAAAATTTTCAACCACACTCCAAACTAACTCTCTACAACCTCTATTCTATAATAGTTATTGCATTTGTATATATACTTAATACAGTAACTATAACAGCTATTATTAGGAGTAAAGAACACCTTGTATAGTGTAAGGATTAGCAAGCTCGGCAAGCAGTCAGTTGTTAACGAGTTTGATTCTTATCAGGTGCTATACATTTCTGGTTTTGCACCAAAGTTAAGCTTAGTAAATGACTTTTCAATCAAATCACTGAAAGCAGAGATTCCCATCATATCACACAAGTTAAGCAGCAATGAACCTGTTAAGTACCCAGTTGTGTGACTACTAAGGAACAACAGTTACTGTAAACAGGACCCGAGATTAATGATGTCCCGTTGTCCCACATACAATTCATCTGACTAACAAGTTTGCAATATTTTAAAGCAGAGCTCTTAAACACAAGCCTGCAAACTACTTTTCGTAACAAATATTTTCCTAAAGCTTGGTAATTTGTGAAATGCCCCTAATCATGTTTCTCCCCAGAGAAGAATAGAATGTGCTTAATATCTCAATTGCTTTCACTTCAAGATCAAATGCTAAGAAGAACAAATAATGATAATTATTATTACTACTACATTTTGAGTTTTTCACACCAGTATTAGCTGATGGTTTCTCACTGGAGCCTGAGTGACAGCAAGCCTCCTCAAGTCCCCATAACTCTTCTCAGCATTCTGGCCAATCTTAACAATGCAGTAGTTTGGATGGTCTCCACTCATCTTCTTATTTCCAAGTCCTCCAGTCCTTGTACCAATCCTTTGGTGACTGTACCAAGAGCACCAATTACAATTGGTATCACTGTTACTTTCATGTTCCACAGCCTTTTCAATTCCCAAGCAATGTCCAGGTACTTATTTTTTCATTTTCTTTCAATTTTACTGTGATCAGTTGAGACATCAAAATCTACGATTCCCTTTTATTTGTTGATTATTACTAAGTCTGGTTGTCTGGCTGAGATCAGGTGATCCTTTTGAATCTCAAAATCCCAGAGAAGTTTGTGCATTTCAATCTCCAGGACAGATTCAGAGTTGTGCATACACCATTTGTTTGTATGGTCGAATTTCAATTTCTTGCATGATTCACAGTGGATTACCTTGCCCACCCAGTCGTATTTAATCTTATACTCTTTCTGTGCTGCATTTGCTTATTATGTGATTGATCATTTCATCTCTATCACCACATAAAACACAACAAAACAGCAAATGTAGGTTATCTATTTTTGCTTTGAGTTGCTATTAGAAGAGATTCAGTTTTTCTCTTAAGGTTTCCCTTTTTTAGCCACGTCTGTGTTTTATCATGTGAGATATCGCTTGATAGTTGCTTAAAATGTCCATACAGTTGTTTTTCATCCAATTTGTTTTCTGTTTATTTCTGTTCAGTTGATCCTTGTGTCGTTGGTATTGTTTCTGGTGGCTGTAATCAGTCTTCCTCTGTACTTTTCTACATAGTCTTCAAGTCATTGTGTTGATACATCAACGCTATCTTCAATGCCAGAAAGCCTTCTTCCTCCTCCTCTTGACACATATAGTCTATCAATGTCATGTCTGGGATGTAAAGCCTTATGCATTGTCATTAATTTTCTTGTTCTCTGGGCCATTTGTTTAAGTTCCTCTCTGGTCCACTTCAAGAATGGTCCCAAGTATCTTACGAGAGGACAGCCAAGATATTTATCCCTTTTATAAGGTTCCTGCTATATAGTTTGGTTTTGAGTAGCATTCTTGTTCTCTTTAATTTTTTTTTTCCATCTCCACTTGCTTGATGATGTCAGCTTCCAATATTCCCAAGTATTTGTAGGTTTCCTTTTCTCTGAGTGTTTTAATTTTTTCTTGATTTGGTTGTTCCATCCCTTCCATCATGTATCGTTTCCTGCTTTTCATTATTAGCATGGTGCATTTTTCTATGCCAAATTCCATCCCTATGTCCTGTCTGTATATTCTCACTGCCTGTATTAGGGTTTCCTATTCTTTTTCATTTTTGGCAAACAGTTCGATGTCATCCATGTACATTAGGTGATTGATCTTTTCTTGTGATTTAGTAAGTGTGTATCCACCTGTTCATTTCCTGAGTATGTGGTTGAGTGGCATCATTGCTATTATGAATAGTAATGGTGATAGTGCATCCCCCTGGAATATACCTCCCTGGATCTTTGCTTCAGTTAAGCTTTTTCCTTCTGCTGTCAATTCCACTCTCCAGGTTTTCATGGTTTACTAGATAAAGTTTATGATTATTATTATAACAACAACATTCTTAACAAGAATGTTAGTGAAATCTACATGATCTTATTTCAAAGACCTATTATGGTGGAGGAGTCCCAGAGATTATAGAAAACTTAAACAGAACATGAGAATGTGAAAAGCAGTAAATTGGACAACTTGTGGTGGAAAGACTGTATTTGAGATAAGAGACAACTAAAATGCACAAGAGAATACTAGGAAATTTGTTTTGTTTCATAACAAAACATATAGATTTGTCACCTCATATTTGCATGGGCAAGTTGTACCTGAGATGACAGACAATACACACAAATATAAAACCATAGTAAATGTTTGAGAGTGGATGATTAAATAAAGAGAAATTATGTCTATTTCTTTAAATGTGATACAACTTTGAATTTTGATTTTGTTTTAATAATATTTATAGTACATTTTAAGTTTTGTTTAATGGCATATCAACCTCTGTGGGTTGTAGTACATTTTATTGCAATCTACCCATGAAATACAATAAAATAAAACAAAAAAAACAAAACAACAACAAAAAAAAAAACAGAATTTATCAAAAATAAATATAGAAAAAAGAGAATTTACCAAAAGTAAAAATGGAATTAAAGATTTCAAATAGAAAATTTGTCTCCCATATTTTGTACTAATTCACATATCCCACTTATTATATGCATATTTATTTTGATAAACGAATAAAATAAAATAACTATCAGTTGTATTCCAAGTATAACTAGTTAAAATCATGTCCTAAACTCTCTTTGGGCTCACATGATGTAATGGCTCTTTTGAATCTGAGTTTGAAACCCATGTTCTAAATATTAAAACAGATCCAAACAACCCAACTATTTTAAACAAAGAAAAAGTGTCTTTCCTTACATGTAGTCATAGACGAATACTTATAAAATTTTATAATACTCATCTGTACACAAGGAGAAATAATGATAGCAATTATGTGATTAAAATCTTTAGAGTACTTCTTAAAAAATCCTAATTAGCAAAATCATAGTGTTTTATATACATTAATCTTATATCTCAACTCTTGAGCAGATCCAATTTGATGGGATATCAGATTAAAAAAGGATTTTATCTAGTAATTAACATTTTTTTTAGCCTTGTTGATGCACTAAATGCCTATATTAACATACAACTAGATGTAAAATTCTTAACTATCAAGCTTGAAACCAAGTATTCTTTACAAATACACTTTTTTTCATTAGTCATTAAATAAATCTAAACGATCAGGATCTTGATTTTTCTGTATAGATATTGGACTCAACCTTTGGTTCCAATGTAGACTATACAAGGTTGAACTTGGCCCAAGACATTTATATGAAGTACAAAAAAACTTTTTGACCTCATAAAAAGTGAGATGGACAAGCTATAGGTTGGATATTCACGAGTAAATAAAAACTAAACTAAAAGAATACACATACAAACATCTAAAAAGATTAAAGAACAATATTGTATAGAAAGAGGCTTTAATAAACCAATCATTTTTTTTTTTTAAGTTTAAAAAAAAAAAAAAAAAAAAAAAAAGAATTTGTTGTATGGAACTGATTTTCCTACTACCCCAAATCATTACATTATATGTATGTGATTCAGTGAATACAAAAAAGCTGCTGTATAAAGTAAATAAAAAAACAAAATTTCCATAGTCAGAGGATGTCAGTAAAATAAGGTACAGATAAACAAATAAACCAAAACATTGTGAAAATTGAAAACCTTATAAAAGCTGTAAACACAAAACAGCAAGAAGTATGCAACATTTCTTGTAACAGCCAGTACAGACTTAATTTTGAGTGTATGCATATATGACTGCTACCATATTTCAGATTTCTACATCTATACAATCATACAAAAATTGCTAAAATATATAAAAGAATTATTTCATTAAAAGATTATGTCTAATCTTTTTTGCTTGAGCATCAGATACCTTGACTAATATAACTTCACATAAGTTTTTTTTCTGGAAGAAAAAAAAAAAAAAATCAATGGAAATGCTATAAGAAAAAATCATTTAAGAAAATAGGATAGAATAAAATTTTTGTATTTTAGCTCATCTGTTACAACTAGTTTCACAATTTTTTTATAAGGGGAGAAAGAGAGAGAAAAACAAAACAAAAAAACAATAATCAGAAGTTTTTAGGAGAAGCAATAATTTTCTTTTTTGTTTTATAAAAAAGGCATGAAACTAATAGATTAGCTAAGGAAGACTAGATAATCCTTATCTATATATTGTAGAATAAGCAACAAAAGAATACAGACTTTGATAATAGGAAATGAATAAAATGAATAACAGTACTATTATTCATAACTTTGAGTTAAGTCATTAAAACTAAATCTTATTTTGGTAATTAAATTCCTGCTTTGTGTTTTTTTCTTTTTTCTTATGGATTATAAATTTAATGAAGACTGTAGAATAGACTGGCTATAACATTGTAGTAACAACATCAAGAACAGGAAGCAGGAATTCAATTATCCAGACAAAATTTAGAAACACTAAATGGTTCTGCTAGAGAAGACCAATTCTAAAGATATGAATTACAATGATTATAATGTTAATGAGAAGTCAACTATTCCCATGGTACTTTATGAATTGCAAAGTGGTAGCAGTAATCACAAGTTAATGAACACTTTGTATGAACCATTTGGTAGAATTCATTCTATTTATAGTAAGAACCAAGAAAGAAATATCAATATTTCCCAATTCAAAAATGAAAGGAAAGTTAATAAAATGGATAAATAAATAAAAATCAAGATTTTGGATATCTTGTCATGCTATTCTTGGAAACTATTGTTACTAATGTTTTTTTACAAAGTGCCCCGTGATTGATTTAAACAACATGCTAACCTGTTTAAGGTTATTCTATGTCTAGGGGTTTGAGAATCACGTTCATTGTATGTTTTATATTTTTTGTGCAGTTTCTTAAGAAATTTTTTTCTGCACAAGGTCCTATTGAATACAAATAATTTTTTAACACATCTATTTAACCCTTTAACACATCTATTTAGTACCCATGTACTACCACTATGAGTCAGAATAGACCTGGGAGTAATGGCAAAAAAAGGGGAACTCCACATTCTTCAAATCTCCTGAACTCACCACTAGATGCATACTCAAGACAGTTTTTTTGTGGGGAAGGGGGCACTAATCAGCATATTCTAAGCCCTGTTGATAGGGCAGTTTGTAATCAATGAAATTGTTCATGAGAAGTTGGGATATTCAACAGTATCCTCTTGTTGAGAGTCCCAAAGCAAAACAAGTTTCAACACATGAAGTGATATGGTCGAGATGCTTTATCACATCTCCTGCATAATCCTAACTTTGCTTTTTCTGCTTATCTGTTTGGGCCCCTCAAATGATATTTATCTGGGAAGAAACACTATACAGATGATACTGTTATTACAAAGGGGTATTGTGGCTTCAGTCAGATGAATCTACATTGACCAAAGAGGATATTTATACACTCGTGCACCAATGGGACAAGTCTATCAAAGTTAATGGTGATTCTGTGGAAAAGTAACATAGTAGTGCCAGTACATATGCACAATATTTGATTTGTATACAAGTAGATGTTTGTACCTTACTTTTTGGACATCTCTTGTATATTTATATTCAATCAGCATGTTGTGTATTGAAAATGAATAAGAAAAAGATAATCAGTGGTCAGAGAATGTTATTGATACAATAAGGAGATTACACATTAAAGTGATTGAATCTATTTTTAAGTACTGAAATGAAAGGAGTTTTTAGTAGTGTGCAACTATCATCAATATTTTGGGCTGAGTGTTATTTTACTATATATAATGAATGATATTTTAGGCTCAGGGAAATTGTATCAGATACCAATAAAATAAGATGGAAATTTCAGGCTGTAGCTGTACCAGTAATATTGTATGGTAGCTCCAATTGGACTCTAACAAAACATTTGGAGAAAAAGCTAAATAGGAACTACAAAAGGATACTACATGCTGTTTTGAACAAATCCTGGAAGCAGCTCCCTTTCAAAGCAGTATCAGTAAAGCCATTTACCTCCCATCTCACAAACCATCCAAGTAAGACAAATTAGACATGCTGGAGAAGTAAGCAATGTTCTATGGACTCCAACACACAGAGACACCAGTGTTGGCCAACCAACAAAAAACTTACATTTACCAGCTCTGTGCAGACACAAGATGCCATCTAAAGGACCAATCAAAAGCAATAGCCAATAGGGATAGATGGCAAGAGAGTCAAAGGAATCTGTGCTGTCTATACACCTTGATGATGATCATAGCAACTATTTATGGCCTTTCCTTTTAATGGAATGATAGGATAACTTAAAAAAAATGCTTATGACTTGGAATAAAGTTTCAGTATCTTTTGTGCTCAATCTCTTTGTGATTTTTGTGAGTTCAGGTACAGGGTATTTGAGGTTTAAGTGGTTAAGGGTTTAAAGGGTTAAAAAGTCTTAATTGACACAGAAAAATCTCTCAAAACAAACTGATTATCTTTAGAGATGCTATCAAAAAGATGCTGTTCCAAATCACATTAAAAAGGCATTAACTGTATTTATTGAGATCTAATTTAGTTTGGTATGACAAAAAAGTTATGAATTTTTGAAAGTAGAACAAATTAACAGATCAGAAACCAAATATTGTATACTTACAAATGAGAGAAAAAAAAAAGAGAGAAAAATTGAATTCAGATACACAAAGAAAACTTCTGCTAGCATCAATGTAAAACCAATAGTCATGTTTCCATGCTGAGTTATTCTGTAGATAAAAATCATTCAAATACTGATCATTTTTTTTTAAAGTAAGATAATTAGAATGGTATTATATAGTTTTAAACAAACCACCTATTTTCATCTTCATCCTAAAAATCTTTATGGGAGTGGGACAAATATTTTAAGAATTCTTCACAGGAAGTTAAGAGTTAATATCTACTGTGAGGTCAAATGAGCTACTCAAATCACCTTGTAACACAGCATGAGATTACAGTACAATACCTTTTTCTTAAGAAAGTTGTTTTAGTTTTATAAACACTAAAACATTTGTTAAACTTAGTTGTGTATGTATATAAGGTTTTATAATGTTACAGACAAAAAGAAAAAAATCAAGGTAAATTTGCCAACAAGAGAAAAAGTTAAGAAAATTTAATCTTATATTACATCCATACTATACTAGACAAGGCTCATCAACCTTGTTATGGCAACTGGTCTAGAAGAAGGAAAACTGAACTCAAACCTGTAAAATTCAGCTTAAAAATTGACCTTGTGTCACATTCTGTTTGTGTGGAGGGGAAGATAAATATATACATGAATACTATATGCATATAAAGAAATAAAATTGACAATATCAAAGATAGAATTTTAAATCTTAAACTCTTTGGTTGTTGAATTTTTAAATGGTTAAACAAGTAGTACTGCCACAAGTTGGCCAGTTTATTAAAAATTTTGTTCCCAATGATAAATGCATAAAAAAAAAAAAAAAAGGTTTAAAGAAATTTGGCTAACCACACTTTTAACCTTTAACTATTTATATTACTAGAGAAATTTTTAGACATTTTGAATTTTTTTTTCTTAAAAATGTAACGGGGGGGGGGGGAACACTTAAAAAGGGGAGAAAAAAAATTCAAAATAATATCTGAAAATTTCTATAACAATATGAACTAACTAATGTAGTCATCAATACCAGTAAAGAGGTCAAAACAAAATTTGTAATAATCTTTTTTCTTTTGAAATTTAAATTCTATACAGTTTACTGTGACTTTTAGCAACATAGCTTCTCCCTTATTTTTCTAATACAACAAAACTAAGGGGATAATTATTTTCATGTATACAATGTCAAAAATGGTTCTAGCATTTCAAAGTGAGAACATCAAAACATTACTCCTAAATCTCAATGGTCTTCACGTCAATTGGCAATAACTTATCTCCCAGCCACCATACACTGTTTTCCTGCTACCAACAAGAATAACAAATTTTAGAGTTAAAAAAAAAAAAAAAAAAAAAAAAAGGGAGATTGGTTATTGCTATAAAAATGGCTAAAACTGTATGATGTTAAACCATTTAAAATGACCTATTAAAATAGAGATGGTCTGTCCAATTGAAAAGTGGTATAGTTGGATGGGTGGAACTCAAACGGAAATGAAAAAAATAATTTCAAATTAAAAGAAAGTGCATATGAAAAAATATATAAAGATGATATAAATCAGTTTAAGAACATGAATAAATCTGAGTTTGATCAAACCCTTAAAACAGATGTCAAATACTCAAGATAGTTACTGTAATTATATACAGGGTCCTTTCCTGATCATGTACAATCATTGTTATTCAGTTATTTACTAAGCTTAGTTGTAGCACAAAGCCAAAAGATTGGGGCACCCAGTGAGAATCAAACTCACCATTAATAGTCAGTGATGATATTTGATAAACTTAGTTTGGATTTACCCAAAGCCTCTACATGAGCAGGATGTGACATGAATTTTTAAACAAAGTTTAACAGGTTTGAATTTAAAGTTTTCCTTCTCCTAGACTGGTTGACTAACCAAGGTTAAAGAGTCTAGTCTGCCCTACTATTTACCTATAGTTGGATTCATAACTTTTCTAAGAGTATTGACGCTATATCAAATGTAAACAGCCTTGTCCAAGATTTGAACTTGGTTCCTTGTGTCCATTTCCTACAATAATAATCACAAGCACTTCCATCTGAGCTTAACAATGGACAAATAGGTAGGAATTTGTGGTATATCAATCTTCAAATTGAGAGTGTTATGAAAATCTAGATTTTAAACCTTGGCTTTTCCTTGGGGATGAACATTAATATCTGTGGCTAACTTATCACCAACCAAGCAGATCATACTCATGTCAAATATGACCTTGAAGCATGTACAACAAAGAAAATAAGAACTTAAATCGTCACAATATGGAAGGTTAATCTGAAAGAGCTCATTGGTATATTTGATAGCATATAAAGATACCACCTGTTTTCTTTTTTATAAAAAAAAAAAAAAAAAAAAACAAGAAAAAAAGAAAGAAACAGGCCCCAAAATGCGTCCCAGATCACAGCATGCAAAATTAAACTAATGCTTATCCAGATGGTATACTCTACTAGCATTCTGTGATATCACAATATTAAATGTAGGTGGGGTGAAGAAGTGAGTTAATACCATAATTATTTGTCTTGAGATGTGACTAGTTTATGTACAAACACACACACACACACACACACATAGTGTTTTTTTTTTTTTTTAAATATGCTAATTTTTTGTTTGTTTTGCGGACACTTTATCAATAAAATTTGATTTGGCCCAATCCTCTTAAGTTAGAATTATCCTGATTTGGTAGGTGAAACCTAGGTAGATTACTTCTGGCTCTGTATGTATTCGAATTTCACTATCTAGTGTACTGAGCATTTATTTTTTAGCTTTGGTGATTCTGTGGGTGTTTTTTCTTTTGACTAAGCATTGTTGGTTGATTATTTTCAAGCAGTACGAATGCTTTTAGTTTTGTTTTTTTAATAGAATTTTTTTCCCCAGATATCAATTTGTGCAATTTTTTATTTATTCATTTATAAATTGTATCATTGAGTTTTTCTTTCACACCGTCAGGATTATATATATATATATATATATATATATATATATATATATATATAGAGAGAGAGAGAGAGAGAGAGGTGGAAATAATGATAGTCCACTCTACAAATTCAAATATAACTTTTCTAATATAGATTCAAAAGTGACAAAGGAAGGTAATGAAACTAGAAGTAAGTACACGAGGATATTTTTATTTCTATTTACATTCGTAAAAGTAATTACAAAATTAAAGGATTTTATGGTAACAGAAAGAGAAAATAAAGATAGCACACATTGCCAAAATTGCATTTTACAAAGGTAAAATAAATTCCAAAACAAACAAATATGCTGATTAATATTTACATGCACTTCCTTTACCGTGTAGCACATCTACTCACTGGTTATTCATCGAATTAATCAGATTTAAGAGCATATCATTGGATATTGCTTCCCAGAATTCCTTAACAGTAGACCAAAGCATTTCTTTATCTTCAAACTGTCTCTCATCAGTATAAACCTATCTTGCTAATATATCCCAGAGATTTTTTATTGGATTCAGGTCAGGAGACTTTGCAGGCCAACTCAAAGTAGCAATATTATGGTCTTGGAGCCATTTGGTTGTCAACTTTGCTGTGTGAATTACAGCGTTACCCTGCTGGAACATTGCATCATTCTGGTAATTATTGGCCAAGAATGGAAGGAAATTTTTTCCTAAGACTTCAGTATATTTTTGTGCATTCTGCTTTTCCTCCATTTTAACCAAATTTGCCTTACCTTTAATAGAAAATGCTCCCCATATCATCAAAGATCCTCTTTCAAATGAGCACTTGCTGAAAATCTGTTCCACTTTTCTTAAGTCGTACCAATAGAACTGAAATCGATCCAGTCCATGTAAGTTAAACGTTTTTCATCTGAAAAGATGACTTTTGACCAATTCTCAGCATTCTATTGTACCTCCTCCTGCATCCCCTCCTCCCGTCTTTTCTTGTGCATCTTTATTAGTACTGGTGTTGTTATTCTCTTTTTACAGATGAAGTCTTTTGAGGAATTTAAAATCTGTCAAACTCTCCTGGGCATTATGTTTAAATATAAGGATGTTTGAAGGTTTCTGGAGCTTATTCCTTTCCTTGAAGCTTCTTGTAGCACTTCGGCAGGCAGTTGGACTCAGCTTCGGTGGACGTCCAGTTGATTTTGTGGTTCCATATGTTTCTGGTCTCGCAAAAAGGTGCTTATCACTTTTCTAGATCTCTTTATATCCCTAGCAATAACCGAAAACAAGCACACCTTCTTTTCATTGTGAAAACTTTGTAATTTTTAATCTAGGTGTAAAAATATTGCAGCACAATTCAGAACAGCATGTGTCCTGTTTTGATCTGTTCCTATAGAATTGTTTTGAGTAATAGGGTGTGCTATCTTTATTTCTGTAAAATGTTAACCTAAAATTGAATTTTCTTCAAATACTTTTGGGAAAAAAAAAATAAATAAATAAAATAAAATAATGCTACAGCTTTTGAAAATTTACTGAATTCCTGTTTGACAAGCTTTCCTCAGTCAATATTTCACTAAATTTGAAAAGGTATTGTAAAAGTTATATTCAAATTTGTAGGGTAGGTTATCATTATATATATATATTTTTTTTTTGTGTTTATATTATATATATATATATATATATATATATATATATATATATATATATATATATATATATATATATATTCTAACATAAAATACCAATATTGCATACACAAATCTACACATACACACACAAAAAGAGTTTTTGATTTTTTTTGATTTCTCCAATATTTTTCTTTCTCTGCCTGATGATTGTCATAAGATGGCATGAAACCAGTGGTCACAGCGTATCTAGCCACACTGAAGCATTGTGATACGACAGTCTGTCTGAGGATGACAGTATATATGCTCCCTACCCAGGGATTAAGCACTCTGGTGAAGGAATTAATGGCTGCCACCCATGTAATGCAATGCTTTTCTAACGAATTGAGCACTCTGATATCTGATAGCTTTCATTAGTTTACATTTTGTACTAATACATATGTTATAATTCTTGAGCTGACGTATGTCGCTGAAATGGCTGAGCGGTTAGATATCATGTCTAGCATAAAGTTGGGCAGGTTTCGATCCTAGCTTGAAGTGTCCTGTGTGTCTAGTCACACTGAAGAGTTGTGATACAATGAAACTGTCTGTGGAGGACAATATAAAAGCTAATATACATTTACTTAATACTATCATATAATAGCTGTATCACTGATATTGAGCACTCTCCAAATTATACTGCATTTGGTCTGCCACAAACCCACCAAGTGAGATAGTAACAACCATACACAGTTATATATATATATATATAAAATAAAAGTCCAGATGATGAGTTTGAAACCATTCAGGTTGAGAATATACGAGAGGTTTTATATAATTCTTTAAGAGTGCTCGATGTATGACTTAATATATAAGTAAAGTAAGTAAAGTTGGCTACCTGAAGGCTCCCTTTTCAATAGCTACTACACCAAGGTGTAGGGGTGGGCGCTACTCCTTACCCTGAATTGCTCCACTTTACCCTTGATATGTACCTTATATTGCTGAGTGTTAAGCAAGGAGGTATCTAGTACCATTTTTGAAGTCTTTGGTATGACTTGACCTGGGACTGAACCTAGGTCTACCGGACCATTGGCAAACACTCTACCCACTAGGCCAGTGAGCCAGTTCTAAAAAATACATAAAAATCTTATACAGAGCAAATGTATCTACTATAACTAAAAAGGAAACTTAACAGTCATCATACTATTATAAATTTATTTCAACAGGCCACCAACACAGCCTGCCAGATCAGATAGCTTTAACAAAATGGAAAAAGAAGCCCACAAACATTGCTTATTAGGAGAAAAAAATAAATCTAGGAAGTGGAAAAATCAAAGGGAACTTTCCATTTTGTTAAAGCTATTTGATGAGGCAGACTGTATCAGTGGTCTGTCAAAATAAATTTATAATAACGACTGTCTTCTGTTTTCTTTTCAAACATATCATATATAATAAAAATAAATATATTACACCAAAAGATTAATTTCCATTTTTTTCTGATTATATTAGTTGTGAGTAATCAATTTTATTGACTTTTTATTTCTATTATCATTTTCATTTGCTGAACACTTTTTTGCATTCTTATTTCTTGCTAAATTCAGATTTAACCAAGCAGAGGGTATACTGATTTCTCTTTCTCACAACACACATACTATCAAAAACATTTATATAATCATAGTCAGCATTTAATGGCATATACAACCACCACTTTTTCAAAATATTTCACATGTGAGTAATATATATATGCAAATTTTAAGTATCTAGTCTGCTAATCTTCACCCAGATTCTATAGACTACAACACCAGTACTTAGTCTAACTTCCTAATACTATAACATTACATGTAAACATGGGGGATCTATATGGCATCAAAAATATTAACTTAAGGTAACATGCAAAACAAAATACAGACTGTATGAAGTCATTATGCAAATCAAATAAACCTCAATAACTCAAAAAGTTTTGAAACAATATTTGTCAAATTTAAACTCATCCATATTTAATTAAATTTTCTGCTTTTTTCAATAGTTTTTGAAACATTTGGAATTTATAAAAATGGACAGACTGAAGTTAGTATATAGATTAAACTAATATTAGTTTAAGATCTCTGAAATCTAATAAAAATTTTTTTTTTCTTTTTGTTCATAGTATATGTTGAAACCTGGATAAATAAGAAGATTCAACAACTGCTGAAAAACAGAAAATAAAGTTATTGAGTGAGGAAATGTCCACTTTGGAGAAATCAATGAAGCTTTGCAAAGATTATCAAACAATAAAGGCAGTCGAAAATATAACTAAGTTGAGAACTCAAAGCAAAAGAAAAGGCTTTAATATCTTGCTTCCTTGAGAAATGTAAATTAAAGTGAATTATAGCAAAACAACCACTTTTGACCTGCATCCAGATCTTTGAAAAAGCTGGAATCGAGGGAGTCAAGAAGTTTGGAATAATTTGTGAATTGGGATCTTAAAAAAAAAAAAAAAATCTCCTAGGCAACCTCTTTTCACAAAAGCAAATATTTTAAAGCATCAAAATTAGGCAAAGAAATACATGAAAATTTACTTTTCCTAAGTAATTTTCAGGGATAAATTTCAAGTGGCATTTGATGGACCTGATGGATGGGCCAAACGGTGGATTTCTATTCAATTCAGATGTGTCTGTGACTAAAAGAAGGCAACAAGAAGGCGATAATGTGATGACATGAGCTGGAATTGTCAACCAAACCATTATTAAACCAGGGAGCTGACCAACAAATGCTCTTTAAACAATACAGATCATTGGTCCACTCAAAACTAGACCATACCATTTTTATCTACAAATCAGCCAGGAGGTCCTACTTCAAACAGCTTGACCCTATATACCATGAAGGCCTAAGAAAAGTCTTAGGAGCTTTCAGAACTTCTCCAGTTGACAGTCTATATGCCGAGGCCCATGAAAAACCTCTACAACTCAGATGTGAAAAAACTGGCTCTCCAATATTACACAAAACTCAAATCTTGCCCATACAACCCAACTTATGACTGCATCTTCAACTGTAAATATGAGCAACATTTTGGCAAAAAGAAAAAATTAAAACCTTTTGGCCTTTGGATGAAGTCTATTCTCCAAGAATCAAAAATTTCTCTAAATAATATATATGAAAGCATCTTACCTCAAACACCACCTTAACTTAGGCTTTGTTTTGATCTGAATTGATTTGACATTTTGTGTAAAATAAATACTTCTTTTTATTGTTTGGCGATGGATTTATTGCTCTATCTCTTAACACGTTTATACTTTCATAATTTTACAGCTTTCATTAATTTAAAAAAAAAAAAAATAAAAAAAAAATATCAGCGTGTATGGAAATGTTTGCTTCCGTTATAAGTTGATATTATTGATGTCTTGATTATTACATCCATGCTTTGCTAAACCATTTCTGAAGTTATTAAACAAATCACAAACTTCAGTAAATCAAATTTGTTTTTGAGAACAAATTTGAATTCCTGAAGTTTGTTATTTGGGTGAACAGAAAAGTTTATATGAAGATGTCATACCTGCTATTGATAACATTTTTGATTAATGGAATCCATTTTTCATTTTCATTTTTTTTGAGTAGTTATTTTTTAAGTTTTTTTTTTTAACACAGTCCTATCAAATACAAATAATTTACAGATTTATTTAACCCATAGATGGGACCCTAACAAAAACTATTACTGAGTCAGAGTGGACCTGGGAGTAATGACAATGAAGGGATATATATATATATATATATATATATATATATATATACACACACACATATATACACACACACACACACACACACACACGTCAGAAGTATCAAACTGAAAATTCAGTGGTTTTATGTTAAGACTCCCCTGTATCTAAGAAATAGTTGGACTACATAATTTGCATCTTGTCAAAGGTTCTCGAACAAGAGTTAGCAAAGTTGATCTGAGAAAAATACTAACCAAAATAGTTAAAATACAATTACAACTCACAACCTTGAAGTATACAAGGCAAATATAAAAATTCATACCCCAATACTTTGACCAGCATTTAAAAAAAAAAAGCTTGATTTTTATCATTAAGGGCTTTCGGATTATTGTCTTTATCTTTATTGTTATTTCCACAACGTTTTGGCCAATATGTCCTCCGGCCTTCTTCAGGGGTTTGTCGAACTCGGGAACCTTCATGGAACTTTGAACTACGTCCTTTAATGAATTCACGGGGGTCACCTGTTCTGATTCTGTTAGCCATAACCGGGTACAAGTGTTAAGTATTCCTGTATTGTTACTTGCCTGCAGTCAAGATTGAACCTGCAACCTCCAGATGATTGTCTCCTTAGAAGCTTAGGGAACCAATACCTATAACTGTTAAGCTATGTGTCCTGCTCTTTGTTTTAATCACCAATAATAATGAGTATAAATGTCTTCATATTCCCCAATTTCAGTTCTCTTGCAAAATAATCAATCTATTATTTCCTGATGGTTACTACTCAGTCATATCTACATTTATACTTATCAGGTTATTTGCTACAGTCTCAATTATAAAAGACAGTTTTATCTCTGCAAAGGTAACATTTATCATCACCATTACTTCACAAAGGACTTAATAATTTTGAGAGTTTCTTTCTGGCTTTTAGTTAACAATTAAATCTCAAGTTTAAGAAATTTTTTTCCCCAGAAGTTGTTTTCCATTCAAAGCCCATCTTAAGCAAAATGCAAACCAAACAGAATTCATTCTGGCAATACAAATGACTTAAAACAAACAAAAATCTTTGAAACTAAATCATATGAACAGTATCCAACAAAAAATTGTTTGGCAACAAAACCAATAAAGTTAAAATCATTTAAACTAATAGAGATAATTACCAAACAATGAAAGAATAGTTTCTCATAAAACAAAAAGTAAGTTGAAGCCTTAGTCTTAAAATAGATAAATAATTAAAAGTTAACACAGTTCAAGAGGATAACAAGATAGAGTGAATGTGTTTTTAAAATCTAAATAATCCCAATGTAATAATAATTATGCATACAGTATGGGACAAAAAAAAATAATTAAAAACTAAGTTGTAGCGAAAAGTCATTAAAAAAAAAAAAAAAAACACTAATCACAAATTGGGATATCAAATCAAGGAAAAGAAAATTATGACTTTTCATTACAACTAAGGAGATTTTGAAAATAATCACTTCGTATGTGTGGCTAAACCATTGAAGTTTCATTAAAATTGGTGGCAATAACAAAAAATTGTTCAATTTTTTCACTGTCATCCCCACCTCAATACAGTAACGATAAGCATTAGAGACATCTGAAGTTCAACAAGTGAGACTAGTATATTCATTCTTGTTTTAATCACAAAAATTTAGTTGCTGCTTTGACTTTCATTAAATTCTAAGTTCAACGGATTACCAGATGAACTTACTACACACATACAGAAGGCAGAAAAGAAAACTAATCAAAAACATTTTCCTCCAAAAGAACTTGTTTGAATGACTTTTAGAATGGTAGTACAATAAGAACTTTTTTCGAAAGAGTTTAAAATAATTCAAATAAAATTTATCAATTAACCGAACTCCTCTGCATAACCTGGATTCAACACAAGGCCAATTTTTAAGCGACGTGTAACAGGTTTGAATTCAGAGTTTTTCTTCTCGTAGACTGATCACCATATTAAAGTTTACTGACTATTTACACATATCTGAAGGGATTCATACATTTCTCAAGAGTATTTGCACTATGTGAAATGCAAGCAGCTTTGTCTAGGATTTGTCCTTGGTTTATAATATCCATTTCCTATGACAACAATGGTTACAGCATGAGCACCTCAAATAAATATAAGAACATTTTGAAAGTTCTAAAGTCACAAACAGGAAATTAATAAAAGTTCTCTCTGTTCTAAAAATTTCACCAAGAAGTGAGTTACTATTCACTTGTGAGGTGGTGCCAAAAATAATGACAAAAACTTTTTGTTCATATTTGCAGTTAAATGGGAATTAAAAAAAAAAAAAAAAAAAAAAAAAACACTGAAAAAGACTGAATTAATTTTGTAATTATTCCACCTGAGTGGTCGAAAAAAATTTCACACATACAAAACCCCTAACAAACTGAATTGACACAAACCTTTCTTGATCCTATCTTCATACATAAATAAAATTCTTCAGCAGGAAAAGGGAGAAGGGAAGAGAATTGATTGTCAAGGGAAAATCAGCTCTCTTAATGAAGATACCATTTTTAATTTGACACAATGTCAACCAAACAACCAATGTCTATTTTCTTTTTTTAGAGCCACCTCATCTTAACAAGTCAGAAAGACAAGTAAAATTCTTACTACCTTTTTAACTTCACTTTTCAAATAATTTTCAACAACCACTTTTTCCAAAAGATATTTTTGGAAAAAGCACTTTATGCCAACAACAGAATTCAACCTTCTAAAGACAATTTCAAGAAAAATAAGACCTACAACATCTACTGAAAAAGAACCCCTTTTCAACTACTCAGAAGATATTTCTGGTACCGTTCCAAGATATAAATTGTTCAACATATCTTGTTATTGATCAAGGCTTGCACTGAGAACATTTTGTGCAAGTTTTCAAATTAACCTTTAAAAAAATTTCTTCCTAAAGGCAAAATAGCGGGAGTCCATTAAAAAAAAAAAAAAAAAAAAAAAAAATCTCATTAAGTTATTATATCCTTACATTTTTCTTTCTTAGTGCATATTTATAGAAAAAGATTTTTTGTTTTAAATTATTTTATTTTTATTATACACATTGAGGGTGTGGTCTTAATTCCTACACAATTTTCTTTTTAAAAAATGCTTTCTTTGGTCTGTTCAGCCATGTAAGAAATATACAACTACCTAATATTATCATTTCTAATTTAAAGTGCCAAGTTGTATATGATACATAAAATTTATATAGCATTTCAAACATTTGTTTTTATTATTATTTTGGGCCTTGAACGTTAATACAATGGATAAGTACCCTTCTAAACGAAGACGAAGTTGCTAGCATTTAGATTTTGAATATTTGAGATTAGAGTCAAACTGTTTTACGAAAGACATAATTTTGAAAACTAAACTGAATCCAGTTGTTTTTAAATAAAAAGGCAAGAAACTTTTGCACACATTTAACATAAGTGTTAAAAAAAAAATTATAAAAAAAAAGGCCAAAACTATGAATTCCATATTCTTAGAGATGAAGGCATACATTTGGAAAAAAAATCTTAATGTTTGTTATTTCAAGTTAAATGATTGGATATCTGAATATTACAAAGACTTATTTACATCTCTTGTGCACTATTCGATCTAATTCAGTCGAGATATGAGAGAGAGAAAGAGAGAGACATTTTAATTGAATGTATAAGAAAAATCTATCCGTTATGGAAAAAGACAAAAAAAAAAACCCACAAAAAAAAAAAAAAAAAAAACAACAAAAAAACGGCATTCGATCCCCCCCAACTCGTTTATATGTGGGCTTGAACACCAAATCTCTTAAGCAGGTGATGAATATCTCAGCCACTAAAGAAACATAACATTCTTTGTTGCTAATCTAGTTCTCGCCTTTGTTTCTTTTAAGTAAACTAACAGTGAATAGTCGCTTACAAAAAAACAAAAAAAAAAAAAAAAAATTCTCTTTTATTACATAAGATTAGACCCTAGTCTTCTTGCCTGGAGTCCAAAAGTTTTCTTGCAGAGCAACTCTTTTGCAAAGGTGTAAATCCAGCATTAAAAAAAAAATCTACTCATTTACATAAATTTCAAATTTCAACAGTATTCAGTTGATAGAAAAGACAATATACAACTTGGTTTAATTTCCATGTCAATAAGTTTGACATTTTAATAACTTATGAAAATTAAATTGTATTGAAAATTTAAAATATGCAATAGATGTACTTATTTCTTTCCCTTTCATCAATCTAACAAATTACATTAGGAATAAACTACCGTATTTTCTCATAAGTCTAATTGAGAATCCTATTTTTTTAGGCATAAAATTGGCATCAGCTTAAGGATGAAATTAAAAATATGAGAAGAACTAGGAATAAACTTTAATTACATAAATTAATTATTTCGTAACAATGACTCAAGGATCGACCTATAATCATCCGACACAGCATACATTCTTTTTAAAAATCTTATTATGGAAATATCAAAATGCTCTTCCCAAGTTTATATTGAGAAATTTTTGTTGTTCCTCAAACCAATAAGTGGCACACATGACGTATGAACACAAATAGAAATCATTTGTTTTCACATCATTCAAACAATGTGATAAATTAATTGAGCTACATGTGGTTTTTAGTAGTTGAAGCATACAATAATTATTTTAATATAAAAGCATAATCAAAGAAAATTACTAATTTCAGTTGACTCAATTTCGAAAATTTTATAAAGTCTGAATATATAGTTATTTTTTCTTTTCCTGTGAAAGTAAAAGATTAATTCTTCACCCCAAACTGATTTTGAATAACATTTGCACGAGGCACAGGGTAAATGTTTTGTTTAGTAAAACAAAGAACAAAAAATAAATATAAAATCCTCTTATATCACAACCGCTAAAATTAAAATATGTTCCGGTACAATAAATTTATAATAGGAATAAATCAATTTAAAGTTAAAAAGATATAAGAAACTTAGGCATCATCATCCTATTTTAAACGAACAAAAATTTATCAACATCTGCTACACATACAATTGTATATAAATCTTATTGAGTAATAGTAATAATAAAAAATCAATAAACATTTTTGGTGATACTAAACTTCTAAATTTACAAACGTTAAAATTTCAGAGTAAATATACGTATAGGTCAGGTATTTTAAGTAAAATACAAGTTAAGGAAAATTTAATATGCATTTACTAATTTTTGTAATAGATTTTTTTCTTTCACTATTCAGAGTTTGTTTGTTTAATAGTTAGTTAGTTGACCAAATAGTGTGTGGTGAGAAAGATCTGTCTAGAGGTGAATGTCAGTAGCAATAAGTGGACACAATAACGTTATTCATGTGCTTCGATGCGTAAATAAAACCATTAAAAAACTCAATTACGAGTGTTTACTTGGTTGTGTAAGAGAAAAGAGGGGAAAAAATTACAATAGTTGGAAAGAGAGAAAGAAATAAACAAAAGCAAGCTTAAAAAATACTATGAAAGTAAAATAAAAAGTTGTTAAAATAAAGTTTGTTTTGTTTAGTTTTTTACCTTTAACATTTGCTTTTGATTTGTCCATATGCAAAGATCTTCTTCGAGCAACCGGAGTACTTCCAGGGCGCTGTAATCTTCTCAAAGACATCACGTAATGTAGACGAAAAAGAAACGGGACTAGACCAAAAATTTTACACTTAATGACTGGACGACATTATCGTTAACATCATCATCAACTACCACTGTTTGTCTCTTCTAGACTGATGCATTTAAACAACAACAACAAAAAAATCAATCTGTCTAGCAATAGAAACAGATAATTTTGTTTGTGTGTGTGTGTTTTTTTCTTCCTCACTTTTCCCTTTTTTTTCATTGACCACAAGAGAGAATGGACGTGGGTAGCAGCTGAGCATAAAATGTTTATTGAGTAACTTTTAAGTCACAGAAGCTGACGAAAACCACCCCCTCTCTTGCTCTTTGAAGTCGGTTCATTCGTCCTTATGAATAGGAGAAAAAATACAACAGGGAAGTTAGTGGATCAGGCCTGGTTAACACCTAGATAGTGTAACTAGCTATACCTTTCGCACGTGAACTCATAGCATATATTAGTTTAGACAGGTGTTTAAAAAAAGGGGGGGGAGGTTATCTTTTGGCCTTAAGTGACGGTGGCATGACAGTAGAAAAGTTAGCAAGTTTAAAAGTACGGAATTAATTTCAAACTGGAGGTTGCAGACTACGTAACTTTTTTTTCCTACCTTAAAAAATAACAACATAAAAATAAAAAAAAATTAGGAAGATTAACTGATCAAATAATAACAGTTAAGAGATTATGATTATTGCTGTTGTGTGGTCTTTAGTGGTACTTGTAATAGCCAGTCTTTTAAGTATATTTTAACGGAGAAGAGGGTCAAGCGAAGTAAATGAGTGAGGAAGGTAAACGACTCTGGCTGAAAATGATTCATTGTTACGTCACAGGAGTGTTAGAGGTTATCTTAATTTTAACACACACACACACACACACACACACACACGTATAAAATTTCTCATTCACTAAAAAGAAAGAAAGGATTTAGAAGAAAAAAGTAGAATTCGTCACCAAATATCCCGTTTTTTTTTTTTAAATCTGAATTTTGTTTTTTAGATTCATAAAGACTAATAATAATTTTTGATCTCCGTTAAAGCTCTTTATCTCCAGAAGTTGGTTGAAGTATTTCTTATAATTTATTTTGGTTGTTTAGTGTTTTAAAACTTAGATATCATCATCATCCAACTATGACATAATATGAATTTACTGAATCGCTCTTGAGTGCTGTTCTTTAACAATGAAAATGTAATGCTTAATCAAAGTTTTTTTTTTATTGCTTTCTTTGTCGACGGGGCTTAGAGTAACTCAACTTCCTGCAGGGGGTAAGACCTTTTCCTCAAAAATGGTGTGTCTAATGGGCATCTGATGATAAGGATAGTTTTGAAGATCTGGAGGAATGTGGAGAAGCTCTTCATTGCCATTACTCCCAAGTCCACTCTGACCAAAAGAAGTAGTACCAGTTAGGGTTCCATCTATGGTTCAAAGATCTCTAAAAATTATTCCTATTCGATAGGGCTGGGTGCATCCCCACAAAAAACGACAACCAACCAAAAAACTACTACACAAAAAATATAAATATGAACGTACATTGAACAATTCTATAACCTCTAGGCACAAAATAACCCTAGACGGGTTGACATGTTATTAAAACCAATAAGGTTTTCCACTCCCTAATACAAATGGATTTAAATCATTAGTCACTGCTAGTTTGTTTTGAAATGAGAGACGATTCTAGGTAGGAAGCTTGCTTGTATCAGGCACACACAGCAGAATGGAATGGAACATCTTCAGTCCTTATTCCAACTATCTAAAATGTGGGAAAGCCAGAGTTGGTATAGAAATTTAGGTGTTGCCCTAAAATACTATTACAAGCTTATGACAAAAAATAATAAAGAAAAAAAATATTAGCAAATTTTGCAGACTGATATTCCACAATTTGAAGTGAGAGCCAAAAAAGATGAATTTCAAATCTATCAGTTACAGGAATTTTCAATGTAACATTTACTTTGAAAAGACTTACCAATGAATAACTGTATAACATGGTTCACAATATCTTCCTTATTCAATATTAGCTGTCAGCAGTAACCGTGGAAACAGCACAGAATGACAGGCACAATTATAGTGCAAATTCAAACATTATGTGTGAGAAAGATAAAACTCATTTTTAAAGGAACACTTCTTATGCTGAACATACTTTTCCAGACTTAATCTGTAAAATTCCCATTACACAATAATATTCAAGCTACATAGTTTTACCCAATATCACATCTTGGTTTAACCATATTAAACCACATGCACACACATATTGGAATAAACAAATCATAAAAACGTTTCTTTTATAAATCAAAAAGTGCTCAAAACCAGCCAGTAGAGCAGGATAAAACCTCAAATGAATTGATTCACTCTGTCAGTTTCATGTACTTAAAATAATACAATCATTTGATGAGACAAGAAAAGTCTCATCTGATGATTTTTTTTCTTTTTAAGTATGTGAAACTAGTAGTAATGACACTGTCACAGAGGGTGAGTAAACCTCATTCATTTTAGGCATGTGTACGTATATATATATATATATATATATATATATATATATATATATATATATATATATATATATATATATGCATGCCATTGCATATATGTCTAGAATTAGAAACTGTTTTAAACTTTTAGAAGCAAATTTCTTTACTAAATGCTAACTTGGCTTTAATCTTGTCCCTATCATCCATTGCCCCCAGTAGTTCTTTCAAACTACTTCCTGTGTCCTCACAGAGCTGATATAAATAAGTTCTTGCTAGTCAGCCAACACTGTCATGTCCATATGTAGGGGTCCATAGAAGAATGTCACTTATGAGTTCATCCTTGCTTCTCCTGCGGTGTACAGTTCAACTTTAATATCAAGGTTTTAAATACTAAATGATTCTTTGAGAAAATTTAATCCTGCTAACTATATGAAAGCTAATTACATTTATAGAATTTGTATATTTATAATATATTCTAAAATTCTCATAAATCTTAAAACTATTCTTTAATGATTCCAACACACAAATAAAAATAATCTTATTCCTTGAGAAACTTGATATTATTTAAATTTGAATAACTTTGAATCAAATTTTTATAGAAACAAAATTCAAGAAATAGTCTCAAACAATGAATATTCAGAGTCACTATATAACAAAGCATTTGGTAAATGTCTGAATTTCAGAGACAGTATTTTTATTATTTCACAAATTATTTAGACTAGTCTTTTCATCTTAATAACATTTCAGCCTGAATATTGAGTAAGGCTGAAAATATTTCAGTAAAAAATATGATAAAAATATTTAAAAACGAGATTACTAACAAATGATTGGTAGGAAAAGATGAATAGTGCTATTTCTTGGTATTATGTTGTAAGATTTTAAAGTGCTACATTTTTTATAAAAAAACAAAGAAAATAAAAAGATATAAAAGGTTTATAAATCTATTAATTACCAATGAATTACCAGGCAAAAAGAAAAAAAAATACAAATTACAAGTATTCACTTTTCAAAGCTTTATGAATTATCAATGTTATGTACCGTGATTATGACATGAAACGGCGTCTGATGGTGAGGTTCCAGTTCTGGAAATTCAGGGAGTGTGGAATGCTCTTCACTCCCATTACCCCTGGCTCACTGACCAGGAGAGGTAGTACAAGTTAGGGCCCCATCCATAGGTCAAATAGTTGTTTTTAAAAATTATTCATACTCGATAGGATCATATGAAAAAATTCCTAATAAGAAAGAACTAGACAATATATATATATATATATATATATATATATATATATATATGAATGTACAATTAATGTAATGCCCAAACCTCTAGATATAATCCTAAACCAGTTGACATGCTATTAAAAATCAATCAATCAAATAAATGGAATTAAAGAAGCTTACTTAAATTCTGATTTCAATAAAACTAATACAGATATTTTGTAAATATTTCTATTGTTCTTACAAAAGAAAGGTGTCCCCCCCCACAAAAAAAATGTAAGCGTGTTTATATAAATGCATTTCAACTTTTGAATATTATTATTATTGGAAATGTAGGTCGTTAAATAGTGCAGCTTTAATCAAATACCAAGAAAGTATGTCTAATTGCAGTATAAAATACAAACGTCAATAAATATCACTTGTGGTAGGAGTGAGAGGGAAGGCAGGAGATAAAAAGAAGAGAAAGTATTTTGTGCACAAGTATGTGTTGGGCCATACTTAAAATGTCAGCAATTCCATTCTTTTTAAATAGAAAAGCAGACACAGACATTTGTGGTTTTATTACTTTTGAATTAGACTTCATGTATCCCAACTATCATTCTTATACAGATTTTATCAAAAGGGTGTCAAACCTGAATAAGAAACAACACACACAATATATAAAAAATACTAAAATTATCAGTATTTTTCACACTTTTCCAGTTCACTGCAGACACCAATTAGGTATCACCACATCCTAAGGATTGTTTCTAGCACAAAAGATTAAAATTACCAGGTGTTACCCAAGTGGCAAATATGCATTAACAGTTTTTAAATTTTGTTACCTTTAAATAACTTAGAGCTAGTTGTTATGTAATTCTTTTTGCATGTAATTACTAGCTGAAGTACCAGTCTACATGAAGTAAAAAGTGAAAACTTAGAATGCAGCTGGTTATAACATCACGAAAGCAATTCCTTAGTACCATTTGTGATACAATAAGTGCCGTTTCCATCAGTCTAGACTAAAAAATCCTTGTTCTTAGACACTGATAGTATCTTTAAACACTTTATTTTTAATATATTTTTCAGTATTGATTAAAACCAAGATACCATGTACAAGGTTCATACAGAATGAATTTTTCAGAAATTTAAAGATTATAGTCATGACTCCTTACTCAATGTAGAGAGGTAATTCAGGTAGTTAAACTTTATAAGGACTGTTCTTGACTTGCTTCATGGCTTCAGGCTGAGTAATAGTCTAATGATAAAATTACCTTAAATTACTTTTCCATAAATACAAGTACATTTTTTTCAATTTGAGTAATTATATTGAATATGAAACAGCTATATATATATATATATATATATATATATATATATATATATATATACACACATACATACATACATACACACGCACAATGATATTACACAATTATTGCAGGCAAAATAAGCAGCATAGTTTTTTAAATTTTGAAATGAACATTTCTTCTTTTTTTATCAAAGATTTTTTTATGAAAAAATGTCATATGACTTTAATGAAGACATTTTGTGATTTTATACAGTGGACTGTAACCAAAAAATCCTTTCACTATCAAGAAACACAACTTAAAAACCAAGGAATAATTGGAAATATCATACATAAATATACCAGCAGAATATCCTATTGCTGTATAGAACAAAAGAACAAATTCAATAATTGAATTAATCCATTATTACACACACACAAAGAAAGAGGAAAAACAAAAGCAAACACACACACACACACACACTTCAGAAATGAAATTTTAGATATGGTAATTCTTTTTAAATATAGTAATAAAATCTTTTCAACAATTGCCCACACCACTTCAGTGATAAAAAGTTTGATTTAAAAAGTCATGGTTTTTATCAGTTTCAAGACTGAAAATAACATAAGTTGAATAACTTGGCATTTTAATTTTAAATACTTTCAACAAAAAAGTTATTCATTACAATTTGATTTTTAAAGCTGAATATGCAAAACCCATAAAGTTCACTAAGATTTGAGTCATTCTGTTAAATGTAAATGACAACTCTCTAAAAGGACATCTTATTGACATCACTTTTTTGTAATATGGACATACAAAGACAACTCTCTCTCTCTCTTATATATATATATATATATATATATATATATATACATACACACCATTTTCTCATTTTTCTGTCTGATGATTGTGCACATCACACAAAACTTAAAGTAATAGACTTTGTGATCATAATTTGACATTTTTCTTGGTTGTATACTTGTTCTGTTGTATTTTCTGGCACCAAGCTTTTTTTTGCAAACTTTTATCTATCTATATATATATATAGTGTGTGTGTGTGTGTGTGTGCAGTTAGTGATGCTCACTGTTACACACCAATCTAGATTAATAAAAAAGCATATACTTTTAAAGTCTATTTTGAATACAGTTTCATAATGAAAGATTTTTAGTTAGTGTGATTGAATCCTTCAAAAAGGAGTTGAAATGTTTTAATGCAAAAGTTATCAGCTCAGAAAATGAAATCAGAGTGGCAAGTTCAAAGTCTATTTGCACTTACTTTTCAGTAATGGTTTAAAAAAAAAAAAAAAAAAAAAAAAAAAAAAAATGCATGAATCCATCTCTTCTCTTAGCTATAGATAAAATAGTAGAACAGAATGGGCTCTCTAATCTTAGTAGACAACTAGTCAAGGAGAAAGACAAATCTGAATTTAAAACAAGCTGTGACAGCTTTAGCAAGCTAGCAAGTGGCTAAACATTGTTTAAGAAAACCAAATAAGAAAATGGCAAATCGCTTATTTCATCTCACCATAACATGTTACCCGTAGAAATGACTAGACCAAAAAAAAACCCAACTATGTTCAGAGTTGTAATTCATTGTAACAAGAGAATTACTAATTAAAATTGTGTTAATTTATAATCACATTTGGCAATACTGATGAATAGGATTGTCAAACTGAGTTGAAAGTCTGACTGAAGTTGTTTCCTAGATTTTTTTACATTTATTTCACTAGCCATGAATAAAATAGATTATATATGTAAACACATGATACGCTATAAAAATTCTTAGCAAGGTAATCAAATAGGAAAGGCATCACTATTTTGTATTATGTAATTGATGTACTGGTCAGGCTAATGAGGTCATCGAGAAAGATTATAGTGGAAACTATCATCCTTTTTAGAACAGCCTGGTAAGAACAACTTTTATGTAAAGTGTTTCATATTTAATGATATCAAATCATATGATATCATGATATTATTTTTCATATGAAAAATAAAAAAAGTAACTTTAAGGAAAAATGGAAGTTACCATAGAGGTTTACTTATAAAACAATTTTCTGATATTTTTCTTCATATCTTTTGAGTCTGAAAGAGTTAAATCTTAGCAAATAAAATGATTCCAAACAATTGATTCATGATAAGAGTAACTGAGTTTATTAAATTTTATTATTTCATTAAGTTTTATATTTAAATATTTCTTTTGAATACTTAAACATTATTGAACATTCTTTTGAAATTTTTCTAGAACACATTTTGGTGTTGAGTTGTGATAGACTTTAAACATAAATTTCAAATGAGCAGCTAATTTGATTTAATAAACATTTAATATTTTTCTATGCAGCATTAAAGACTGAGAGTAGAAGCCTTTGATAGTGGGTAGAGTGTTTGCCAATGGGCCAGGAAACCAGGGTTCAATCCCAGGTTGGGTCATACCAAAGACTTTTAAAATGGTTTTTGATACCTCCTTGCTTAACACTCAGCATTATAAGGTACATATCAAGGGTAAAGTGGAGCAATCCAGGGAAAGGAGTAGCAACCTCCTCTACACTTCGGTGTAGTAGCTATTGAAAAGGGAGCCTTCAGGTCGTCCTTGACTAAGGTCAGCAACTTTACTTACATTTCTGTAAACTGTGTAGTGTACTTAATTCTATTAAGAGTTGACAAAGAAAAGAGTAGGTTAATGAGCATTTGAGAAAACCACTCTCCTCTAATTATTTAACCTGCTCATGTGGTAATTGCAATAGACAGTCATCTCCCCCAAACCAATCTGGTCAAGAATTTGATAATTTTGATTTGCCTCAAATTAACTTTGTTAGTTGTGTTTTATGGTATATCATCCCTTATAGGTTATTTAATGCCAAATTTTGTTTATACATATATTAAATATCTATGATTTGTAAACGAATAGTTTGTAGGCAACATTATTTTTAAAAGAGGCAGAGCTCATTTGTTTGCACACAGTTAAATGGTTTCAAGTATTGCCATTTAACACTAATAGTTCTATTTGCACACATTTGAATAGTTTCAAGTATTGCTATTTAACATTAAAATTTTATTTATCAAAGATTTCTATCTGATTTAATAATAATCATTTGTTTGCACACAGTTAAATTGTTTCAAGTATTGCTATTTAATAATTCAATTTAACATCAGTCATTTGTTTGCATAACTGGCACATTGGCCTAGATAGAGTCTTTGCCAATGGTACAGGAGACCAGGGTTCAATCCCAGGTTGGGTCATACCAAAGACTTTAAAAATGGTATTTGATACCTCTTTGCTTAACACTCAGCATTATAAGGTATGTATCAAGGGTAAAATGGAGCAATCCAGGAAAAGGACTAGCACCCTCCCCTACACCTCAGTGTAGTAGCTATTGAAAAGGGAGCCTTCAAGTCACCCTTGACTACAGTCACCAACTTTTTAAACTTAAATGATTAGATATTTCTTTTTGACCCATAGATGGAACCCTAACAGGTTCTACTACTCCAGTAGAGAGTGGATCTGGGAGTAATAGCAATGAAGTGGTACTCTACATTTCCCAAAGCTCCAGAATTGGAGCCTCGCCATTAGATGCAGTTTAGAGTCATATCCAGGACACACATTGGGCAGAGAGAGAGTCTTAACTGCAGAGATGCAGTTGTTGTATTCTACCACCCCATGCTACTAGGCTGTGCAAATTAAGATAAGTGACCTCATGTTGCAAATTTGTCAAAGAAAAAGATGACAAATCTAAAACAAAGACAAAACCTAGTAGTCAGTCTTGTAAGTTCTTGCAAAAATCCCCAGGACTTAAATGGCATAAAAAAAACCAAACAATCTTTTAATGCAACTCACTTTCTCTCAAGAAAGTTTACATCAATTTTTTTTTCTTTACACATATACTAGTAAATTCAACATTAAATTTAACAGCCAACAGGAATTTTGGGCAGGAGAGTCTAGTTCCTAACTGACGATGAACTGAAGAAATAAAGAAAAGATAAATACTTACTTGTTTAAATATCACGAAATGTATTTGCCAAATATTAAATCACAATGTCAAATCCATAAGGTAAAGAAGTGGCCCGACCACTGAAAAAAAATAAATAATGGTCATTATTAGAAAAAAAGAAAAGCGGTGAGTCTTTAAAAATAAACACTATGGAAACTATAACTTTTTTGATAGTTACACTCATTGAAGAAACAGTTTCCGAGTGTTTCATAGTGCCTAACAGAATACTGAGACTAAAAGCTATAAACTGTTACAGTTCAAACAATTCCAGCCCCCAACAAACAGATTGAGCCAATAAAAACAAAAACATTTCTTAGGAGCCTAACCTAAGAGTATTTAAAGAACCCATTTCTTCAGTTAAAGTAGTTATTTCAACTTTAGACAAGTAGATAAAAAAAATCTTCTTGAAAATGTGACTGGTTCTCTCTGCTCCAACCTACAATTTTTATAAGAGGGGAAAAAAAGCTGCCTGTACAAGAAAAACTAGTAAGCAAAATTTTACACTAACATAGATAAACCATAAAATTATGAAACTCTTTATAAAAAAAAAAAAAAATTTTTTGTTCAACACTTGGTGAGTACTCCAGTTCATCTCAGTATAGCTAGAAAAATTAACCTCTTGAGCAATACTGGCAAGGTCTTTGGGACTGATTAATAAGCATGTTATGAAACATTAAAACAAAGCTAGTCTTTTAAGCAATTTGCAGTATGGGTTTCAATGCCTTATTTACTGCTGACATTGCAGCTTTAAGGCTTGAAACATTGCTTTGGATATATATATATATATATATATCTAAGGTTTTTGACTGGATATGATACAAAGAACTTCAAGTTCTCCAGTTATATGAGGTGCATACGATAAGTTTCCAGACTTTTTTCAGATGGGCATTTAAAATTGTCGTAGACTCTTGAAAATTCACTATGTTATTGCTATACATCTTATGAGATGACTGACCAATATTTATGATTTCAGGTTCAAAGGAACAGCTACAGCAGCAATTGGAATACATCCTACTAAAGCCTGATTGTCACAGCTGGTGAATTTCAAAAATGCAATCTGGATGTGAGGAAGAATGATATGAAATAAAATTCTGTTTTAAACTTGGAAAAAATGCCATAGAAACATATGGATTGCTTCAACCTGCTTTTGGACCATCTTGCATGAATTGAGCATCAGCTTTTGAGTGGCATAAGAGATTCAAGGAAGGCAGGGAGTCTGTGAGGGATGATGAGAGGTGTGGGAAGAGTAAGGAAGTCAATACACCAGAGTTGATTGGCCAAACGGTTAGGGTTACTATGTTGAGGTTTTAAGGGAGTTCAGGAAGAAATTCCGTCGGAAGAGGCCAGCACATTTCAAATTGGGTCAGTGGCATTTCCACCAGGACAATGCACCAGTCCACAACTCCATCCTTGTCACAGACTATTTAACCAAGATGGGCATCAAGACAGTTCCTCAGCTTCCCTATAGTCCAGACCTTGCTCCCTGTGACTTTTGGTTATTCTCTAAGCTCAGAGGCTGTTGTTATGAGAGAATTGAGGAGATGAAAGAGGCTGTGACGAAGGTCATTGACACGCTCACAAAAGAGGACTTCCATGGGGCCTTGCAGAAGTTGTTGGCACGGTACAATGTGCATTGCAGCCAGAGGAGATTACTTCGAAGGGACTAGAGTTTCATGTGTGTACTATCAATAAAAGTGCTCATACGAAAAAAATCTGGAAACTTATCGTATGCACCACGTAATATAATTGGAAGAGTTTACTTCACCATCAATTCCTTTCTTTTTGATAGATTCATGAAAGATGCAGTCTTTCAAATCTATGAGATTAATATAGAAGTTCTTATTTTCATTAGCAACCTAGCATACAGTTAGGAAATGGCAGGCAGAGTTCAAATCCTGGATGATACTGTTTGTATTTCCCTTTATACAAATGCCCTTGGAAAAGTATGAATCCATATATTCTACCCTCAACTATTGGCAAATACGAGCAGAGTTCTTTAGCTTTGATTAGACAACCAGTCTAGGAAAAAGAAAACTGAATTCAAACCAGCCTTACTCCACTTAAAAAGTGACATTGTGTCACATCCTATTAGTGGAGGAGTGGTTGGATAAATATCTATTGATCACATGCTCAGGTCATTTGTCAACATCTTTGTTGATAAGCTTTATCATGTGACTTAAGTAATTTTTAACATCTGGATGTAGTTTCTAGTCTATAAGTTGATCTTTACTTGACTATGCAATAGTAGAAGATTAAGTTGTTATCATTCCATTACCATCAGATATCCAAGCTATTCTAATAAATGGAACTAGAGTTAAAAAAAAAAAAAAAAAAAAGAAAAAAAAAATTGACAGCTTTGGTTTGGTTTCTTTTGTTTAATGGCATATCAACCTTTGTAGGTTATTTAATGCCGAAACCAGTCATCGAGAACAGCAAAAAAAAAAAAAAAAAAAAAAAAAAAATGCTTCATCATCTCAGGATTCTCCAATTTGAGGAATCTCAGGCACCAAATGTTAAACTTAATCCTGCCAAGTAGGTATTGTCGTGGGAGGGAGGGGCACTCTCCACATGAGATTCATGTTCTATTCCAAAAAGTATATTTCCTAGAACATCTGCATTGTGGAACCAACTCATTCATGAATGATTTCTTCTTGGCTACAACTTTAGACTGTTTAAGTCCAGAGTTAATAAGGACTATATCTTGTCTTAGTTTGTATTTCTGCTTTTTTATTCTTTTGTCACCCTCACCCTATATGTCATTTTGTAACATTACCTGTAGAGCCAACTGACCTTGTTTAGAGTGACGGTATATTAAAAAAAACAAAAAAAACCCCAAAAAAACCCCGGTCTGTTTCAGTATTACTTTCAATAATTTCTGCATATACCTAAAGGGATTTATTGTAAAAAGCTACATTTTTATATAACTGGTTTGTTCCATCTAATAAAATTTTTAAGAAGCCAGTATTTATACATTATCTTTTTGATACATAAGGACAAGCAATGAAGGCTACAAACTGCTGTTTTTTCACAACTAGAGGTACATTATAAATTATGCAAGGCCTTAAAAACGTGGATATTAAGCAAAGAAATTCTTTTATAATAAAAGGTAAAACTCTGTTGTGCACCCCCCCCCAAAAAAAACAACAACAACATACAATAATACAGTGAGTAATGGATTTTTTTTAAATTTAAAAACCTTGCCGACATATGTAAGTAATACCAGACCAGGTTCAGCTCTGATATTTAAATGAATAAGCCAAAACTTGGTGGTTAAAATAAAATAAATAAAAATAAAAATGAAAATGAATTAGTTCAAATCCAAAAAAATCTTGAAACAATGTAATATGGATCTTTCTCCACATTGTTAAATTTGCAAACAAAAATAATAGTTAGATGGGGCATTAGAAATTTACCGGATTGAAGTATTGGGTTTAAATGAGTAGTTGGCGCCACTACAATGTTGTTGCCAAAGCTAAGAGATGAAACCATAAAAGTTTTTAGTTAATTAAAACTTTAAAAAAAGTGTAAGAATCCTTTGGAAGATGGATTGAAGAGGGAAAACCGTTAAGAAAAAAAGACAAAAAACAAAGCATATTGTCACCAAACCATTATTAACTAATTCAAAAGTACAGGAACATGCTATTTTTTTCTTTTTGTTCATCGAAAATAGTTTTCCTGCACTAATTAGTCGTTAATCTTTTACCATAATTATTTATGTATAACACGCACCCCTAACTTTAGACGATACAATCTTGTTTAGACTATAGATATAACTTACTTTCGATTTTCCTGTCCCGAATATAAGACATATAGCTAAAAGAAAGTTAATTATATAGTTCTTGTTAGACAAAAAAAAAAAAGGGGGGGGGTCTTAAATACAAATAATTACTGTAAATATTTTCCAGTTGGTTAATGGCCCTCAAACAAGTGTCGGTGAAGAAAAAAAAGTATTTCTTTCCAGCTTTTTTTTTTTTTTTTGCCTAAAACATGTTAAGCCAAGTTTTGCAACAAAACGTATCTCTCTCTCTCTCTCTATATATATATATATATATATAATCCTAAATTATTTGTACTGTCATTTCTTGAACATTTTCTTTTAAGTTTAAAAAAAAGTGAAGAATGATAGGACTAGAGAGACGAAAAAGTAATTTTTTATTATTATATGTCTCAAGCACCAACTTGAAAATTATGGTTTTACGTTTTAACTGAATTTGGGTTAAATTTGAGTTAGATGAAAGTTAATCACTGATGTTTTTTTTTTTTCAAGATGGACTTTACTGTTTATTTAAAATCCAATCTTCAACCCTTAAATTTCAGTTATTCGTTTACAAACAGTTTAAAATGAGAACATTCAAAGTTTTTTTCTCCCTTCCAATTGTACTAAAGAAAAAAATCCCATTTCTATAAGTGTACTGCTTAAAAGAAAAAAAAATCCTTATTTCAAAAGACAGATGAAAAATTTTGTAAGTAAAAATAACTGATGTCCTTTTTCGTTGCTATAAAGTACAACGTGTGATTATCTGATAATTCACCAAATGTCTGTCCATACAGCTATGGATCTATTTTTTTCCCCCGATTTTTAAACCAAGTTTCAGAGATTGTTAATATGCTTTGCAAAATTTTTAACTGAATTAGGAAATCGGGTTCAAATTGTTGGTGTTTGGTTTAATTTTGTTTTTTTGGGGTGGGAGTGTTTTTTCACATCTGACTTTCACTATCTTGTAAATGTGTATTTAACTTGCAACACTTACCCACGTCCTAAGTAAACAGCTATGAGAAGCAGATGTCTTTTTCTTACCTATATACACTTAGAATCTCTCTGTTGCAGCTAAGTATCGAACTACTAAGAATGAATTCCTTTTATCTCAACGGTTAAAAAATGCTTAGAAACCCAATTCTTAACAAGTTAGATTACAAGTCTAGAAAATAATAAAATTAAATATTCATTATATTTATAAATTTTTAGGGAATTACTAATGTATCTTATATCTTCGAACGAACCATTCTACCATACAAGTTCTGTGTAAACAAATTAAATGACTTATAGTAAATAAACAATAAAAAAACCCAAATAAAACGTCCTTTGAATACAAAAATTTCCAAAACTTTAGTAAAAACGACTACATCTTTTATTTTTAACTAGTTACAATCTTATGTATATAGTTTTCTTCCTTTTACCAGTTTCATGTTTAACATAAAACTCAATAAATCACACTAAGGAACTTGATGTCACTGTGTTTCCAGTAAAATCCAAAAAATGAGAGGGGTGTGAATTTTTTAACCATCAATTAAAATTAAACACGATATTAAAAAGGTATAAATTGCTGTTAAAAAAATTAAAACAAATTTGATAACCTTATTTTTTCGGCTAAACATTATTTAAATGTTCATAATTACTTACCTAAATACAAGAATTTCACTTCAATCGTAGAACTAAAGAACTAACCATTACAAAAATATCTCGAAATAGGTGTACAAAACAAGTAAAAATGCCATTGTTGTTGATAACAAAAAGCCGTCCATGTGGTTGATTGTTATTGTTCAGGGTTAATTTACAGGTGCAAGGGGAAAGACTTCCCTTCTTAAAAATAGGTCATCAATAAAAACGGCGTGCACTCGAAATAGCAGTTATTTCAAAACATGTTAATGATTAAAGAAAAATCATGGTTTATTGAACTAATGACATTTTTCAAACCGACTCTTGATGCATTTACTATAGGGTCTATGGTTGGTTTGTTTCGTTAAAATTTCAAATATTACTTCGGAGAAAAAAAATTGCAAAATAATGTCTTATTTTGCGAGAAGTCTTAGGAACTGCATGTTACTAGAACCAAAATTATTCTAAAAAGCTAAATTACAATTTTCTGAATAATGATAATTAAATTTAAGCTTGGTACTTTTCGGACAGTGAGGTTCTTTCTAAAATGTGAGGTGTTCTATTTTCATAAATTAAATAGTTTTGTTCAAGTGTGACGGTTTTGTACAAAATTATAATGTTAAAACAAACGCTTTTTCCCCGCTATCCTCTCCGCCACGAGCAGGATGCAACATGAAGTCAAATTTTTGGTGCTCAAATGCACGGTTGGAGGCAGTGCTAAAAATTTTGGTCGCCGTCGGCATTCTTCCCATCTTTGGAAAATAGAGAGCGCCTCAGGTACCACGCATTTAACTTGACCCTTACCCTTTTAGATGAAAAGGTAGCTGCCGTCTGAAAGGACTAGTATAATACTTATACCGATTCCAGAGAGAAATGCTAAACTAAATAATTTCATTTTTGACTGGAACTATACTATGTATATAGCCAACTCCTTTGCTACAAGCAGCAAGTTAATTTTTCAGCGGTGTAGAGCCTGTCTGAATTTAGAGTTTTCCTTCTTATAGAACAGTTGCTGTACAAAAGCAAAAAATTCCGGTCTTCCCTACTATTTACCCAATGGATTCATGCCTTTCCCCAAGGACAATGGTGCAAACTATGTTGGTATAAAAATAAAATGATTCTTGTATTTATAACATTTTTATTTATAGTTATTTAAAAAGAATTATCATGAGACAAATTGTTATTTTCCTGATTAAAAAGCCTTCATCAGCAAATGACATGCTTATGTAACCAACGATCTAAGAATTTATTAGATATAATCATGCTGAAACTTTTATTCGTTCGAATTATTACATCGTTACAGTAAAAAATGCAGGAGGTGGCAACAATAATGATCGTTAGATTTTATGTAATAGGCTGAGTCAAAAGTTTTGCAATATTTTGGGACGCATATATCGTGTGACCGACGGAGTTCAAGCTGTGGTAAGTACTAAATGTGATCAGTAATATGGTGGTGGTTGGGTGCGCTAACACGTTGTGCGTTGCTACATTCCGTGTATGATTTGAAAATAGCACATAAGAACGCGCAACGTAGTCTAATTTGGAAACATGTTTCAGGAGTTTAAACTGGTCCATAACGCCATGGAAGTCACCAAAAACACTTGTTATGCTAAAGATTACAGTAACCAAATGGTTAAAGAAATTTTGCTTGGATTGAAAGAACCTTGACGAGCAGGCAATGTCAGATAAGCCTAAAACCGTAAATTTCAAGGCTGTACTCAAAACCATTGAGGCAAATCCAGCATGCTAGGCATCCCAAAGTCCAGAATGGTTTGTCACCTTCACAACTACAGCAAAAGCATTCGAAGCTGCCGAATTGTACCTCACATTACAAAAACATTGTAAAACTTTTGATTCAACCAAATATTTACCTAACCACTCCTCCACGAGCAGGATGTGGCACAAAGTCAACTTTTAAGAAGAGTACCATTGGTTCGAATTTAGAGTTTTCTTTCTCCTACACTGGTTGTTTAACCAAGGTTAAAGAATCCAGTCTGTCCTACTATTTTTCCATAGCTGCGAAGGAGAAGAACATATGGTTTTATACCTTTCCCAAGAGTATTAGCGCAAAGTGAAAAGTCCAGAATTTGAACTTGGGTCACTGATTCTACTTCCCACGCGGATAACCGTTTTACTAAGTTCTGACCATATTTGAATCTGGTCTCTCTTAATAAATATGCAAGAGCTAATCTGTTCTTATCACTGGCTACTGACTTTGCCACCATCCCATTTAGTAATCTTCAACATTAATAAGCTAAATAATTGTTTATAGGGAAACATTTTCATGATCAAACACCAAATTTTGTAATTTTATAAGTAAAAAATGAGCAAATTTCAACATTCAATTTGAATATTGTGCATTGAGAAAAAAAAACAAACAACTTATTTTTAATTGCTATTAAAAAAAAGCAATGGCCTACATTGTATTTCTGTTTGTCATAGTGATAAATAGATTTTCCTTCTATTTATTCATACAAATTATTTTTTAATGAGTGAATAATGATTACTTTCGCAATCATACAGAATATATAACATAAGACACACAACTCTAATAACTAATATCTCCTAAGTTTAAAGTATCAATGTAATTATAGAACATTTAAAACAAATTATGTCTCATTTTCATGAACTCAAATGTCTATCTTTGGTTTTCTAAACTTATAGTTATTGAGCTAGTTGAATACACACTGCAATTTAATTTGGTTTTGTGTTAAGGTGTCAGTATAGGAACTCAACTGATTGCCATACTAAAAAAGGGAAGACTGGAAAAGTTGTAATTTTTGTATCTGTATTTTTGCATTCATAAACTAATCAGTGCATTCGCGCTATTTTTAAAATTTCGAGCCTACCTAAATAGTATAAATAAACAAAGAAGTAAATAATTTTTTCAGTTAGTATGGAATTGTCTATACTTACTCAAGTAACAGTAAGTAATGAATTATTACTAACTTGAATACCTTTCGATTTAGTTCTTTTGAGTGAAAATCTATATTCTTTGCTTTCAAGTGTGCACTTCATTCCAACTAATTTAATTTTTCTTAAATTAAACAAATGTTATTTATATTTGCGTATTTTTTTTTTTGTCCTTTGCTAAATATAATAACAGCAGCAGTTTACATACATATTCTTTAAGGCATACATTTTTTTTCTCTCACATTGTGACAACAGAATTATTATACGCACGAAATATGTCTTTATTTTTAAGCTAATAATTACTGCTATACATCATTACATGAACCTTAACTGCATCTATGAAAACTATCTGCGTTCTGACTAATTTTATCGTTGCTTACAGGAAAAAAAAAATTTGTACTTTGTTTTTTCAGTTTTCTTCTTTATCTGCTACATGAGTATATTGTGACTTTGAAGCAATCTAGTGCTCTAATTGAGTGCAGAATATCAATAAAAGAAATGCGGAGCTAGTGTATTCTTTTTGCCTTTTTGATCGAACAATTTTTACTTAAAATTTTTTAGGGACATTCGTTATTTACAAAGGGTGAAAAATATTTAGAAATGAAAATTACTTTATGGCTTTATTCAAAGTCCGCTATAGAAAGCGGGAGGAGGGGGGATGAATTTCAACATCAGCTCTGTATTAGCAATCAAAAAGATAATAATGGTTGATTGAATAGTGATAGTATTTAAAAACATACATATCTTGTGCCAAATAGATATTTACCAAGCTTAACTTAGACGTAGTACAAAGCCAGAAGTATGTGGCATCCAGTGAGAATCGAAATCAATAATGCCCTGCTAATCAAAATTGCGAAACATTACACTACGTGAGATATCCTATTTTGAGCCAAATAATTTGGAATACTAAATTTGATAAATTTTACTTAAAGCGGGTTATAAAAAAAAAAAATTGCAGTTAATTTAAAACAAACAAACAAAAAAACTATTAATAGTTTCCTCCCGCAAACAAGTCTCCCCATCTCCAACTACATAATTCACAAATCAAAAATTTAAATAAAAAATTATGTGGATGAAATTTTTGAGTACATTTGTTTCATGACTGTCACGAAATTAAAAGAAGTTAAGAGTTTTTTTTTCTTTTTAACTTTCTGAAAGTTTTATTTCGTTATTGCCACCACTTGATTTAAGTTCACATAAGAAAATCTTTGTTTAATTTTTCATTTTAACCTTATTTTTATCATTTGTGAGTTTTCGTAATTTCTCTCTTAGTTACAAATGTTTAAACTTATTACAATCTGATCAGATAAATAATCGCATTAACACTAAAACAAAGATAAATAAAAGGCAGTGTGCAACGATAAAAAAAAGAAAAAAAAAGGAGAATAAGCCGGAGAAGGGAAAACAGAATATTTTCCAGTTAAGAATTTAATATATTTTCCTTGAAATTACAAGACAGATATTTAAAATTGATCGTTTTTAGGAGCGTGGGTCGGATTTTTGAAATGTAAGAAAACTCATTTACTATGCAGAGTGATGACCGGTGACGATAGTGACTGACCCTTCCAAACAACACGTGAGAAGTAGCAGTCATCAAACTATGATGATAACCACTGCACAAGACAATTTAACAAGCTGTGGTTTCTTTTAAGCGGGATTTAAAATGTGAGACATTGTTTAAGAATAAATACAATAAACATTGATGATTGTTAACAAGAATTGATTCCGAGAAAGCCTGGTTTGTTCGTCCAACTATTTTTTAGAAATTTAGTCGCCTCTATTTTTCTGTGTATGGATTTTAGATTTATTAAAAAAAAAAAAGTCTAAACATAGACACCAGAAAAGATTTAAAAAAAAAAAAAAAAAAAAAAAATTGTAAAGACTTTTTTCCCAAAGAAATTTTAATTATTTATTTTTTATTTAGCACAATTATTTTGTTTTAATTAGTTTATGATGATGCAGATCACGACTACTTTTTGTACGGAAAAAGAAAGAAGAAATTAAATGTAGCATGTATTTTATTCATGTAGTGTAAAAGCAAAACTACCGTCAGTCCAGATTTTTTACAAATTACATAAAGTTTAAAGTTGATACGATGACGCAATTGAGTTTTTCGTAGATGACCATACGACGATAACGACGACAGGCTTGATTTCATAATCAAGTTGGACGAAACATACGGCGTTTTCTTAGTATTCTTTTTATGCCTTGACTTTTTGATTTTTGTTTTTTCTCCACGTCCAAATAGGTAAAAATATGACAATATCAGACAGCATATACAAGAACCATCTCGATATGAAAGAATTCCATGGAGGAGGGGGACACCGAAATAGAAACAATCTGAGAAAACAATTCATCATCATAATCATTATTATCAGAATGGGTTGGGAATGAGTGAGGAAGGATTTAGGGTCTCGTGCTGCGACAGACCACAAGAACACGTGAACCAAGGAAGAAACGGGTGGAGGTGGATAGAGAAAGAATTATGTCATAATTGTGACAATAAAGCAAAAATATGTATACATCGATAATATGTAAATTGGATTGGGAAAGAAAAAAAATTAGAATGTCCGATTTTGCAAGAAACCGGCTTTACCGGCTTAAACAAGCGGCAATTCTATCTATATGATGGTATTGAAAACTCGTGAAATATGTTACCATTTTTAAAGCAGTTTCTCAACGGAATATATATATATATATATATATATATATATATATATATATATATAAAGGATATGACTGCATGTCACTAGTGAAAATTTAAACGGTTTCTTTTAGATACGTAAAGTCGAAAGGGTAAATGCTTTTGCAATTTTTGGCGAAGACGAGAATAGTTTAAAGCATTCTCAATTTTTAACCAATAATTCACATTATTTATTCGGGAAGTTCCCCCACCCCACCTTTCTTTTTTGCTTGTTTAAATTTTCTTGCCAGACGCTGCTGAAGTGGTGGAAAAAATCTTCTAGCAAAATCATTAGTTTAATTCCAAGTAGCTTTTTAAGAAGATAACTGATTTTTTTCAGGAAAAAATAAATCTTTCCTTTACCTATTTTTTTTTATATTTAAAATACAAACGATGCATAAAAGAGGAACAGTAAATAAACACAACTGGTTTCTTCTTCCAGCTGATAGGGGAAAAAAATCTTGTTGGTTAGATATGTAATTTTAAAAATAAAAAAAAAGGCACGAACTCGCTTTCTCCTGCCTCCCAATAAAATAAATTCAAAAAGGAAAAGGAGAAAAAAAATCTTTTAATTTTCCAGAATTAGAGGGACACGCAATTTAAAAAAAATATCACAAAAAATAAATAAATAAAAAATAGTAATAATTTACTTATTTGCGCGCGTGTACACACACAAAAGAAAATCAGTGTAAAAACCCTAAAGAAAAAAAAAAAAAAAAGACTCAAGCAAAAAACAACAACAACAAAACAGTTAACAATTGAGAATAAAATATACTACACAAAATACCAAAGAATGCAACAAGAAAATGTATAAGATTTTTTTCTTCTTTCCTTCTAAAACGAAAGATCAAATTTGCGGCAAGGAAAAGAGCAGAGAGAGAAAGTAAAACAACAAAAACGAATCTTCCTATTAATTTTTAAGAGCAAATCCATTTCGATCATTTCTTCATTTTCTATGGAAACCTACCTAAATCATAACAGAGGAACGGCTGAGGTACGCTGTGATATACAATGCATGTAATAGCAAATAAAAAGAAACACCTTCATTTTTACTTCATTCATTCTTCCTTCATCTCATATGTCAAATTCTGGATTTCACATTGGATAATAATCGTAACGTTAAATCGGACATGTGCTAAAAACGTCAAATGATTACGGATTTCAGATTATTAACATGTTGCTATGAAAAATCCAAAGAAAATGCGTATTCTGAAAAATAAAACGTACCTTTATCCATGCAGCTTTTTTTAAGCATCATGATGACTGCAGCAATTCAGCTACAGTTGTACATGTTTGGTTATAGGGAGTCGAACACAACTGTCAAGGGAGATAACTCGTTTACACGCGCACTTGCTTTAAAATAGTGAGGTATCTTAACCGCGCAATTTGATAGCATTACATTTGTAAGACGAGTAAATCAATCAGGTTTTCATTTAATTCTTTAATCTCTTTTAGTTTTATATACTTAAAATTTATTTTTTTTTTAGTTGTACATGAAATATACAATCTTTTAAGCTCGACCAAGGTCTTAATGTTTTCCAATATTTGCTTTAAAAAAAAGAATCTGAAATAAATAAGTTAATTAATAATACATTGATTAAATTACAGAATTTAATACTTTATCTATATTAGCACGCGTTATTTATTTATTCTTAGTCAAAAGATATCTTCCGGTAATACAGATTAAAGTGTTACCATAAAATAACAACAACTGTCAATTCATTTTGTGCTGTGATGTATATGGGTGTGAAGTACACTTAATTTTAAATCCTAAGGGATTACTTATGCTCATTTCCGAAGGTTCTCCCGGTGAAAATCTTCATTTATCCGAGGTTATTAAAACAGATTATTAGCTAGGTTTTCAATGCTTGAATTACATTATTTTTTTTTTTTTATCACGTTTCTAATTGATTTTGGAATATTTCCTATCGATCTTTTTTAACCAGATTAGTAGGTTAAAAATATCGAAAGAAAAAAAAAATCAATAAATAAAAACGACGACAACAACAAAACAAGATTTTAGATCCACAGGAAAAAATATATTTAATCTTTTTTTTAAAGAATTTTTAATTTAATTTTTTTAAAAATATTTCAAGTTGAAGGATTATCTTCATTATCACACATACTTTTTAAAATTATTTATTCTGAACGGCAGTTTAACCTTATTAAAAAAAAACAAAAAACAAACAAACAAAACAAAAAACCAATTGTTAGTGCAAGAATTCAGAATGAAACCCGAATTCACATCCCATCTCGTCTCTCGAGAAATACGACTTTGAGTCTTGTGAGAAGTTACTTCGTTTCAGATTCTTGCACAGTTTAACTTAACTATCAAAGAATAAATCGGTTTAAAAAATGAAAGAAACTCATCAAAACTCCTCATTTTTATCAGTAACATTTTACTCCGAAAATCTCAAAATATGCACTTTTCTCTGACTCCCTCTATAAAAACACGAATGTTATCATTTCGGTTCAATATATATATATATATATATATATATATATATATGTGTGTGTGTGTAGAATAAAAAGAAAAAGAGATTTTTTAAACACGCATACGACAAAATTTTAAAGGATTACATGTCCATTTCGAAAATGTAATAAATTCACAAAAACAGAATAGTACCTTTTTAAAAAGATCAATCACATGACTTTATTATTTAAAATATAAGTTACACTATATTGACAACAATATACCTATTCTATTCAACAGTTTAAAATTAATAAATTAATCTTAAAAAAGGATAATATCATACACCTTTAGCATAATTGAAATACAGTTTTAAAAAGATTTAAAAAGGAAAATGTATTTTAAATTTGCTATATTAATTTTAATTGATTTTTTTCCGCCTCAGAAATAAAGTAGAAACTATTTTATTCTTTTATATATTTTATCGTAAACGGATACTTGAAAAAAAAAAGATTTTCATTACGATAATAATATGGATAATACTAATATTAACCCTAGGGAAAATTCACTTACTACTGGCACAAATAAATAAATAAATAAATAAATAAAATAAAATAAAAAGGTCTCTTAGATTCTGAACCTAGTCGATTTCAAAATTGGTGACCCTTAATTACAAGAAGAGTTAGTTGCCTCCCTTCTAAAAGTCGTCTTTGCATCCCTAAACAATTTAGACATTAGACAGAAGAAACAGTTTATCAAACCAACAATATTTAACGTTTATATATTTATATATATATATATGGAAATCCAGAATAAAACAATAATGACGTTCCATACATATATTCAAAACAAACGAAATATCTTGATTTATAAATACAAAAAGTTGGTGTTGTTTTTGGTCTATCTGTCGTCTGTCTTCATTGGTTTTAATAGAAAGTTATTTTAATTATGTTGATTTTCATTAATAAATAATCAAAACAATAGCAAAATCATTACCGATTTAATAGGTCCGTTGGACCAAAAATACAGGCTTCTTGGTGAAATAATGGGTACGTCATGAGAATGATTGCAGAACACCTTTATACGAACAGTAAGAGAGTAAAGTCATATTAAGATATTGAAGGGAGGTAATTCCATTTACGAGAAAATGCTGAGCACCGGTACGTTGGAATTCTGGTGAACAGAATCAAGTTACATCATCTATAATGAGTAGAATATGCTGTGTGTAAACTGATGATTAGATTTAGTTACCTTCATTAAACTACGATTATATTAAGATATCTTCAATAAACTATGGTAAAATTTATTGTTATGTGTGAGCTTAATTGTGAAAAGCCGAAAACACAAGTATGTATTTACCCAACCCCTCCGCTACATGAAGGATGTGACACAAGGTCAATCTTTAAGCAGGATATAGTTGTTTTGAATGTATAGTTTTCCCCTATCTAGACTGGTCACCTAAACAAAGTTAAAGATCCCAGTCTTTCCTACTATTTATCCATAGCTGAGGGAGAAGAGATGATTCATGCTTTTCCATAAGGACATTAGCACAAAGTAAAGCACAAATAGCCTTGTCCAGGATTTGAACACTGGTTAACAATTTCCAATTCCTACAATAATAACTGTTATGTTAGCAATGCTTACATAACAAGTAGTATTTAAATAAGCAGTATTAAATTAAAACAAAAAACACCTCTTTCAACACTCAGATATTTCAGTAAACAAAAAGTCACTTCACTGGAATAACATCCTAGAGAATTCGTGAACGAATGAGAACGTGTGAAAAATCACTCTTCCATGAATACCCAAGCTACTCAGGCAGGAGGAGTAAAAAGTATTATACTCATTCTTAGCTTTGTATGTGTGTGTGTGTTTATTGTTAAAAGGCTTTTTTGCTTTTTATATAATTGCCCCATTTGTAACAGTCTGTGGATGGAGAAAAAAAACTTTTGTAGAATTAGTGGAAAGATTTTATGAAAAGGATAAATTTAAATTCAATTAATTAGCATAGCTGTAACCAGTCTGAACTCCTTTAAATAACTCAACCAGAAATGTTCACCTCAACAGCCATTGCTCATGTGGTAAAGATGAACCAAAATTTCAACCAGCTCTACACATTCACTTCCAGAAAAAATGCGCAAGAAAATTAAAGGGTCATCAAAATATTTTTCTACCAATCAAAAAGTATTATGTGAATTTTAGCAAAGTCAATTTCTGAACCTGTTCAAACCACTTCGAGAGTATATAAGAAGGCTTGACCCAGAAGTCAGAAAGAAAAAGGACCTTGACAGTAGCAACTTCAAAGAATTGCTGAACAATTATAAACCAGCAGGATCCTTCAAAGAGATGCAAACAATCATTAAGCAACAGCAGCAGCTTCTAATTGATGCCAAATGATTCCTAAGAAACAGCAGCAGCAACTAGAACAAAGATTTGACTGACTACCCTGTGCAATAACAACCAAGCACATCATATGATAAAACCCAAACTACATGATGCAGTAACAAGCAAACTACATTACACAATAACAATCAAACGGCAATCTGATATAACAACCTAATTATATCATGTGATAACAGCCAACTATATTATACAATAAATTTTAAGTACCATATGCAATGACAGTTAACTACAATCTCTGAACATGAACCAAGAATAAAATCTTTCTTTTTTTATCTCGAACACATCTCATTTTTTTACAGTTAGCATGAGTTATGGCACTCAAAGACATTGACATTTACTCAAGGCCAATTTTTCAGTTGTTGGTACTAAAACTCCCATAATACCATTTAGAATTATCTAGAATCTGAATGTTGACAAAATTATTTATTTTAGAATAATTTTTCTTAACAGATGTTTTAGTAAGAAAATGTTTAAGAAACATTTTTGTTTTATTTTGGCTGTGAATAGTGGATTTTGGTGGTTCCATGGAGTTAGCTTGGATCAATTAATTGAGGTGCTTTTTTTTTTTTTTTTTTTAATTAAATTATCTATGACAAAAACTAATTCAGAGTTACCTATTTTTAACTACAGTCTAATTTCCAGTAAGTGACAATTAATGGCAATAGTTTAAGTAGTTTGATACAAATCAAGTGAATGAATAGACCAATTAGATCTACAAATTTATTCCAATGAAACTGAAAAAAATAAATCTTATCATTTTATCTTCTTCACTGATTGGTCCTGTAACTTTTGATTGTTGGGTGCCACTTATATAGTGTGTCTAGGGCAGGAAATAACCTGGCAGAACCCATCCCTCTCCAGGTATACAACTGGTTTGAATTCAGAGTTTTCCTTCTCCTAGACTGGTCACTATATCAAGGTTAAAGAGCCCAGTCTGCCCTTTTATTTACCCATCACTGGAGGAATAATAGTTGAATTTATACTTTTCCCAAGAGTATTAGTGCTATGTGAAATGCAAACAGCCATGTTTAGGTTTTGAACTTAGGTAGCTGAATCCACTTCCTATGATGATAACCATTATGCCATGGGTGCCTCTGTTTTTTTTTACCAATTAGATATTTTTTCTATTGATTAAAAAATAATGTTTATTTATTTGTTGTTTGTTGCTTTGGGTTTTTTTTTACTTATAAATTAAAAAGCAGAACAGAATAAATGTTTCTGAAGTTTTAAATAAAGGCTCATTTGTAATTTATTTCAAGATAAGAAACAAAATCTCTTCTTGTTTAAAAGTTTGTTTTGCAATGATTAGTCAAATTCTTAGATTTTTTCCTTGCTTATCTTTATATAAATATCACTGTTGAATATTCAGTGAGATTTACACCATCAACAGAGTAGTGTTCGCCAATGGTCCGGGAGACCTGGGTTCAATCCCTGGTCGCGTCATACCAAAGACTTTAAAAATGGTACTTGATACCTCCTAGCTTAACACTCAGTAATGTAAGGTATGTATCAAGGTTAAAGTGGAGCAAGCCAAAGAAAGGAGTAACACCCCCCCTACACCTCAGTGTTGTAGCTATTGAAAAGGAACCCTTATGGTCGCCCTCAACTACAGTTGCCAACTTTACTTACTTAACTTACATGAACAAAATATAGAAAATAAACACAGATTTCTGAATCAGTTGGCCAAAATCTGTCAATCAGATGTTTACACATGTCTCTGTTTTAGATATATAAGTAATAATGTTCACTACTCCATGTTCTTTTTGCCATTATAGTGAGTGAAACCACACAGATTCATTTCTCTGATTAGGCTGTACGAAACAACAGCTCCCTTCTACCACTGCTTTAACCCCATGGGGAAAATGAAGCAACACAATCTCCTTAATATTGTGAGTGTAAAGTCTTTATATCTGAGGTAATGGATACTTGCTAGGTATGGACTATTACCAAGATGAATCGATAGGATGGATGGTGATTAAAGACAGAGCGAGAACGAACATCTGCTGCTATGCCTGATACATTCCTTTATTGACCAAATCTCCCGGATGTGGTAGGGACCGTAACCCCTGTGGCATCAGAGGTTATTTCCCTTTTGTTAGGATATTACTGTGAGTAGGGTGTTTCTTTATTTCTCTTTCTAATTTATTCATTATTTTTTTGCACTGTTTTACATATGTATTTCATGACAAATGTATTTTTTTGTTGTATTTAAGTATATTCTCATTTTTCAGTCATTAAATATTATTGCTATTTGGACTCAGATAAAATAGAGTTAATGTCACTCCTCATTAGTAGACCAGTCGGTATACCTTGGTAACAATATCTCATCTACTGAAAGGGATATCAACTGTATCTACATCAGTACTACTCAATGCTTGTGCCGCTTGAACTCTAATGAAATGATTGGCGTAAAAGCTAGATAGGAACTACACAGAGACGTTGCATACTGTTTTTGAACCATCCTAAAAACAGCACCCTACAAAACAGCAGCTGCATAGCCACTTTCCTCCTATCTAGCAAAATATCCAAGTAAGGCCAGAAAGACTACTAGAGAAGCAGGAACAAACTCATTAGTGACATTCTCCAATGGACTCTCACACATAGACACACCAGTGTTGGCCAAACCAGAAAAATATTTCATCCATCAGCTCTCTGTGAACATTGAGTGCTGTCAAGATGACTTACTAAGAGAGATTGTCAATAGGGACTGATGTTGTTTTAAAGACCTGTTAATTATAATTGGTATTTTCATAGATCATTTCATAACCTTCATACTTCAATTGGTTAATTGATTTTGATACCATGTCAACCTCTCTAAGATTTGTAGCAGAAGGCATTCTGGTTTGGCGCGCAATTTAATTCGATGCATAATTTTTTTCCCAATCAGGATGACCTATCCTATTCAGTCCGAATCTCCTTTCCTGGGCAGCAGAAATTGGGTAAGCTGCTAAACACACTCTCTTTAGTGGGACAATGGCACTCAGGGCAGACGTCTCACTGGCAGCTCTTAAATAGCAGCAGCAGCATGGACTCATGAGGGAACCTATCTAATTTATGGATTCCTTGCAAGGAATCCCAGTTGAATATAAATTAGATACATTCAACATGCCACGCACAGGAACAACTTTATGTCACCCCCAAAATTGGCCGTCGATGCGATGCACAATTAAGCTCTCGGCACCTAGCTCTCATTTCACCTCTGGGCCACTTTAATGGAGACAAAGCACACTCTCCCCAAATACCAGACACATGAAACTCATGGTGACTCCAAAGTTCATTTCCTCCAACGGCAACATGGCTTTCGCTAAACTACGGCGAACACAATCCCTCACATGTCTAACGACACGCGCTGCCTTTCTCTCTATACTCACAACCTTTCCACGAGTCTTGCAGCACAAACACAAACTACACTTTCCATGCTGCAAATAAAAACTATTCTTAAAAACACATTTCGACTATCGGCATCTTACTTCTTCATCCTTCCTTTATTACCTTACAAACTTAGCGAGGAAACAACTCAACGTAAACACACATACGTTACAACCATTCCTTGCTAACAACAACAACAAGCTTTCCTTCTCACTAACAATAACAACAAAAATCTACAACTAAAAATTATTTTAAGCAGAGGTTAGGAAATTGCATTCTTTGGTCAATCATTCTTAAGTTCTTTTTTTGCATACAGTCCTATTGAACCTGAATAATTTTTAAACAGATCTATTTAACCCATAGATGGGACATTAACAGGTAAGATCACTTAGGTCAGAGTGAAGCTGGGAGTAATGACAATCAAGAGGTTCTCCACACTCCCCAGATCTCCAGAACTGGAGCTTTACCATTAAATGCAGTTTAATGTATTATGCAGGATACTCCTTACCCCACCCTGCAGAAGATATGTCAGCATATTCTAAGACTTGCTAACAGGGCAGCATACTTCAATTTACATGCTGTCCAACTGAATTTATTTCAGTAGTAATAGTTTGCTTAAAACAAAAATGTTCATCAGTTTTTTATGCAGGGTGAATAGTCATTAAATGTAAAATAACATTGCAAGTCATTTTAAACAATAAAAGCGATTAGTTAACAATTTATGAAAGGAACTATTTTGAAGTGGGACCACTGTAAGTGACAGTTACCTCATTAATACAGATATAGACGAGGCATGCTAAACAAAATAGTTATTGTGGTAAGAAATAGAATTGACTACCCATATTCAAATTCTGAATGAGGCTGATTGGATTTCACTTTATGCTAATGCTCTTAGAAAAGGCATAAATCCATCTCTTGTTCACTCCCAGCTCTAGGTAAATAATAGAGCAGACCAGATTCTCATAGACAGATGCCTTAAAAAGGCATCCAGTTTATGAGAAAGAAAATTTTGAATTCAAACCATCTGTATTCTTCTTAAAAACTAACCTTGTGTCACATCCTGTAGAGGGATTGGATAAATATGTACTTCTTAGATACAAGTAAACAAAATTGTCAGGATATTTAATTGGTGCATTGTTCAAAACTGCATCTTGGCTTTTGACTCTGATACAAATTTAAAAATTTTTTTATTCAAGTAAATAGATATTTACTAAGCTTAACATAGGGTCTTTTAGTGAATCATCCAGTGAGGATTAAACTCTCTATATAATTTCACCTAGTTGGATGACTGTATCCCCTGCAGAGAGGCAAGAACTCCCCAAAAATGGAGGTATCTTGGGTACGACACTAAACTGTAACTGATGGTGAGGCTCCAGTCCTGGAGATCTGGAGAGTGAAGTACCTCTTCATTGCCATTATTTTCAGGTCCATTTTAACTCTGAGTGACATTACCTGTTTGGGTTGTAATTATGAATCTAGTTTGGCATAAAGATATGACATACTTTTATAAGTGCAAGTATTCATCTTCATATATTCCAGGCAGGATACTTTAACTCAATCATCAAGACAAAACATGAGGATGACTTTTTAGAACACACAATGAAAAAACTAGTAGATAACCTGACCATTATTCGATGTGGAATTTGGGGCAGATAACTCAGACCAGACAATTACTATTATCAGTAGTTTTATCAAGTACTGACTGGAGTGATAATTTCAGCAAATAAATCTGTTTAAAAAATTGTTTGCCTTCGATAGGATTGCATTCATCTCTCCCCAAAAAACCTCTTAAGAAACAATTACACAAAATATGTAAATATGAACCCAATGAACACAATTCCCAAACCTCTATGCATAAAATAATCCTAGATTGGTTGGCATGCCATTAAGATCAATCAATATCACTATATAGTCTGTGAAACTTACTGGCTAACCATCGTTCTTTGACAGGCACTCTTTAGATATTTATTAAGTTTTAGGTACTTAACCAACTTCCCACTAAATCAGGATTTGACACAGTCATTTTAATACGGGGTGCCATGCAAAAATTGAGACTCATGCATGTCCATTACAAAAAATGCTTGATCCTGTCAGTATTCCTCATATTTGGGAGCCTCAGATGCCAAGCAATAAACTCAGCCCTGCCAAGTAGGTATTGCCTGGTGGAAGGCTCCTTGAGACTAGGCAATCAGCACAATAACACCAAGCTGACACATATGCCAGGTAGCCCCCTAGAAAACTAGGGGAGAAAACTGTGGTATTAATATTAATCAAGTTTAACCTTGTCTGTCTAAAGGTCTCATAACTGAAGCCTCTAGAGAGAATCTAACTTCCACTCAATAAACTGTCACACTATCTAATCATCAATCAGCAGCAAATATCCTTTATGAAGTATTAAGTAAGGTTATAAAAAATTGGTTTCTGATATTAATGTTTATCAGTGGTTATTATCATAAGGTGTGCTGAACCTACCACTCTGACATAAGTATTACTTAAAAATGTTTCCATTGATTTATCTATATAGAAAAGAAAATATTTTTAAGATCCAAATGATATTTGTAGAGATTTCATAAAATTGAATAAAGGTGCAGGAGTAATTGATTTTACTTTCATAATTTTTTACTCTTCATATATAAATTCATTCATTCAATAAATGTGTACTGGTGAAATGACCCTCACCCTTCAGACTTAAATTTTGTCACTCTTCCGTTATCTTGCCACCCAAACAGTGCCATATTATTAAAATATATTTAGTTGTATGGGTGTACAATGCTATCTCAGAACAATTACCAAAACATTCAATGTTTAAAGGATAGAAAAATTAGTTTCCTACTATCATCTATGTTCATGTTATTAATATTTATTAACTATCTTTGGTGGATGTACAGCTCACACCTACCACATTCAGGATACAAGGATTGGATGAAAAGTTCATGGGCTGACCAAGATATTCTCATGTCATCATCATCATCATATCGTGCTGGCAGCACGGATATCCCTGACCCTCTCTCACCACTCCTCCCTATCGTTCATCGCCCTAGGTAGGTCTTCAGGACAACAACCTGTATCCTCACATAGCTGCTGAATGTACGTTCGTGCTGGTCGTCCTGCTTTTGCGCGGCCATGTGTGGGGATCCATAAGAGTACATCTCTTATGAGTTCATCTCTGCTTCTCCAGCAGTGTCCTGCATGTCTGGTTCGTCTAATTTGAATAGTTTTCGTGATGGGGGCAGGTGGCCGTACAGTTGGTGTCTTGTGGGGTGTTGCTGCCAGGACTTGTTCAGGATTGCACGCAGCATTCTTGTGTAATTGCCATCTAGTTTCTTCTCCAGCCGTTTTGTTAGCGTCCATGTAGTGCATCCATATAGCAGTATCGATGTGACCGCTGCCTGCAAGAAACTGCGTTTCATTTTATCGGTTAGGTCTGATTTCCATATAGTCAATAGCCTATTGATAGCTGTCCATGCTTTCGTTAACCTCGTTTCAATGTCCTTTTCGGTTGATTCGACGCTGCTTCCTAGGTACGTGAATTTGTCTACTAGTTTAAGAGGGGTTCCTTCTAGAGTGGAGATGTCCCCCGTTTGGTTATAGCACATATATTCCGTTTTGTGTGCATTAACATGGAGGCCTATGCTTGCTGCTGCTCATTCCAAACTATGCAGAAGTGTTTCGGCTTGGTCAGGTGTATTTGCCAGTATCGCTATGTCATCGGCGTAGTCGGTGTCGGTAATTGTTGTTGCGGGGTATCTTCTGCTTCTTTTCTTCGTCAGTTCGAAGCCATTCTCTTTGATTTTGTCAATCGATGTTCTAAGTACGTAGTCTAGACAAATGATAAAGAGATACGGAGCCAGCGTGTCCCCTTGTAGTACTCCTGCTACAATGTCGAAGTATTCTGTGTCTCCATCTGGTTATCGTACTTTTACTTTAGTGTTTCTATAGAGAATCGTTATTGCCGCTACGGTTTCTTTAGGTATGCCGTACGCTAGTAGTATTTGTTCCATTTTTCCTCGGTGAATGGAGTCGAAAGCCTTGGTAAAGTCGACAAATATTAATGTCGCTTGTAGGTTCTTTGCCTGTACACCTTCAAGGATTCTGCGGATGGTTAATATTTGTGAGGTCGTGGATCTATTTCTTCGGAAGCCATTTTGGTTTTTTCTAAGTATGTTGTCGATTTTGGGTTCTATTCGGTTTCGTAGTAGGGCATTGTAGATTTTGGCAGCTATGGATGTAAGTGTTATGCCTCGGTAGTTTTTGGCTAATCCTAGGTCCCCCTTTTTAGGGAAGGGGAGTATGCATCCCTTCATCCATCTGTCTATCGAATTTTGATTGTATACTGCGTTGCAGTGGCGGAGCAGTATGTCGTCGAATTGTCTGGTCTTCCATACTTCCAGGGGAATTTCGTCCAGCCCTGCAGCTTTCCTATTTTTAATTTTTCTGAGAACCGAGTCGAGTTCTTCTTGTGTGAACGGTCCAAGTTTAATGTCTAATTGTTTGCTAATTATTCTGGTGATTGGTTCATGCGTTATTTTTGGTGGGTTTCCAAGTAAGTTTTCGAAGTGCTGTTTCCACAGTTTTATTCTTTCTTGTTGGTTTGCTGCTTTAAGTTTTGCTTTGGCTGTGTTCTTTCTTCTGCTCACTTCGTTTATTGTTTGCCAGGCAATTCTAGATTGTCTATCTTCCACCGAGTCTCTAATCTTATCTATCTGATTTTGAATGTCTTCTGTCTGTTCCTTTATATATATGCCTGCTAATTGATATTGTGCCGTTTTTAGTTTTAAGGCATTTGTGTTTGTTGGGTTTTTTCGATAGTTTTTGGAGGCTGTTTTCACTAGTGTACGTTTTTCTCTCACCGCTAAAGTTTCCCATGGGACTCTATATTTAGTTTTAAGTTTTGTTGGAATGTATTTTGCTGCTGCCTCGAGGTGTGCATTGACGAAATTTTCGTATTCGTCGTTTGGTGTACTTTTTTCCGTCTTTTCTTGTAGTGTTTCGAATCTGTTTCTTAATTCTAATACGTATTTATCTCTTACATCTTTGTTGTTTAATAGGGCCCAGTCATAGTGTTTGGTGGTCGCTGTTCGTTTGGCGTTTTTTCGTAGGCTTAACCGTACTTTCGCCGTGACTATTCGGTGATCGGTGGACACACCCTCAAAAGAGGAGTATGCCTCGCAATTCAATGCACTATTCTTCCATTTCTTGTTCATAAGGACGTAGTCTATCTGTGCTTTAGTATTGTTTGCATACGTGTATGTCCATAGTTTGCCCTCTCTTTTTTGGTAGTTTGTATTGAGGCATGCTAATCTATTTTCTATCATGAAATCTGTTAGATGTTGCCCATTCCTATTTGACGTGTTGTGGAGGCTGTATTTGTTGTTTCCGTTTTTCCCAATTTGTGCATTCATGTCTCCGCCAATGACTAACATATTGTGTTTCGGGATGCTACGCACTAATGAGGATAACTCATCGTAGAAGGTGACTATTTCATTTTCTTCACTAACATTGGTGGGGCTGTAGCATGAGATGATTGTTGCTCTGGGGTTTCCGTTAAATGTAGCTGCCATCATTCTAGGTTGTATTTTCTCAACGCTATTAAGCGTTTTTAGTGCTCTAGGTCCTATAAGCAATCCTACCCCTCCTACTGCGGCGTTGACAGAGTTTTTCCATGCGGATACAGTGGCGAGCGACCAGCCATTGCCAGTTTCGTGATATTTGATATCTTCTGTGTGCGTGTATCTGTGTTCTTGTATGCATATTATGTCTATCTTATGTTCTTCGGCCGATGCGATTAGCTCTGGGAGTTGTCCTATTCTATTTAAGGTTCTTACGTTAAATGTGGCTATTTGTAGTGTTTGCTTGCATTTTAGTAGTTTTGATTGTTTGAGCTCTGTAGCTGATTTTTCGAACACCGAGGCCAGGGCTCCAACCTCAGCAGGACGCGCCCCTTTTTTACCCGCGTTTTTACAAAATGTTATGCTGTATTTTGTTTGTGAAATAATGCTTAAACTATGCGTTTTAAATGTAAAGGCACGCTTACTCTACTATAAAGCCAATTTGATATTAAGCCTATCCAAATGTCAGCGAACAAGGCAGAATGTTTTTGAATATCTTCTATCGAATAATTTAAAAATTCGTAAAGAAAGCCCTAACAGTAGTTTAGAAGAAAAAGAAAAAGCCTAGAACGCCTAATGCTACCACAGCCCCCCCCCAAGAGAATGGGAAAAAGGAAAAGAAAAAAAAAAAAAACCCAAAACAAAAAAAAAAAAACGAATTCTCCCCTCCACCCCAGTAGACCGCCCCCAAAGCTACCTAAAATTTCAGTAGTAAATAAAAGTCAAAACGAAGAAGAAGCATTTGAACTCAGGAGCCAAGTGGAAGAAATATGTCAATATTGGTCAGTATGTCTTTAAGCCCTATCAATTTAAAATGCTGAATTTTACAAAATGTTATGCTGTATTTTGTTTGTGAAATAATGCTTAAACTATGCGTTTTAAATGTAAAGGCACGCTTACTCTACTATAAAGCCAATTTGATATTAAGCCTATCCACATGTCAGCGAACAAGGCAGAATGTTTTTGAATATCTTCTATCGAATAATTTAAAAATTCGTAAAGAAAGCCCTAACAGTAGTTTAGAAGAAAAAGAAAAAGCCTAGAACGCCTAATGCTACCACAGCCCCCCCAAGAGAATGGGAAAAGGGAAAAGAAAAAAAAAACAAAACCCCAAAACAAAAAAAAAAAAACGAATTCTCCCCTCCACCCCAGTAGACCGCCCCCAAAGCTACCTAAAATTTCAGTAGTATTCTCATGTAATTTGACCAAATGAGGTTTATTTTTCCCACATAGTTTACACACTTTTTCCCTTAGTTTTGCAGTGCTTGGATCCAATTAGTCAAAAAAGTTTTCAATAGCAGATATGACATCATCATATAAGCTTTTCAGCTGATGAATTTTTCTGTTCACTCTTGTATATTAACCTTCATGTTTATATGATTAAGGAGTTTAAAAGCAGTCAAAAAGAAACATTATTATTAACCTCGTTTGAAATCAAAACCTTATAATATTAATTTTAATAACCACCCTGCCACTTGGGATGGAATTTTTCAAACTTTAACCTTCAACTCTTTCCTCTACTACTTGAACCAAACCTGAATTCACTCTTGTGTTATATTACTGACTGTTGTGTGTGAAGAACTAAGAAGCAGTGTTTCTGACAAAACAAGTCACTACAAAGAAGAAATCAATGCCCAGCCAGTAAATAAAATCTATCAAAAAGCCAAGTACCCAATGCTTTGGGGGAAGAATGATAGATATTGATTATCATATGAAAGCCATACAAATATAAGCAAACTTATACAGAGGTTATTTTTATACCTACAAAGACACAAATGTTGCATTTGTAGTTATGGATTAAGTGACATGAGCAAGGTGTGAAAGAAATGAAATCAGATTTTCTCTCTTTAGTAACAAGTTTGTTTGGCTTGTGGAAACAATCACTTCTGGTTTGGTTTGGTTTTATGGCACATCAACCATTGTTAGTTATTCAATGCCAAATCCATTTTTATGCATATAAATAGTTCTATTTTAAATAATTCAGTTTAGCTTAAGTACAGTTTTTTGTTTACACACAGTTAAATGTAAAAACAGTTCTATTTCAAACAATTCAGTTTAACATAAGTACACAGTTTAGTTCTATTTGACCAATAGATGGGACCCTATCAGGTGCTACCACTTCAGGTCAGAGTGGACCTGGAAGCAATGGCAATGAAGGGGTACTCTGTATTTACCAAAGCTCCAGCATTACTGAAGTCTCAGCATCAGATTGTAGGACAGACTAGGTTCTTCAGTCTTGGTTAGGCAACTAGTCTAGGAGAAGGAAAACTCTGAATTCAAACCTGTTAAACTCCGCTTAAAAATTGACCTTGTGTCATATCCTGCCCGAGCGGAGGGGTTGGTAAATAGTATCAGATTGTTTAGTGTCATATCCAGGACACTTGTTGGGGGGAGGTCTTAACCCCTCTGCAGCCCCAGCCAACTGGGCCATAATCTTTTTTGTTATTACCAGAACATAATAACAAACATGAAACATAAAGCAGAGGATATCATGCAAATCTCACATACCATTGCAGTGAATTCAATCCTTACTGGATGCTTTGCGAGTTTGTTTTGGTGATAAAATTAGCACATATCGGAGCTGTTACTGTTAATTGGTAAAGGTACAAGGGAGGATATTTAGTCACATCCCAACTCACCAAAGTTCAATATTTTCATTAGTCTATCCATTGATACACTAACACTGAATAAACAGAAGGAAAGATGAGATAAACTCATATAAACATATAGAACATTTAATACATATATTGTGTTAGTATAGAATTTATTCTAAGGCTAACAGCAACAAATAAATGAATTAATACTTCGTTTAATTCTAACAATTTGTTGCTGTTAGCCTTAGAATAAATGCTATACTAACACAATAATTTGGTGACCTTGATGACAGTCAAACATATAACCTTCAGGGCTCATCACGTGATTAGTATATCCAATCACAGAGAGCCTCTCCCTCACTCACTCCATACACAGGAATAACCATTTTACTAACCCAACACACACATATATATATATATATATATATATGAAATGTAAAGAAAATATTAAAACAATACACAAACATGTCCCAAACAGATGAAATTTGCACATTGTTCCATTGACAAGCAGTATATAAAAAGGCATAACCAAAATAGTGAAAAATTGTAATTATCTTCTTTTTGTGGTTTTCATTTCAATAACTTGGCAAAGAACAATGTCATTTGTAGAATGGTTTGGTTTGGTTTCTTTGTTTAATGGCAACCCTTTGTGAATAATTATCTACCAAAGCTATCCTTGTAGAAAAACAATAGTGATACTATTTAACCCATAGCTAGAGGGATAAAGGGGTTCATACCTTTCCAAAGGGTATTAGTCTTTATATGAATGTTATAGCATAAGTGGAGTTTTGAACTTGCTTACTTCAAGGTTGCATTTCAGTGCTTTAGCCATGACATCTCATTTGTGGAGAGGCAAAACCAAATTTGTTCAATGAACAGAGGTACAAAAAAAGAACATTAATGAAAAAGAGAAAAATAAAACTTTTTGAATTCTCACATGATATCCAAAAACTATGCATAAAAATCCAAGGAAAGACAATTATTTATTGTCTCCCAGTACACAATATAATGAAAATTAACAAGTCTCATCAACCCAGTTCTTAAACCTTTCTGCTTTTTGATTTGACGGAAAAAAAAATATTTAAAAGTGGAAAATTCATATTTTTTTTCCATCCATCATTTATGATAAAATAAAAATCTGGCAATCAACACTTTTCAAAAAATATGTCTATAAATTATGAAAAAATTAACAAACACTTGATAGAACAAAAAATAAAATTGGCAAGCCAAGTTCAAATTCCAGCTGAGACAGTTTACATCTACTTTGGACTAATGCACTTGAGAAAGTCATGAATCAATCTCTTCAAACTCCAACCTGCTATAGGGAAAGTAGATAAACTTTAGATATATTTTAAATTTGTGTTAGAATGATCAAGAAAACAGCAGCCATAAATGAATGCAGAAAATTAGCTCATAAAAGATACAAAAATAGATATAACTGTGGAGGAAAGGTGATCTACTAAGAATAATGCAAATGACTGAGATTTAACTTTGTAAATCAATGGAATATGTACCAAGCAGAATCAGCTTGAGAGAATAAAAGAAATTTAATTGGGAATTTGAAAATTGGACTAGTGCTAGATGAAACTAAGTTTAATAAATATCTACAAATGTAAATTTTAAAAAAAGAATAAATTTCAAAAGTTACTCACTGAGGTACTTGATGCTTTTTCTTTCAGCAACAGAAGGTTTCAGAAACTGATGGAGATATGCAGAGTTCATGATATCTGCTGTGTGGAGATGTTGGAAACTAAAGAACAAAAGCGATTCCTGCTTTGGGCATCAAATATGACAGTGAAGAAGACAAGGAAAAAAAGAAGCAAAAGAAAAAAGAAACATTCTTTACATTCCAGTCTGCCATTTGCAATTTCTATTCTAATGAAAAAAAATTTCTAGAGAGGAATGCAAATAGTTGTCCCTTAGCCAATGTCTAATCCAAACTTTTGCTCTTGACAATCCACCCAACCCTCAATTCTAGCTCCCTCCCATGACCCTCTCTTTGATGTAATATGATTTAATTGATTTTATCTTTTACCATCTCTTGCTCTTTTATGATTCTCTTGTATTTTTCATTTGGATTAACAAGAAGAACATATGCTGATCAGTATTGTCTGTTCAAATTTATGGGAAAATATACCATCTTGATACCATTTGCAGAGTTAGAAGGGATTGGATCATTGGGATAAAACAGTGACCCTTTCATTTTATTAAAAAAATTTCTAAATAGAACACAATAATAATGTTAAACACACACACACACACACACACACATATGCATGCTTAAATACAATACACACATACACATGTACAAACTTGTAAAAACACACACACACACACACACACACACACACACACACACACACACACACACACACACACACACACACACAAAAATAAAACTTGTAAAACAACTGACACACATATATATGCGTTGAACAAATACAACTTCGACACAAGGATAGATTCATGGAACACTCCTTTATTTATTTGTAAAGAATGTGAAAAATTTAATATTAAAAATTAGGATAAAAATTGTGGATTGGATTACATTTGAGTGCAGAAAAATAAAATTTTTGCTGCATTATGGCATCAAATCAACAAATATACAGAATTTGGATCTTTATTATATAAACAATTAGGTAAAGTTAAACCCAGTATCAATTATAACTTTAATTAATTTTGATTTTAATTTTAACTTTTGATTTGAATTTTAAAAAATCTATGTTCAGCAGAGCTTGAGCCTTGGCTTGTGCTCGACCTACTCTTCCCAAAACCCCCAAAATAAAAAAAGACCTTGTGTTAAGTCTTATCTGGTGGGAATCAGTGACAAATAAAGGATAATTGTTTCTTAAGTTTTTTTTGCTCACTGTCCTAATGAATATGTATGATTTTTAAACAGATATATAAAAGTCATGAATGGGACCCTAACAGGTACTATCACTTCAGATCATAGTGGACCAGGGAGTAATGGTAATCAAGGTACACTCCACACTCCCCAGATCTTTAGAATTAGTGCCCCACCATCAAATGCAGTTTAGTGTCATACCTAAGATACTCTTTTGGGAGAGTTTTACCTGTAGGAGATACAGTCAGTGTATTTTAAGTCCTACCAATAGAGTGATAGTTTTAAAAAAATATTATTTTCACAAGTATTAGAGGAATAAATAGTAATGACCTTCATAACAGTTATTTATTCTTCTATTTTTTAAATGAAATGTGTGTTTTTGTTGGTTGGTTGGTTGGTGTTTAATTGTATATCTACCCTTACAGGTTATTTAATGCCAAATCTTTTTTGATATATACAAGTTGTAAGCAAATAGTTTATAGGTAAATATTTTTGTTTTTAAATGAATTGTTAGAGTGCGAGATGAAGGTTAAACAAATTTTGCTTTATAATCCTTAATAAATGATTGAACAGTTCAATTTGTTCTATAGATGGGACCCAGATGGGTACTACTATTTGGGTCTGAGTGGATGTGGGAGTAATGAAGAGGTATTTCACATTCTACAAAGTTCCAGGACTGGAGCTTCACCATCAGACACTGTTTAGTATTATCCCCAGGATATGCATTTTTTAAAACATTCTACTTGATAATAAAGAATCATACAGACATTGTTTCATAATTTTCAAGAAGCTCTTTGAAATTTCCTCAAAGTTGTAAAAGCAAAGCATTTTGTTTGAAAATATCTTTAGACTTCTATTTAAAAATGGTTGTTCATTTCAAAAGTATTTTGTCTTTTGTTTTTTGATTGTTTTTATTCTTAAATGAAAACCCAGGCTATGTCAGGTAGGTCAAGTAGTAATGAATAAAACAGAGAGGAAGCAGGAAATGTCCTACTTCCAACTTGGCAGGCAAATGCAGCAGAGGAACATTTCATTCAGCTTTGTCATTGAACAAATAATGGAGAGAAAAGGATTTATTATTTGTCTGTATGCCAAAGAAATGTGCATATCAATCAGATAAGGAGTATGATGTCATCATGAAACATAGGACATTAACCTTTTCATTCAACTAAGATTTATCACTTCTTAAAGAGTGTAAGTAATGGGTTAATTGCTACAGTGTTTGAACAAAGCCTACTGGATCTTACCTCTTCATTCAGTTCATTATAATGCTTAGTCAAAGCTGGTTTGGTCTAATTCTAAGAAACAGGATTCTCTTAGATTAAGCCAAAATTAAAGATCTTAATGGTACACATTAATAGTCCAAGATAATAATGGTGCACATTTATGATTAAAGATATTAATGGTACAGTTTAATGGACCACAGTATTAATGACATACACTTATGGTCCAAGATATTACTGGCACACATTATTGGTCAAGGATATTAATGGCATAATCATCTAAGATATTAATGGTACACAATAACGATCAAATATATTTATGGTACAGTTTAATGGTCTAAATCATTAATGGTCTAATATATCTATGGTACACATTATTGATTGAGTATATTAATGATGTACATTAATGATTAAAGATATTAATGGTATACATTAACAGTCCAAGATATTAATGGTACAGTTTAATGGTCCACAATTTTAATAGTCAAAGATATTAATGGTACACATTGATGTTATTGTGGTTTTAAAAGATTTTGAATTTCATAATTGATAATTTGAAAGAGTAGTTTTCATGTTGAAATACAAAATGTCAGTGTTATTCTGGGTTTTACAAGTTCAAGAAAAGTAATAAAATCTGCACTTGATTAAAAATTTCATAAAGAGAACAAAGTTATTAGCAATAAAAAGAAACAGTAAACTGAGAATAAAAAGTAATTTTGGATGTGGGTTAAACTTACATCTGTGGGAAGGAATAAAATAAATAAAATGACCACACTAAATTTGGATTTATTAACTACTGGAGACAACTAATATATTTCAACACCTTATTTGGGAGAAACAACTATACTCAAATAGTCCAGGAAGACATTCCTCACTACAGAGTAGCTGTGCGAAAACCCAAATGAAATTAAGTTGAAATTTAAAAGATATCTCCTCTCTCTGCCTTTCTTCCTTTTCTTCCTTTGTAGCCTTCACAGACAAGAAGACAGCAGCAAATTAAGACAGGGTAAGAAGAAACTAGTGGAGTAAGATATCAAAATAGAAAAAACAAAACCAAACAAATAACCTAACAGTGACTAAATATTCTGTAGCCCCATACATTCCACAACCAAGAAGATTAGAGTGCTTATTTTTGTCTCACAAACAAATTTGATAACTTAATTGAGCTTGATCCTCACGAGATGCCACATTACAATGGTTTTGTGTCACCTGAAATTAAACTTAAAACTGGGAACTGGTCTAGAGTGATAGTTTAGCAAGCCACTCTTACAAATCATTCATTCATGATAACTTTGGTTCTAACTGTATGACTCTGTCAGATGTCTTTCATGGTAGAATGATTAGTAAGCTACATTACATAATATTAAATATCTTTTTAATGAAACACTTTTTGGCAAAACACAGGGTTGTGCAAGTGTAGCACCCTCCCTCCATACTTACTTGACCTAAACTGAAAATTCATCTCAAGGGTAAGATTTGAGGATGTGGATAACATTAAAGTCTTCACATCATATTAAAAGAGGAATTTCAGGAGTACTTTCATTAATGGAAAATTTGAATTCCAAGGTGACTATTTTGAAGAAAATAAATATTTCATTTATTGTTCATTTCTATCTTGATAAATAAAGTTTCATTCTTCATACTTTTAATATATCTTATATATTTGCAAACACTGGTTCATATATATATATATATATATATATATATATATATATATATATATATATATATATATAGGGTGTCACAATATACATGGGCCCATGTGGCTGCTAATGACTCATATAATAATTATGTTGTGTTCTTTTTGTTTCAGATTTCAAAATAGTATATTATGATAACAATTAATCCTTGAACACAATGCCTTAGACAAGAGAGGAAAAATATTTTGTGTCACTACTTATTTGGAGATAAAATCATTCAAAACTGTCTCCGAATAGATGCAACCCCTTAATATGATAATGATTTATTACTGAGACCAGAAACTCAAAAAACATTGCATGTCCTGAAAGCTGATAAATTAACCATTAAAAAAACAAACATTGATTTGATGTCATTATCTCAAAGGATGCATCTTTTACAGGACACGTTTCAAATGACCGCCATTGTGCTTGTCTCAGTAATAAATCATTATCATATTAATGGGTTACCTCTATTTTGAGACAACCTATATATATATATATATATATATATATATATATATATATATATATATATATATATATACTTAGTGCCTTCAATAAGTTTCCAGACTTTTCTTGTATAGGCATTTAAAATTGTCATAGACTCTTGAAAATTCAGTATGTTATTGTTATGCATCTTATGAGATGACTGACCAATTTTTATGATTTCAGATTCAAATGAACAGCTACAGCAGGAATTGGAATACACCCTACTAAAGCCTGATTGTCACAGCTGGTGAATTTCAAAAATGCAATCTGGACTTTAGAAGAAAGATATGCAATAAAATTCTGTTTTAAACTTGGAAAAAATGCCATGCGATGAAAGCTGGATCTACTGCTATGACCTAGAGACCAAGAGATAGAGTTCCCAGTAGAAGCATGCTGGCTCTCCCAGACCCAAGAAGGCCAGACAGAGCAAATCCACCCACAAACTTTTGATGATCCCTTTTTTTGACAGAACTGGCATGATCTACATGCACTAGGTTGCCATTGGACAGACAGTTAACATGGAATACTATGTTGAGGTTTTAAGGGAGTTCAGGAAGAGATTCCGTCAGAAGAGGCCAGCACTCTTCAAATTGGCTCAGTGGCATTTCCACCAGGACAATGCACCAGTCCATAACTCCATCCTTGTCACAGACTATTTGACCAAGATGGGTATCAAGACAGTTCCTTACCCTCTCTATAGTCCAGACCTTGCTCCCTGTGACTTTTGCTTATTCCCTAAGCTCAGAGGCTGTCGTTATAAGACAATTGTGGAGATGAAAGAGGTCATTGGCACACTCACACAAGAGGACTTCCATGGGGCCTTCCAGAAGTTGTTGGAACGGTACAACAAGTGCATTGCAGCCGGAGAAGATTAATTTGAAGGGGACTAGAATTTCATGTGTGTACTATCAATAAAAGTGCCCATACGAAAAAAGTCTGGAAACTTATTTAATGATCCGTGTATATGTTTTTTGTTTTGTAAATGACTGCAGATTCCAATGATCTCAAACACACTTTCAATTTTTCCAAGCTACTAAGATTAAACCCATATATACATATGTGTGTGTGTGTGTGTGTGTGCGTGTGTGTGTGAGGGTTAAAATTTAATGTTAAAAGCACCTCTAATTTATAAAATCTTTACTGTGCTTAATACAAAAAAATGTAGCACAATATCACAATATATTTTCAATTGTAAAAACATATAAAATGTAGAAAAAGCTGGTAATCTGAACATCTGGCTCACCTGATGATAGTAATTGTGAAGCTCTGAGTCATGAGTTTTTATCTTGCCTTACTTTTACATTTTCTACATCTTATATCTTTTTATAATTGAATATATATATATATATATATATATATATATATATATATATATATATATATATATATATATATATACACAAAACAAATACTTTTCAATGAAGAGTAAAGAAGAAAAAGGACAAAAGGAGTGCAGGAAGAAAAAGAAAAAGAAAAGAAAAGAAAAGAAAAAAAAATTAAATAGAGGAAGATGTGAGGACAAAAAAGGTGGAATGAAGTGAAACAAAGAAATAAAAGAAATTGATTGAAAAAAAAAAAGAAAAAGAATGAGAGAAAGAAAAAGGAAGAAGAGAAAAAGAGAAGTTACTATAAAGAATTCAATAAATTCACAAAAAAGAAATTGATTTCCTTTTGTTTTGGTCTGAAAATAATTCAGTTTCAACAATTATTGCATTGGTCAAATAATTTTCTAATTAAAATAACAAATCAAGGAAAAAGTTTTTTCTCTAAATACTATCCAAAGAATTCTTTGGAAATCAACAAAGTTTAAATCAATTTAAAAACTTTAAAATCTTCCATTAAAAACATCTTAAAATCTTCATATATGAAATATTTATAACTTTGTATTATAAATGATTAAACTGTGTGTTTCTTTTTCAGTGTAATACCTGTTTTCTCTATTTTAATGAAATAATTGTCATTAGTTGTTTTGATTTCTTTGATAAACCCTTGTTATTATGATTATTTTTTGCTAGTTTTTCTTTTGTTCTATTTTTGTAGCTTTTTATTTCAATTCCAGTTTTTTATATTTTTATTCCATGATATAAGTAAGTGATATGGATTGGAAATAAAAACAAAAATAAGGATGAAACTAATTTTTCATTTCTCTGTTTTATACTTCTTATTTAATGTAAAACTGATCTGAGTTTTATGATGAAGATAAAAGAAAAATAAATTAGAAATCTATATGCTAACACAATATTTGTAACTACATACTTATCATTTTCGTATCTTACTTTTTCAATTATAAATATACTTGAGGTGTTGACTGCATTTTAAAAAAAAATTAAATGATTAACAAAGTACGTTCTCCGGATGGAGACACAGACTACTTCGACATTGTAGCAGGAGTACTGCAAGGGAACACACTAGCCCTATACCTCTATATCATCTGTCTAGACTACGTGCTTAGAACATCAATTAATAAAATCAAAGAAAATGGCTTCGAGCTGACAAAGAAAAGAAGCAGAAGGTACTCCGCAAAAACAATCACCAACGTCAACTATGCCAATGACATAGCGATTCTGGCAAATACACCTGTCCAAGCCAAAACACTACTGCATACTCTGGAATGAGCCACCGCAGGCATTGGCCTCCTTGTCGATGTACACAAAACGGAATACATGTGCTTTAATCAAACAAGTGACATTTCCACACTAGGCGGTAGCTCTCTGAAACTAGTAGACAAATTCACCTACCTAGGAAGCAGTGTCTCATCAACCGAGGCAGACATCGACATGTGGCAAATGAAGGCATGGACAGCTATTGATAAGCTATCAATCATATGGAAGTCAGACCTGATAAAATGAAATGCAGTTTCTTCCAAGCAGCGGTTGTCTTGATACTGCTATATGGATGCACTACATGGATGTTAATTAAACGCCGGGAGAAAAAGCTAGACGGCAACTACACAAGAATGCTTCAAGCAATATTGAACAAGTCCTGGAGGCAACACCCCACAAAGCACCGACTGTACGGCCACCTACCTCCCATCATGAAAACTATCAAAGTTAGACGAACCAGACATGCAGGACACTGCTGGAGAAGCAGAGACGAGTTCATAAGTGATGTACTCCTATGGACCCCCACATATGGCCAAGCAAAAGCAGGATGACCAGCTCGAACCTACATACAGCAGCTCTGTGAGGATACGGGATGTAGCCCTGAGGACCTGCCAGAAGCAATGAACAATAGGGAGGAGTGGTGAGAGAGGGTCAGGGATATCCGTGCTGGCGGCATGACATGATGATGATGATGATGATGAAGAAAAGAAAGAGAGAAACAGACAGAGAGATAGACAGACAGAAATTTTTAAATATACCAGTTGAAGAAAGAAATGTGGGCAAAAGTGCAGGAGAAATCAAGAAGAAAGGAAAAAGGATAGAAAAAGAAAAGATTTAAATTGTCAATCAGGATGAAAATGAAGTCATTGTTTATACAAATTATTTTGTTCTGTTATAAATACAAGACTATAATAAGGTTATATTTTAACATTTCCATATTCAGATGATCTAAGCTTATGTGCTATGTCAGATCAAAACATAGTTTTGAATATAAGAATTTATGCTGGATTTGTTGGCATTGGATACAAAGTTAATAAAAGTGTAGAATAAGATGTAGAAAATATTTTTTAAATTCCTATTGAATTGGTTATTTTTATGATGCACATTTTTGTCAAATACAGAAAATATTAAAATTTTTGATTTGATGCTAAATATTTGATGCTTTTATGTATTCATCCAACCCTTCTGCCTCAGGCAGGATGTGTGAGACAAGGTCAATTTTTAAGCAGAGTATGGCTGGTTTGAATTCAGAATTCTTCTTCTCATAGACTGGTTGCTATGTCAAGACTAGAGGGCCCAGTCTGCTCTTCATCTTGATATATTCCTTGCATGTGTTGGTTGAATAAGATGCACACAATATATTTATCTCTACTTTGTAATGAAACAGAATTTGTGAAATTATATATATACATATATATACACATACATGCATATATATTTTTGAAATTATATATATATATATATATGTATGTATATATTTGAGAAATTATATACGTATATATAATATATACATCTATACATACATATATAATATGTACAAATACATATATATTTCTGAAATTATATATATATTCTACAGAATTTCCATTGGTTCAGCTTATTGATATTAATAAAAAAAGTCTCCACATTGTATATCCTACCATGATGTAATGGTTAACAGACAATTTCTACTGTAGTGAGTTCAATCCTTATTTGATGCTCAGATATAGTGACTGTGACATAAGTAAGTTGGCGACCGTAATCAAGGGCGACCAGAAGTCTCCCTTTTCAATAGCTACTACACCGAGATGTAGGGGAAGGCACTACTCCTTTCCCAGGATTATTCTACTTTACCCTTGATACGTACCTTATATTGCTGAGTGTTAAGCAAAGAGGTATCAAATACTATTGGCAATTTGTCAGTGTAATGTTATAAACACTCCTCTATTTTGACTTTGTTTTAGACTAAACTCTGCTTAGTAAATAACTATTAATCTACATGCATAGGCATACTGTACAAGTAGTCATCTACTAAGCCTAGCTCGGTGGCACTCATGGTATAACAGTTATCATTGTAGGAAATGGACCTAGTGACCAGAGTTCAACTCCTAGATGAGGCTGTTTGCATTTCACATAGGACAAATACCCTTGGGAAAGGTATAAATCCAGCTATTCTCCCTTCAGCTATATAGCTCAATAGTAAGGTATACTGGGCTCTTTAACCTTGGTATGGCAACTGATTTAACAGAAAGAAAACTTTGAATTTATGCTAGTTATTTGTAAGTTTGCCAACCATAGTCAAAGGCGACTTGGAGGCTCCCTTTTCAGTAGCTACTACACCAAAGTATAGGAGAGCACTAATCCTTTCTCAAGACTTCTCCACTTACCCTTGATCCATACATTATAATGCTGAGTGTTAAGCAAAGATGCATCAAGTACAATTTTTAAGTTTTTGGTATGATTTGACTTGGGATTGAACCCTGGTCTTCCAGGCCATTGGCAAACAGTCTAACTATTATGCCAATGGATACAGCTAGCTATACTCCACTTAAAAATTAATCTTTCCTCACATGTTGTTCTTGGCAGAGGTTTTGGGTAAATATATAGTAAACCTAACTTGGCACAAGGCTAGAAGCATGGGAGCAATTCATGAAAATCAAATTCACCAACAATGATCAGTAAGTCTAACTCATAAACCATTACACTGCTCAAGGTAGGATAAGTATGGTTTAAATTTAGCACTAAGTCACAAGTATAGAGTGCCCCATGAAGAGATCAAACTCACTACTCAGTAGCAATGGTTCTACAAGACTAGCTGCAAACTCTTACACAACAATAATGTCGCTAGTTCTATACAAGTAGCTGCCGTGAATTTTATGATTTTAAGCTCTTATCAAAATTTATTATAGAGGCAATAGATTTTGAACGGGACATCTGGCAATGGACCTAATGCAAAAAGAAAGGATTTCATACTTTTTACTTGAGCCTGAGTGCAAAGTTTATATAAGTTGGTTCAGCTGAAAATTCAAACAGCATTTGATGATATCATTTTCTGTGCCACGCTGAATGGAAATCAGTCTTTAAGTTGATGTCCAAGACTATAACCTCTGAGCCATCACACAACAGGACAAACAATTTTCTAATGTTGATTGATGATGTTGGGATATCTGCAGAGTGACATATTTGCAAGGTTTATCATTGAAGAATGTAATGCATTTGGGAGAGGAAAAAGTGTCCTGAAAGAAATTGAATAAGAACTATATATACAGGCTGACAAAAAACAATCATAATGAATTCTGATGTGTCATGAAGAACTGCCCAGATAGATATTATCATGGAGTCATCTATAGCAAACTGCTGATAAGCCCAAGAGGCATGAGACTGGTGAATTAACTGTCCTGCCATTTTGAGATCTTTGCTATTGTTTCTTGATAGCTATTCCTGGCCAGCTGTGAATTAGAGCTCTTGTCATAAAAAATTGCCCCTGAGGCCTAAGCACATTAGCCTACCAAATTTTGTTGTGGGGAGAAGCAAAGTTCCTTTGTTTTCATTTTTTCCTTTTAAGAGGATTGAAATGAAGTGTATTTGCTTTCATTCTTTTCTTTTCTGGAGTTTGAAGAAGAAGAAGAAGAAGAAGAAGAAAATATAAAGAAAAAAAAATTAAAAATAGATAAGAGAAAGACAAGAAGTTATGGAAAAACTGAAAGGTAATTAAACAAAAGATGAATGCCAAAATTAATATAAAATATCCTGGTAAATTTTAGAGAATTTCAAATATTTTTCCATAGGTTGATGTTGTTATCATTCCTTACTTTTTGTTACATATGGTGTTCTTTCTATGGATTAAAACACACAATTTTAAAGTATTTTTTCCTCATGGTGCTGCACTGAACTCGTATACTCTTATGCTATACAAGTTGTTGCAGTGACTTTTATGATTTTTAGCCCCAATTTATAAAGAAAGGGACTGAACTTATAACTTAAAGAAATGAGGTGAACTTAGCAACTGAAACCATTATTTATATCCACTTGGCAATGGTACACAAATAACCCAATCAGTGGATATTACCATTTCAGCAAATGACAGGGTAAAATTGAAAGCATATGAAAAGCTAAAAACCTTACTGGACCTTGTAAGAGGACTGAACAAATTCTTGAACATGAAGGAGACAGTCATACCCATCATTATTGGTACACTTAGAATAGTCCTTAAGAGCCTCACAATAAGACTGGTGAAACTGGTGAAGAAATGAAACCACTGAGATAACAGTATTATTATAATTAGCTAAAATACTAAAGAAAGCATTGAATCATTAAAAGATCTTGCTGTCACTGGATCACCTGTGAAAACCATCAACTTACAAATAGTGGTAAAATTCAATTTCAACTTTTACTACAACTCAGGAATTTTGAGATACACACAGATATAGTATTTATAAATAAAAAAAAAGAACTTGTCTTTTAGTGCCTGTTCTTGCAGATGTCGGAGTGAAAATGAAAGTAAGAGAAAAGATAGACAAATACTTAGATCCTGCCAGAGAACTGAAAAAGCTGTGACAACAATTGACGTTGCTGCTTTTGGAACGGTCCCCAAGGGCTTGGAAAGGAGACTGTAAGAATTTGAGATCAGAGGAATAATTGAAACCATACAGACTACAGCATTGTTAAGATCAACTAGAGTATTTAGAAGAGTCCTGGTGACCTCAGGAGATTTGCTGTCTTTCCAACTTCAATGAAAGTTCACCAGTCAAAGCTGGAGTGAAAAAATTGTAAGGAGTGAAATGATAATTATAACTTATATAATAGTGATCCAATTTTTAGAAGTATATTGCTGTAATACTGTCAAAATGGCACATTATTGTGATATTTTAATAAGCTCAATTGAATTAAAATGTTCTACCTGAGAATAAAGCAATTTCTAATCTAATTTGAAATTTAAGGATACAAGTGTGGGCCCCAATTGATGCTATAAATAATTAGTACTTATAAATTGACACTTTGCATTTTCTCAGATACATGACAATCACACACTAGAAGTCACAACTGACTATGTCGCTGGTACATTGAATCAGCCAGAATACTATTGTCTGGATAAATATTAGTCTACAAGATAACCAAAACTTCACTTATAAGATATGGGAATATTTTTTAGCAATTTTTGGATAAAAATGTAGGGTCTCATATGTTATTAAATATAGTACTAAAATTCTTTTGACATATTTTTGATAAATAATCATATCCTCATGCATTGTCAATTTCTGGTTGTATTTTCCATCGCCCAGTTCTTTTATTACTTCAACTTTTCTATTTTCTTATGACTTATACAAGTTGCTTGTATTTTTGAAAGACTAGAAATTATTTCTTTTTATAACACTTTCACTGCAATTATTTTTGTGGCCAAATATTTTAGAATGATATGTTAACAATCAGATTTATTACAAACTGAATACTTACCAAATTTGATGGCATATAAGACTCTCAAAATTGCTAAAGAAATATCTCCATTGAGAATAGAATGATGCACAATTGTATGATATTGCAATCAAATTGATAAAAATTGTTCATAGTACCAAGGGTGGGAATTGTATATCATTAGGGACACTCAGGTATAACACTGCTATTTCTAGCACTCCACAAATATGAAAGTATATTTCTCTGGATATTTCTGTGCATCTCTATTGACTTAGCATCAGAGTCTCAAATTACTTTCTATTTTAGATTCACGCAAGCATTTCTTTTATGTCTGCATCATCCAAAAAGAAAGTTAGTGCTATTTATTTGCGTAAATATATACTGTTAGGAGGTACCCATAATGCAATGATTATTGTTGGAGGAAATGGACATGGTCACTCTAGTTTAAATCCTTGACAAGGCTGTTTGCATTTCACATGGTGTTAAAACCCTTAAGAAAGGTATGAATCCAACTATTCTCATTACAGGTATGAGTAAATAGTAGGGCAAACTAGCCTCTTTAACCTAGATATAGTTACCAGTGTAAAAGAATGAAAACTCTGAATTAAAACCTGTTAAACTCCATTTTAAAAATTGACCTTGTGTCACATCCTGCTTGTGCTTGAGGAATTTGATAAATACAAACTGTCAGTTTACAGAAAAAATGGCATTTTTATTTCATAAAACTTTTTGTAAGGATTAAATTTGAGAAACAATCTACTAAGTGTGTTGAATTCTAGATGAATATGAAGAATAGCATGTATGTTTCATGGCTCAAGGTCATTTCTTTCTTGATCTGAATGTGTGTGTGCGTGTGTGTGTGTGTGTGTGTGTGTATTTATTTAAGCTCATGAAAATTTGTGTAATACTTGTTTACATTACAAATGGAAGTGAGTGCAAGTGGCAGGACTTAGAATATGTTTACTACATCTCCAGCAGAAGAGCAAGATCCCCACCCACTTAAAAATAGAAGAATTCAGGGTATGACACTAAACTGCATCTGATGGTGAACCTCTTGTTCTGGAGATCTCTGGAGTGTGGAATACCCTTTCATTCCCACTAATCCCAGTTCCACTCTGACCTTGAGTGGTAGTACTTGTTTGGGTTACATCCATGGCTCAAATATATCTATTTAAAATTATTTGTATCTAATAGGACTATGTGCAAAAACAATCTTAAGAAATAACTGCACAAAAAATGTTAATATGAACATACAATGAATGCTATTCCTTAATCTCTAGGCATAAAATAACCTTAGATGGGTTGACATGCCATCAAAAATTGATCAATAAATCTATACCAACACTATTGTATTTAAAGAAGAAAGTCAGATAAAGCTTACCGGAGTCATGTTAGAACTTTGACTTATGAGGAATAGATGGTTTCCTGGCACCTTAGTGTTGTGTCAACCATGGCTTTATTTCCATTAAGTTTTTGTTACTAAAACTCCAAGGGAGTTAACTCTACATTAGTTTATAGTTTATATACCCATACAACATCCCCTTCCTAAGTTCTTTGTTCTTCAGCTATGTTTTGGTCCAGATTTATGAAGTGTATTCAGACATCCTACAAGGTGGGTGCACTTTTCTTTCAACTCTAGTTTGGACCATTTGTTCAGTTGTGGTTGGTTGGTATTCTGGGATTTTAGGAGGTGATGTGTTAGTACGTTTTGGGGATGGGAAAATCCTGAGCTCCTGTGATTGTGGAATAGCTAACAGATGTCGTCTGTTGCAACAAAGTTTTCAGCCATTCTCTGATTTAGGTTGTTCACATCTCTTGATTACATTCCCCTTTCTTAATTAGGTTTTGCCATCATGTAACTGGATATGGTCACCAATGTTCAAGGGTGAGAGTTTTTTGTGTTTTCTTGGTGACTGCTTAGAGGCCTTGTCCTGGTATGTGGGTTCCTTTATTCTAGTTAGCAATGTTCGTAACTCACGTTTCATCAGTTTTGTTGCTGGTGATGTAGTATTCTCCTTGCCTGGTGCTATACATAAAGCAAGCAATGCTAGGTCTTAGCCATCCCCTGATTTCTGGCATTTCAATAAGGTTCTTTTAACCATTTATAATGTTTGTTGCTGGTGATGTAGTATTCTCCTTGCCTGGTGCTATACATAAAGCAAGCAATGCTAGGTCTTAGCCATCCCCTGATTTCTGGCATTTCAATAAGGTTCTTTTAACCATTTATAATGTTCGCTCTACCATGCCATTTGACTGTGCAAATTCTGGGCTGCTAGTGTCATGTTCAAAATCTCAGTTTGCTGAGAATTTTTTTGAAGTCTAGTGCAGTGAATTCTGGACCATTGTCTGAAAAGATTAGATTAAGGATTCCATGTCTTATGAACATTGCTTTCATCATCTTTATCACTATTGGTGAGGTGTTGCTGAGAGAGTTTGCTGAGGAGTTTGCTGATTTCAAAATACTTGGAGTAATAGTCCACAACAATGAGGTAGGCTCTCCCCTGAATTTTGAAAGATCTGTACTGACTTTTGTCCAAGGTTTGTCAGGGATCTCATGGTTCTTAAGAGGTTCAGCACCTTGACTGTTTTTGTATTGTTGGTATGCCTCACAATTTAATATCGTATCTGTTATGTCAGCATTCATGTTTGGCCAGAAGAGTGATTGTATAGCTTGTGATTTTGTTTTTTCAATTCCGAGGTGGCCTTGGTGTAGGATTTTGTGCATTTCCAATCAGAGTGTGGAGAGCGCAATGATTTTTTGGTCCTTGAAAAGAAGCCCATCTTGATATGTGACCTCTGATTTATGGTGATGGTATGGTCTGAAACAGGGGTTGAGTCGAGGTGATATTCCGGTCATCCTGCAGAGATTTGATGTTGTAGTGTGTCATCCTTTGCTGTTTCAGCTACTAGTTTCTGGTGTGTCTTTTCACTGATTAGGGGAGAAGATATCATGAAATGGACAAAGTAGTTCATTTCTTTGTTGGAAATTTCAGGAGTGTTGTCTTGTAATACAGCAAAATATGGGAAATTTAACGACACCCCCATATGGGTTGTAAGAAAGAATAAGCAACATGGTAAGACATTTAAATACGTTTATATAAGAACGAAAGAGTTGCTAAAGCATATTCCTTTAGCGGTCAATAGTCTTTAAGAGAACAAAGTTAAAATTATAATACACTTATCTGTGGTTGGTGAATGTCCTGTTGTTTTTCTGTATATTTTCTGGTTGTGTTTAAGACTGTTTTAAGATGGTTGTGGACATCTGGTTTCATAGGGCTCAAAATTGTTTTCTGGGTTTTCTGGGTTCTGTTTGTAGAGTTGGGTGGTCTGTTAACACCCTCAGTTAGCAGGCTGTCTTTAGCCACGTCTCGCCTCATGGAGACCCTAGTCACTTCTGCCTCTCTCCGTGCTCAACTTACGTGCTCAAGTCCCTTCCGTCCAACCATCTCCCTCTACCCTCAGCTTCTTTACTTCCAGGTACATGGCCATCTCAAGGATAACTCGTAATTTTCTTATAGTGTCGCATTCAGACAAGAGCAAAGAACCAAACGCCTTACCAATTAAACTCGCATTCCAACACTACCATAGATGGCTTAGAGCTTACCGACCCACATCACATACGGTACCACAATACCAACCCAGCCACTCGAGAACAACTTACGCCCACTCTCCTCCTGATCCATTATGTATATGAAGAAGAAGGCCTGTATCTCTCCTGACATACCAATTTTTATTTGTTCAAAATAAACAGAATTAAATCTGTTCCTCTTGTAACCACATGCTTGTCTCTTGCAACCATATGCTAATTCATAACTGTGTCTTAGTTGTGATTTTGATGAGTCCATTATTTGGTGTTTTTAGTTGTGGGTTGTTGGTAAAGGAAACGGCTGCTATTTTCTGCATTTTTAGAAATATATTTTTAATTTTATTTTAATTTAATTTTTTTATCCACTACAAGTTTCCTCAGGCCTTTTTTCGCCAACTGGTACCTGTTTTTTTCACTTTTTGTGAAATTTACTTACTTAGGCTCTCTTTATAGAAGTCCTACTAGCTGTCTTGTAGCCTCAGCATTTTGACCTGCCTTTATAGCAAATTCCAGCGTTAAATCAGTTTCTGATAGGAGTTTTTCCTGAAGGTGGAGGTTGTTTGTTCCGATAATAATCATGTCCTTGATGAGGCTGTTTCTCAATTCTTTTAATTCACACTCATGACACACACGCATTTTTAATTTGTTTATGTCGAATTTTTCTGCCTTGTCTTGTTAAGAAGTGAGAAATTTGTACCGCACTAGTGATAATTTTTTTTTTTTGAGGAACACAATTTTCCTTGAATTTTGTCATTATTATTTTAGCGAGGAAAATTGTTAATTTGTTTCTCGTTATATTTGAAGGAAAATAAATGAGTTGAACCAAGATATAGAAAAGTTTTAAGAGTGTTTAATGGCAGCCAGAATGAAGGGTACCTTTATGCTACAAGTCTTTTGAGAAAGAAGGAAGGAAGGAAATAGTTATAGAGTTGAGAAGGAATTTTAGCTGCTTTATGCCTGAGCGAAATGTGTGTCGCTACAGTTAAGGCAATACTGAATGTCTGAGCGAAAAATGTGTCGCTGTAGACATAGCAAAAGTCGTGTTTGCTGTTTAAGGACAGGAATGATGTAGTCACCCATAAATATGTAGTCTTGGTTGCTGCAGGAGAGAGGTATGAAAGTCTCCAGATAATGTTGCTCAGGAATGAGGTAGCTGGATGTCTGAGCGGAATTGCATGTCGCTGTAGACTGCAAAAGTTAGAGGAGACATGAAGGTGTTCCTGTGCGTGGCAGATTACATGCATCTAATTCATGTTCAACAGGGAAACCTTGGTCTAAGAGAGTAGACTCAAGAGGTCCATAAATCAGACGGCTTTCCTCATGGTGTTGTGATTCTGTGGACAGAAAGTATGTCCGTCCTTCTCAAAAGGTTCTGAGGAAGAGATAGTTTGGCCGGCTTTCACCATTTTTATGTTGTCCGGAAAAATGGTCTGGGCCGAATTGGATAAGTCATCCTCATTAGGTGAAAATATGTGACGACCATAACAGTCGAATTAATTTACGCACCAAACAAAAATATGAAGTTCTTTCTGCTACACTATGTTGCAATTCATTTCATCATTCACAGACGAAAATTCAAAATTGTTATAAATCTGGCGGCCATGTTTTCCTATGCAATTGAGTAGAAAGCAGGTTTTAACATCATTTTCTATCTTTAATTTTTCTGTGGCTATTAGGTAAAACCTCAGATCTAGTGTGAAAAGTTTCCATTTTTCAGAAATATTTCTGTTGGAAAAGTCTAAGGGTTCCAGGAGATTAAACTGAGAAACCATGTTGTCTTGTTCAACAACTAGAACGTAAGAGTGAGTGAGTAATAGTTTTATCTTGGAAAAAGGGTTTAAGATTCTGACACCATATTGTATTTAAAGAAGTAAGTGAGATAAAGCTTACAGGAGTCGTGTTAGGACTTGGACTTGTGAAATAAAGATGGTTTCTTCATGCCTTCATAAAGATAACCAGAACACATGTGTTGTATAAACCATGAATTTATTTCTACTGAGTGTTTATTACTAAAACTCCAAGAGAGTGAACTCTACATTAGTTTATTGTTTATCTACACATACAATAAAAACCCTATAGCAATCAGAATACACCAGACTAATCAAAGAAAAGGGTGGATGAATGAACTCTATGCAGTTAATTGGCACATGTGTCATTAAGATTTTTCAGCGATGTTACATATATCTCCTCCATAAGCCACAACAAATTATTCTTTTATCAGCTCGATTTATAAAAATTAAGTTATTTTTTTTACTTATATATCTTTGAATACATCTTTTCTTATACCTTTATTGGGTTGTTTGGAAGTAGGGAAGATATCTTGGTGAGTCCTAACTCACCAAGAACAAATATTAGTATTAGTATATCAGTGATACACAACATCTGTACTGTTCAAAAAACAGACGTAAAAGAGATCAAGTATGAGCTTGATTGACATGTGACCTTTTGTGAGACACCCGATGGACACACTCACACTCTAAGGGAGACAATATATAATTGGCTTCCTACTCATTTGGTAAACTCCTAACATTGTTATATTTAAGTAGTTAATCACACATGGATTTTTAAAAATTTGACTTATGTGGAAGTTACACATTATAGCAAATGAAATAATTAAGGTGGTACAAGCCAAGTCAGCTGGGACTGTAGGATATGCTATGTATCTGCAGAGGGATAAGAGCCCCCACCACCAACAAGTGTCCTGAGTATATATATGTGTATATATAAGTAGATATGATTTGTAGATGAATAGTTTGAAGGTAAGTTTTTTAAAAGCCAGAGCTCATTCGTTTGCACACATTTAAATGGTTTCAAGTCTTGCTAATATTAATAGTTTTATTTGCACACAGTTAAATAGTTTCAAGTATTGCTATATAACACTAACAATTCAATCTAACTTCAGTCATTTGTTTAGCTTTATATTATTTTGATTAATGGCATATCAACCCTTAGTGGTTATTTAATGCCAAATCCTGTTTATACATGTATATGGTTTGTAAGTGAATAGTTTGTAAGGAAATTAGTAGGGAATAATTTGTAGAGAAATTAGATCTAATTCATTTAAAAAAAAAATTATTCTTAAATGAATTACATCAAATTTCTCTACACACTATTAAATGGTTTTAAGTATTGCTATCGTTTGCACACAGTTAATTGGTTTCAAGTATTGCTATCTAATACTAATAATTCTATTTAATATTAATCATTTGTCTGCACACAGTTAAATGGTTTCAAGTATGGCTATTTAATATTAATAATTATATTCAATACAATTCATTCATTTGTACACAGTTAAATGATCTCAAGTCATTTGTTTGCTCACTGTTAAAAGCATTAAAAAATTATTAAGTAGTTCTATATGACCCACAGATGGGACCCTAATAGGTACTACCACTCTGGTTCTGAGTGGACCTGGGAATAATGACAATGAAGGGGTACTCCACATTCCTCAAAGCTCCAGGACTGGAACCTCACCATCAGATGGTTCAGTGTCATATTTAGAACACTCATTGGGGAGTCTTACCCCTTTGCAGAGATACAGTTGGCATATTCAACAGTCCCAGCTGATTGGGCTGTATAAAATAGAATAGTGTAAACCTAGAGTGAAAGGCACTGGGTGATTGTCAGTTTCTCACATATGAGATCATCAGATGTCTGTGTCTACACTACCTTAACTGAGATATATATGCTCTATCGCTGATATTGAGCACTCTTTATTGATGAATATAGCAAACTATATCATTAATATGAACGCGCACACACACACACACACACACACACACACACACACACACACACACACACACACACACATACACACATTTATATAAAAGAAAAGGAAGCTGATATGAACAACTAAATTAACTTTTCACAATAAGAACATTAGAAAAAAGTTTACATGTGAATTTTCCTCTTTGAAGAGGAAAATATTTGAGTCTAAACATTTTTAACTATTTCTTTTCAATATTCAGATTTTTTTATCACAAAAATGGTTTATTGGTTTTATAAATATCAGTAGCATTTTTAATGTTATGTGAAGTAAATGCATTTAAAATAGATTTAAACTAACCTGAATTTTTACAGAAAAAGAAATCAAATGTCTTATATCTCTTCCAACCATATTGAAGGTCTATTTTTAGTTTAAGTTCTCTCCCTTGAGTTAAAAAAAATCAGATGGATAACATTTTGAAAGGACTGAAATATTTTAATTCTTTCTTTATCATTATTAAAATTTTCCATTTTTATTTTTAATACTAATTTTCATACATTCTGTTTTCTTTTAATAAAATGGTGAACAGTGTAAATAAAAAGACTTTCTATTTTAATCATAAATTATTTTTTGATTATCTTTTCTGTTTGAAATTTCATAGTTTTATTTTTATTTTGTTTTGTCTTTCTCATTTTTGTGTTTTATGTTTTGGTTGCCAAAGGCCTAAAAAAAGAAAATTGGCAAAAGTACAATAAATCAGATATAACAAAGCAATAGTTTTCTAGTTTGAACAGGCCCAAACATGATGAAACTTATTTTGTACACATACATAAAATACAGTTTACAATGATAAAATTATCACAAAAGAAAAAGGAAATATTCACCATCATAAATATACAACTAATATCTTTCTTTTATGAACTTTACTATAATCTTACAAATTTTCTATTAATATCTAAGTATGACATAAGGCTTCAAATGAGAAGCACCCAGAGAGAATCAAATTTATTACTATAATATATACTTACCCACCTCTTCTACTGCAAGGACAGCCCAATTGGCTGGGGCTGTAGAATACACTGACTGCATCTCTGCAGAGGGGTAGGACCCCCCCCCAATGAGTGTCCTTGATATGAAACTAAACAATCTGATGTTGAGGCTCTGGTAATGCTTGAGCTTTGGGGAATGTGGAGTACCCCTTCATAACCATTGCTCCTAGGTCCATTCTGGCCCAGAGAGGTAGCACCTGATAGGTTCCTATCTATGGGTCAAATAGAACTGTTTGACATTTAAACTGAGTGCAAACAAAAGACTTATGCGAAACTGAATTGCTTGAAATGGAACTGTTGGATCATTAAATTGTGCGTAAACCAATGACTGATGTTTAATTGAATTGTTAATGATACATAGCAATACTTGGAATCATTCAACTTTGTTGACTTATACTAAATTGAATTGTAAGAAATAGAACTGTTTAATCATTTAACTGTGTATAAACAAATGACTGATGTCTAATTGAATTGTTAGTGATACATTGCAATACTTGGAACTATTTAATTGTGTGAAAAAGAATGAGCTTAAGCTCATTTAGAAATGTTATCAACAACATGTGTTTACAAAACATATATATTTAATATATATGCATAAAGAGGATTTGGCATTAAATAACCTACAATAGTTGATATGTCATAAAACCAAACCTAACCAAACCAAATCCTCTATATTTACTATATATGTATATAGAGGATTTGGCATTAAATAACCTACAATGGTTGATATGCCATAAAACCAAACCAAACCAAACTAATCTGCCTCAAACAGGATGTGACACAAGGTCAATTTTTATATGGAGTACAGCTTGTTTGAATTTGAGTCTTGAGCCATTGCTATACTAAGGTCAAAGAGCTCAGTCTGCCCTACTATTTACCCATAGCTCAGGGAAAGGAGAGTAATTGGATTCATATATTTTCCAAGGGTATTAGCTCTATGTGAAATGCAAACAGCCTCTTTGAGGATATAAAATCAGGTTGTTGTGTTAATTTCCTATGTGGATAACTGTTATGCTACAATTGCCTCCAGGAATTTATTACTGCTGTAATGGTCTGAAAGACAAAGTTGTTAATCACTCTTCCATAGTAATGCACCCTGGTATTTGCTAAACTATGCTTAGCAAGGCAAAATCACAGTAGTGGGGCACTCAGTGTGGAATTAGGTCACTACCATAGTGAGCTCACTTCAATTTTTCTGTGTGATAAGCTTGCTAAACATTGCAAAGTAAGTGAGGTATAAAAAGCAAAGAGTATGGATATTGCTAAACACTAATTCATATGTTTGGTTATAGAGTTTGTATTTACTTAACCCCTCCATCATGAGCTGGACGTGACACAAGGTCAATTTTTAAGAGTAGTATGTATTTACCTAACCCCTCCATCATGAACAGGATGTGACACAAGGTCAGCATGGGAGACCTGGGTTCGAGTCATATGAAAGACTCAAAAAATGGTACTTGATGCTACCTTGCTTAACACTGAGCATTATAAGGTAAGGATCAAGGATAAAGTGGAGCAATCCAGGGAAAGGAGTAGTGCCCTCCCTTACACCTTGGTGTAGCTATCAAAAAGGGACCCTTCGGGTTGCCCTCGACTACGTTCGCCAACTTTACTTTACTTACCTAACTCCTCCATCATGAGCTGGATGTGACACAAGGTCAATTTTTAAGAGTAGTATGTATTTACCTAACCCCTCCATCATGAGCAGGATGTGACACAAGTTCAATTTTTAAGAGTAGTTTCACAGGTTTGAATTAAATATTTTCCTTCTCTGAGACCAACTACCATACCAAGGTTAAAGAGTGCAGTTTGCCTTATTATGTTTCAATAGCTGAAGGGAGAATAGTTGGATTCATGTTTTTCTCAATGGCATTAGTGCTATATGAAATGCAAACAGCCTCACCCAGCTTTATAATAAAAAACATTTATTTTATGCAAGAAATCTTGATAGTTTAACATAATGTTCTTTTTGTTAATGTCATTAATCAGTGAATATTAGATACAGTGAATAATATATCATGTCAGAATTCAGCTAAAAATTGTCATTACTGATCTACTTTTGTAATTAAAAAAAGCAATTTTACAAATAGTTCAAAATGAACGGAAAAATAATTTTTAAAATGATAGGAAATCTATCTTCAATGATTCATTTGTTAGGTGAATATTTTTAATGCTTTTGGTATTTCAATTTAGTAATCTGCTAATTTCATAAACAACAATTTAATTTTGCTTTCATTTTCTTTATATTTCAAACCTTTAAGTTTGATTTTGTATTTTTTTTTGTATGTTGTAGTTTGGAATTTTCTTTGTATTTTGCTTCTTATTAGGGTTTTTAAATCTCATGTTGTATTTTAGTGAAATGTTATTCAATACACAAAGCAGCCTTTTACTAGTCTCCTGATGACACCTATCTTACTACCTCCACCACATCAGTGTCCTGGATATGATAAAAAAACTGCATTAGTGGTAAGGCTTCAGTTCTGGAGCTTTTGGGAGTTTGGATTCATCCTATTGTTGCCATTACTCCTTGGTCCACCCTGATCCCTTGTGGTAGTGTCTGTTAGGGTCCTATCTATGGGCAAAATAGATCTGTTTGGAAATCATTTGTATTAGTGTTGCACTCTAAAATAAAATCTCATGATTTATCAACTCTTCATTGCAGTTAAACAATAGAACAGCTTGTAGGCTGCTTGAGGTCACTGTTTGGCAGATATAGTGGTGAGAATTCACAGGACAAAGAATCAAGCTTTTTTTAGCCAATCAGAAGGCACCACAGACTAAAGTTGTGGACATTTTCTTGATCCTAATAAAAGCATATTACACCCTGCATTCCTCAAACGAGCTGTTCTCATTCCCTCAGCCTCTGTATGACTTCAACACAGTAATTCTAAGAACTCAGTACCACTGAATGAACATCCAACAACTTGACTTCTTTGTAAGACCTCTGAACTAATATAGGGAACAGGAACCATCGCGTACTTTTCTGTATATAAATTCCACACCATTTGTTGATTCTATTGCTGTTTTCTTACCATTTCTTCCATCCCTGCTATCAAGCAGATGGTATGACAAGTTGCTCCTCTTTCACTCTCTCATCTCATGAATTATCATACTTGAATATAACAACAGAAATACTTGAAACCATATAACTGTGAGAAAATTTTGTATCAAGAATTGTAACTTGAAGATAGAATTGTTTACAAATATTAGTAACTTGAAACCATATAACTGTTTTGGCATGGAATAAACCAACAAGGGTTGACATACAAAATAACCAACCAACCAACCATGTTCCCCATCTATAACTCAGATTTTTTGGATTTGTTCTTATTTTTCCATCCTAGAGTTTATTTGGATTTTATGGCTTATCAACCTTTGTAGGTTATTTAATGCCAAATTCATTTTTGTACAAATAATCAGTTCTCTTTCAAACAATTCAATTTAGTGTTAGTCTGTAGTTGAATTGTCAAAAACATTTTTATTTCAAGCTATTCAGTTTAGTCAAACAGTTTTAATTCAAACAATTTAGTTTAGTATAAGTATAGTTTTTGTTTATACACAGTTAAATGTCAAAGCAGTTCTATTTTGAACAATTCAGTTTAGCATGAGTATGCAGTTTACATGTCAAAACATTTCTATTTCAAGCAATTCAGTTTAGCATAAATACACAGTTTAGTTCTATTTGACCCATAGATAGGGCCCTGTCAGGTGCTACCACTTTCAGCCAGAGTGGATGTAGGAGCGATGGCAATAAAGAAGTGCTCTGCATTCCCCAAAGCTCCAGCATTACTGGAACCTCACTGTCAGATTGTTTAGTGTCATATCCAGGACACTAGTTGGGGGTAGGGTCTTACCCTTTTGCAGAGATGCAACTCAGCTGAGATTGTTTAATGTCATAAGCAGGACACTTGTTGGAGGAGTCTTATCCCTTCCACAGAAGTGTAGTTGGTGTATTCTGAAGCCCCAGCTGACAAGGCAAACAATCCCAGAATAAATATGAAAATAAAATAATATCTATTCTATTTATAGATTTGTGATAATGTTGAGTAATATTGAGGTAGGAAACACTGTTGTATACATACTGACGCAGTAATAAACGACAAGTGAAGACTTCTTTAACAAAATATACCTCTCACTTTATTTGTAAAGTTTGAAAAAGGTTATTCAATGTTTGCGTGAGAGTGGGAGTTGGAGACTGAACATAACTGCAATATTTTGACCCCACTCTTATAGCCATCAGCGTTGTGTCTTTCTTGTTCTCCTGATGCTCAACCGGAGGCCCAGAGACCCACTCTGCTGGGTGATGGCTTTCTTTACTGCATCTTATCAACATCTTCTCTGGACCCCAATTCAATTGGGGGCCCTGATCCCCTTCGGCCTGGTGTGGCTTTTCCTACCACATCTCGTCTATAACTCCGTCCGATCTCTAACTGCAAATGATTTCTGTCTTGACTGAGTTATATATTAGTTCAACGCCCACTCAATTGCCAACTCGATCTTTGGAATGGTATGATTGATCGTCACCCAGCGGAAATAACTGTCATGCAGTTCGCAGGTCACTCTCTTCCAGTGCATCTGTCTATGAATGTATCATGGGAATTTTTTTACCTTGTCCCATTTCATCAGCCAATTTCCGCTCACGCGATTTCCTCTCATAACTGCCATTAGAATGTGTCACCTCCTTCCAGTGCATCACTCTGAATGGCATTTTTGGCCGGGTCGAAGGTCAAAATACCACAACACCAGTGACTTTTTTAAAGAAATGAATTGCTTTATTATTATGATTGTCAATAACAAAGAAAACAGATAACCACAACAACAATTATGTTATTCTATGTATTACATTAGAAGTCACGTAGGTTTCATATAGTGTAAATATCTTTCGGAAAGTTATGAATCCAACTATTCTCCATCCAGTTATGGGTCAAATAATAGGGCAGCCTGGGCTCTTTAACATTGGCTTATAAACTGGTCAGGGAGAAGGAAACCTGAATTTAAACCTGCTAAACTCCACTTAAAAATTGACCTTACTTGTGTGGAGGGGTTGGGTAAATTCATATATTACATCAGCAGTGGAACATGCATTATCATGAATCCAGGTGGTTTAATATCATCTCACATCTTAAAGTTTTCACAGTTTACCTTTGTAGCAGAAAGAACTTCATATGTTTGGCGTGTAAATTATTTTGACTGTTGGTCTCGTCATATAATTTCACCCAAAGGGGATGACAAATCCCATTTGGCCCGGATGGCTTTCTTGGGCATATCGAATTTGGTGAAAGCCTGCCAAACTACCTCTTCCTCAAAGTCCTTCGGACAAGATAGACGTATTTCTGTCCACTCCTCTATCAGCAGCAACTCACCACCATGAGAAGAGCCGTCTAATTCATGGACCCTCAGGTCTACACTTCTAGACCCAAGGGTACCAACTTGAATATGAATTAGACATATTAATTCCACCTCTGACAATTCAGCTACTTTATTCCTGGACAACCTTTAAGGAGATAACAATTATTTCTCCCCCACAGCAACCAGGACCACACATCAATGGCTGAACATTCACTCCTGTTCCAAAATCAGCAACTCAATACTTGCTATGTCTACAGTGATGCATATTCCGCTCCGACATTTTGCTGCTGTGATTCTTTCTCTACTCAATAACTATTTCTTCCTTCCTACAAGACTTGCTGCATAAAGGTACCTTTTATTCTGGCTGCCATTAAACCTTCTTAAAAACCTTTCGATATCTCGTTCCGCCTCATTTATTTTCCTTTAATTATAACGTGAAGGTACCTGTACTAGTTTCTGTTATAAAATATTTTAGAGTGGAAAGGTTGAACGGGTTACCTTATGATTGCCATAACCAAACATATACAATTTCTACTTGTTTAGAAAACACACACGCATACACACAGACAGACAAACACACACACGCACATGCACACATATTTATTAAAAATATTGAAATTGTGATCCAAAATTTTGATTGCAAAAACATGCTTTAATTTTTTTAAAGTAACTTATAACAACAATGTATGGAAAGTACTTCATATTCTTTTTGCTGTCAATTTAGGATTCTTGATTGTTACAATATATCCCCATCTCTCATAAATCTATACTCATAGAATGTGGATTAATAAAATACATAAACAACACAAAATACTATTGACCAAAATCTGTCTTATTATTGTGATACAGTTGTATTTTAAAATCAAGTGTTTAAACTCTTTATTTATAACAAAATTTTTACAAGAAAAACATTTTTTGCTATGAGGCACAAGGCCTCTATAAAGTGTTCAGAGTCTTTACTTTAGTCACATGCTAATACTGTACTCAAAGAAAATTTGCAGTTAAAATTAGTACATCAAGAGCTAGCCTCATTTAAGCATTCATATTTTTGTGTTGTGAAGGCTTCAAGATGACCATCTTTAACTCTCTCACAATCACATCCCATCCCACTTGCATTCTCTCTTAGCTCCCTCCAATTGAGAGCATTTTGAATAACAACAGGGTATTTTATGTTTATTCTGTTTAATTAATCACTTCAAATATTTTCATTAATTTCTACAATATTAATTTGCATTACATTAAAGAAAGTACTGCTCATTAGAATTTAAACAAGAACACAATTTGTCTTTATTGCTGAAGACTGTGAGGGTAATTAAGGTGTTTGAACAAATGGGGATCTAGAATAATTTACTCGATTGACAACTCTTTCAAATAGCAATGTGAGTTGGCCTTTTCAATCTCCTTAATCCAAACAAGAATTTAGAAGGATAGAAAAAGAATCTTTTTTTAATTACCAACTTATTTCTATTAAAGAAAAACTTTTTCCAGAAATTTAGTATTCAAATTGATTAAATGCATACCTTGTTGATTGCAATAAATTTTGTTTCTTCTTTTCTGTAATAAACTCTTGAAATGAAGGAATTTGAGTCAAAATTCAAATACTTATATATATTGTTATGGACAATTAACTCGAACAGCACATTCACAGATACAAATCCTGGAATTAAAAAGAACCACAACCTTATCAAAAAAGTTGCCACAATATAAACCCAAAGAAACACCAGAACAAACCATTTACTTCCTGAAGATGATGTGAAACTTCAGAAACATGTGTTAGAGAAAAATCAGTAACCTAATAATAAATTTTCTTGTGGACCTATTCATTTTAAACTATATATATATGTATATATAAATATATACATATATAAATTAGGCACCTTCTGAAGATTAATGGTTATTTTTGGGGACCTTTGCCCATTTTTGGAATGATTGTTTGAGTGATTGATTGATTTTAATGGCACGTCAACTCATTTAGGGTTATTTTAAGTCTAGAGGTTAAGGAATCACATTCATTGTACATTCATATTTACATTTTTTGTGTTGTTGTTTCTTAAGAGATTTTTCTTTGTACACAGTCCTGTCAATTATGAACAATTTTTAAACAGATCTATTTGGCCCATAGATGAGATCTTAACAGGTATTACCACTCCAGGTCAGGGTGGACCTGAGAGTACGCCACACTCTTTATAGCTTCAGCTAGATGCAGTTTAATATCATAACCAGGACACCCCTTTTGTTGGGGGTGGGGTCTTACCTCTCTGCAGAGGATATATTCAACATATTCTAAGCTTTGCTAATAGGGCTGTCATCATTTGAGTTTGATTTTTACTGTATCCACAGAGTAGCAGTGATCTGCTTGTCTAAACTCAGGTCAGTAGATATCTGCCTTTTTATTCAGGGTGTGGAAGCAAAATATGGAATAATTTTTAAAACGTTTTATTTTTAGTCTGATTAGACCAATTTTTGAAAAAAATATGACAAATCTAAATTTTCTGGATTAGCTCTATTATTCAAGCACTTTTTCATTAAAATTCAGCCCAGTATGAGTGTGCAAGAAAAGAAACAACAAAGAATCTATGACTTGCTTAATACTAAAACCAAGCCAAAAAAATTTCCAGAATAACTGGAATTTCTTTATGGCCTTCATCATGCCCAGACCATATCCCCCTTGATTATGCTATATGGGGTGTTTTAGAAAACAAAACAAATGCAACTTCCCATCCAAATGTAGGTTTGCTTAAGACTGCTATTGCAGAGGAATGAAATAAAATGTCTGAAGAATTTATTCTGAAGGCATGCGAATCATTTTGAAAGCATGTTGAAACAATAACTGAAAAAATGGTGGCCATATTGAGTAAATTTACTGTTTTGTGTCAATCTTCTTAGTTTCTTGTTTACTTTTTAAAAATAAAATTATTCTTATTTTATAATAGAGTTGTTTATCATTTTACTAGAATATTCCTAATTTTGCTTCCACACCCTGTAAATATTAACATTTATAAATTTCTCCTGTCTAGTGCTCTTTCTATTTATATATGAATGCAAGATTTCCTAATACAAATATTTTTATAAATCAGAAAAGGATAGGTTGACAGAAAGACAAAAACAAATGAGAACTCTACCCATCATGAAATCTTCTGTAGTCAATGTGTCAACCATGAAATATAATCTCTTAAGCCTCATTGATAATGCCCCATTAGAAGTTAGTTCTTTATTCAAATGACCAGGATTTTATGACTGAAGAATGGATCAATGAAAAATGTTCTAATAAAAGATAGGAAAAACTAAACAATAAAGAAACTAGTTAAAACTAATAACCAGTGATGTCAGTAGGGTTGGTGTCACCCAGTACAGTAACTAATGAGGTAATGCTCTTAAATCTCCACCGATATCAGAACATACAGTATCCTTTGTAATATTTTAATACTAATGTTACTTGTAAATTGCAATTTTTGTATATTAATGAATCAAGTGGCAATAATAGTGGTGTAAACAACAAGTAAAAATGAAATAATACATTTTGATTATACAGGAATCATTTATTAAATAAGAGGAATTTGTTTGATTGAAGAGGGACCTATTATATATATGAGGGTCATTCAATAAACAAGGGGAATTTGTTGGATTGAGGAGGGACCTATTATATATATGATAGTCATTCAATAAACAAGGGGAATTTGTTTGATTAAAGAGGGACCTATTATATATATGAGGGTCATTCAATAAACCAGGGGAATTTGTTTGATTGAAGAGGGACCTATTATATATATGAGGGTCATATTAGGTCTCGCATCAATACATATCTATATCACTCACATAATGAAACTATATCCACTATGAGCTCAACCAAAATGTACCAAAATATTTAACACATACCCAACACAAAAAAACTTAACACTTTTATTTTATATTGCTCTGTTGGAATTGTTTTATAGTAAAAATTTTTGACCTCACAAAAATATTAGTTTTGAGGCTATTTAAAATGGTGGCAATTCAAACAATCATGAACTTTTCATTGGCTGAGAAGTGCAAACCATGTGAATTTTACAGAAGAACGTGTGATATGTACAGAGAAGCATGCTTTAATTTTTAAAAAAATCTTTTCAAATGGACTGAAAATTGGTTTGTCATTAATATCTTGAATAGAAAAGACAATCCATCAAGTGGAAACACAATGACTCGCCTGTAAAGAAAAAGTTCCTGGTGCAGCATTCAGTAAAGAAGGTGATGCTGACAGTTTTCTGGGACTTGAAAGGACTCTTTAATATTGATTTCCTTTAAAAAGGTGCAACTGTTAACAGTGTTTTCTATAGACAACTCCTTTGGCAAAATTTACCTTATTTATGGAATGACTCTCATAATACTAGCTAAATTTATTGACCCATTTATACAATTTCATATGGTTAAAGTGAAAGTTCCATAAAGAAAAACAAAAGAATTTGAAGTAAAACATTTAAGAATAATATAAAAAATTAGATTCATTTTAATATCAAAATTTTAATATTAAACTAAGTGTTATATTTTTTGTTATTTATCAATTTTATCATGGAATAATATATGATCAATATAGTTTTAAATTGCTTCAGAGGTAGAGGTTGTGTATCAATTATTGTCATTAGACAAATAGATAGATGAATAAAAAATACTATTAATATGATTTATTTAGAAATTATATCAAACATAGCAAAGAGAGATGAAGAGACAGAATAAGAGATGTGTTTTACTGCCTCGCCCATAGATAAATACATTCTGAGCAATCTTTTTGGTAAAACATAAACATTTAAAAAAATCAGTGGCTGTAAAAAGAGAAATACCAACAAAACAACAGTTCATGCAGGTGAAACACTTCACAAATTCTTTTAATAAGCAATAATAGTATTTTGATGGTGCCACCTGGTGCATTCTACACCACACACAACCATACACACTGTTAAAAATAAATAAAAGGAATTTTATATCAGAATGATCCAATTTTGTATGCATGTCTCCATAACACAGCATAAATGGTACTTATTCAAACTAGTTGTAGACCTGGAGAGAGATGGGTTCCACCTAAGAAAAAGTACATAAGTAGTGCTGCCACAGCAAAAACTAAATTATGGAATATCTTTTTTATTAGTTAAAATACTTATTCTCAGAACAATAAAAAAATCACTTTTCTTTCATTTTTGATCAGTTAAGAAAAACAAGTTAGAATGGAATTTTTTTCTGGAATGTTATGGGAAGGATATTGAATTGCAAGATTTATAATATCCTTTTAAAGTAGGTCATTAATTATCTAATGCTATGGAATCAATAAAAAAAAGTATGAACACTGAGGTAATGTACAAAAAATCCCCTGAAGACATAAAGGAAGCATTGGATCATCTTTTAGCATATACCTGTATCAGTATTTCATGCTGTTATCTACATCTATCAATCACACAGTTTATTCACTACACTTCTTTCTGACTAAAACAATTCCAAGCAATTTAACAACTTCTAACAAGAAAGGATCTTTAACAACCAAACAGCAGCTAAAAAAAACCTTCAAATAATTCATCAGTTCCAGGACTCAAGAATGCTACGCTCCCATAATAAATAGACTTTTTAACTGTTGATAACAATTTATAGATTCTAATAGTTCTTATTTCCATGAGGTCAGGTCTTGGGTCTAATTTCATGCCGGACATTGGCATGATGGTTAGAGTGTTCACCAATGGCCTAGGTGACCTGGGTTCAATCCCAGGTTGAGTCATACCAGAGACTCAAAAAATGGTACTTGAAGCCTCCTTGCTTAACACTCAGCATTATAAAGGAACGGATCAAGGAGCAATCCAGGGAAAGAAGTAGCGCCCTCCCCTACACCTTGGAGTAGTAGCTATTGAAAAGAGAGCCTTTGGGTCACCCTCAACTATGGACTACACTTCTTCCTTACTAACACTTTTCTGCTTTATCTCATTTTGAACTCTTATAATAAAATCATTTGAATTTAATTTTTTTCTATCTTTGATAAACTAAAATACACATAAATAAACAATAACAAAATTATTTGCATAAACCAGAAAATCAAAACTTGCACTTAAACATGGTGTTATATTATATGAACATATTTAAATAACAATTTATTCCAAAAGAAATGTCACAGATTAAGATAAATCCACTGCAATTATTTAAGCACGAAGCTAATTAATAAATAATTAGTGTATTTATGTATGTGCATGCATCTATGTATTTATGTAACCACTTGTGTCATCGGCAATAAAGTCTGTAAATCTTTTTCAAGCTTGAAAAATACATGATACACAAAAACCTTCAAGTATCAAATCAAGTAACATCTACAGTCATCACTTCATTTATCTGTCATCTTTTCCTCATGATTTGTAAGATGGCTGCTTGACTAAAAAGTCATCTTAGAGGACACTGTTGAAGAGAAAGTGTCTATCCTGATGAGAATCAAGAGATGACTGTGAAGATAGAGCAATCATTATGCAACAATCTTTTCATAGACAAATTTCCATTATTTTATCAAGTTGGTAATATAATTTCTAAGCATCTTTATTTTAGCCCAGAATTTACCATCACTTTTTGTCCACCATCTTGTTTTGCTGGTGTTTGGCCACAGGAAATGTATTTTCTTAAGAAGAACCAATCAATACTTAAACACTATCCAATTTCTGTATCACAGGCCTGATTCATATGTCAATTGATATCATTGAAAATCAAAAATAACTCTTGAAATGTCAGTCAATATGAGAAATCATTTATCTAGTATTGACTTTTTATGACTATTGTCCATTTGCTTAGTTGTCAGAAAATAAGGTCAAGTCTAGAGCCTAAATTTAGAAGCTTGTTTGGCAAAATTTTCTCTGGTAAATAAAAACTTTTATCTCAAAAGAATAAGTTCTTTTTTTAACTAAATTATCAACTAACAGTAAATTAAAAAGAGGGGAGATAATGCATATATTGGTTACCCCCCCAAAAAAAAACTTGCTCTAAAAAAAGGAGTATCCTAAGTATGACACTAAACTGTATCAAATGATGAGGCTCTAGTTTTAGGGCTTTGGGAGTGTGGAGTTATCTCTTCGTTGCTATTACTCCTGGGTCCACTCTGACCCAAAATTTTTGTGCCTGTTAGGGTCTCATATATAGGTCAACTAGATCTGTCTGAGATAATGAAATGTTTATGTGTTTAGAATAGCTGTCAAGATACATTTTTGTACAATGTATAATTGGAGACCCTAATTGGTTAACTTACTTCAGTATCAAATAACAAGCTTGACATGCTGTAAAACCAACCAACTAACCAACCAATCAAAAAATATTTTTGTCTGTTGATTTTAACTTTTAAGATCGTAGAAACTAAGCAACATATGATTTTTTAAACTAAAAAAAAAAAGAAATTGTGTAATGAGTGGCAGCCATTAATTCCTTCGCCAGAGTGCTCAATCCCAGGAGGGGAGCATGCTTTATTTATAGATAAAGAGTACTCAATATAATTTACAGAGTGTATATATTTAAGATTAGATTACTTGATTTAATGTTTATATATATATATATATATATATATATATATATATATATATATAGAGAGAGAGAGAGAGAGAGAGAGAGAGAGAGAGAGACAGAGAGAGACAGAGAGAGATAGAGAGGCTCACCATCAGATGCAGTTTTGTGTCATACCAGGACACTCATTAGGAGGGTCTTACCCTTCTGCAGAGTGGCAGTTGACATATTCTACAGCCCCAACTGGCTGGGGTAATATATTTAAGTTAGGATAGTGTAGTTAGTGAGCTACTTTGGCTCAGAGTGGACCTAGAGGTAATGACAATGAAAGGGTACTCCACACTCATGAGATCTTCAGAACAGGAGCCTCACCATCAGATGGAATTTATTGTTATACTCAAGACACTCTTTTTTTGGAGAGGGTGACTCTTCTGCAGAGGAGAAAATTTTTGGAATTTATGGATGTGTGTGTGGTATTCATTATGACTACCACCATCTTATTCCTTTAATGCATCAGTCTATCTAAGGGTAAACTGACACAGAATATTTCGGTAAGGAAAAACAAAGTCCATTTAGACTACAATAACATTCATTTTATATACATACATAGCATACATAATTAAGAAACATGACATGCATAGTACACATAATTAAGAAACATGATATACTATCCGAAAATGTAAAAAAGATACAAAAGTTGTTCACAGAACCAACAGGCTGATAGCGATGGTTAAAATCTTTCATTTTTCTGGTGTAGGGAAATGGCCACCAGGGATAAATTTGCACGTATGTGCTGGTCGTAAAAGCGGAGACGAAAGATAGATGCGTCCTCTTCGTCTGTCGTCTGGTCTGGACTTCGGTCCGGAGCGTGGCCCTGGAAAAGGAACAATGGCAGACTTGGGGCCTTTAATTAGGCACCTAATTTCGACTAGGCTACCTTCGGGTGGGCGAGCTGCATTTTTGTCTCCGTTGTCCCCCTTGTACGGCACTAGACCATGCGTCTAGTTTAAGCCGCAAACTGGCATACGTGCCCGGACCCACATTTGGGTTCGTAAAACTGCTTGCCTCATCAGGCTCACATTGCACTAAGTGAGCCGATGGGCAGCACAGACAAGCAGGGTTCGAGTCTCAGCTCGTTCCCGACCTCCCCTCCCCTTTATCCCCACTTTAATCGGCCTTCAGGCTTTTGACCTTGTGTCAAGTCGTGTCTGGTGGGAGGCAGCGACAAATAAATGGTACCAAAAAATGATAGAACTCGCTTCCCGAAATGTCACATGATCAAAACGTCACGTGATTCACTGAAGCTCCACCTACAGCTCCTCAAAAGGAGACCACTATGTTTAGTTCCAAAACAGAATCAGTAAATTCCAAGCCCCACCAACAGAGCAATATTAAATAAAAGTGTTAAGTTTTTTTGTGTTGGGTATGTGTTAAATATTTTGGTACATTTTGGTTGAGCTCATGGTGGATATAGTTTCATTATGTGAGTGATATAGATATGTATTGATGCGAGACCTAATAGAAGCAGCAATATGTTGCCTAAGGGTTCAGAATTTCATACTGAATAGTTTTTTTCGGTTGCTCTTTTATGTCAACAAAGAGGTTCTGTATGAAAGCTTATTGAAATGGACAACTTGCATTTTCATTGGTTTAAAAGTGAGATCAACATTACTGTTGGCCGATTTTAATTTATTTTGAATTAATTTTCGACAGGACATTTGTAGAATTTTTGGTGATTCTTTTTTTGAATATTTTGTTGTGTCTTCTTAGAAAGTGATCTTACTCTAAAGATAAACTAAAAACACATATCCAAAACAGATGTAGAGTACTAATGTTAATGAATGAAAAGGCAATATTTACAATAGTGCTACAAAATATAAAGAAATTCATTTCTTTTTTGGGAGCTGAAATATAGAAGTGTATACGGCAATTCGTGTATCAAGTCACGACCCTAAAGGCCAGTTCTGGTAGCAGCGGGGATAAGATCTTTATCCAACTTGAAATCATAACATGAGACCGCTGTTTAAAGATCAAACGAACACGGCGCCGTTGAGAAAACAATTAGTACGTATCACTCCGGGTCGGCGTGAGTAATTGATCCGTGTTGTCTGGAAAATTGTGTGTTTTTATAGCATTAAGGTGGATCGCGCGCGCACGCGCTGACTTTCGAAAATTCTTTGGGCGCGTATTTTAGAGACCTCCTATTGATCCTAAAAACCATTTTCACTTGTTTATTTTTTAACATCTACGTGGGCGTTAGTTGGAGATCTTTGCGTCAATTTTGGCCCGTTTTTTCTAGAAAATTCTTTTGATAAGGAAATTGCATCATTTCCTATAACAGATAATATGATTTGAATGTTGGTGATGAATAAAAGGTACTATTAGAATCCTATTGATGACAAAGTACAGAGGGTTATAAAACAGGTTTATTTACAACATGTCGTCGGTGTCTACGACAGATACATTTATAAAGGGGTACAACTCCTACCCCAGTTCTTCTTCAAGTTCATGCTCCCTATTTCATATCAGTTATCGATATAACTTTGTCTCCTAGATACAGGTCTTGCCTGTGTGGGTATCTGGTATCAGGCTCTTTTAGCCTTCTTGAGTTTGACGTGAGTGTGATATGTGGCTGTTGATTGGCTCCCCATACTTACGTGTAGGTGCTCCTTGTGTTAGCTTCTATTGCTGGTCAACACTTATGTACGTAGTCAACATGTCTTCGGATTATTTGTCCGTTCGACACTCTCACATGCACTGAAACAGATCCTGACCTTTTTTCCATGACCTCTGAGATATATTTCCACTGGAAACTAAAGATCAGATTTCCCTCCTTGAACTCCCTCTGCTTTGCATGGTGAACATGCCTTCTCTTCACAACCATTTGTTTTTCTTACATGCCCAATTGTAAGTCTGGATGTACTCTATTAAGACTCGTGGTCAGTTTTCTTTTCATCAGAAATTCAGTGGGGGATAAACCTGTGGTTTTACGTGGTGTGGTACGATATTGTAAAAGTATTTTACATACCCATGTTTCAAAATCTCTTTCCTTTTTTATTTTCAAAGGAGTCCTTAAAGCACCGTACTATTCGTTCTGCTTGACCATTCATAATCGGATGGAATGGAGCTGGGGTGATATGTTTTATGCCTTTATTGGTCATAAATTCTTGAAAATCTGAATTTGTAAAGCAGGTGGCATTATCCGTCGCACAATGGTTAGACAAGCCATGTTCTGCAAAGGTGCGACGCAATTTCCCAATTGTAGCGCTTGAAGTCGCTGTATTCATAGAATGTACATCTAACCATTTATAGTATGCATCTACAATGATCAGGAATATTTTCCTTTCACAGGTTTCTGCATAATCCAAATGAATACGAAATCATAGTTTCTGTAGCAGAAAGAATTTCGTATTTTTGTTTGGCGCGTTAGGGTCGACGCATATTTTCACCCAATCAGGATGACTTAGCCTATTCATACCAACCATCTTTCCAGGTAGCAGAAATTGGGGAAAGCCGCCAAACACTTTCTCTTCCCCAGAAATTCTTCATCCAGGACAGCCGTCTTACTGTCTGCTATTCAATAGCAGCAGCAGCAGCAGCAGCAGCATCACACCGCCATGCGGAAAGCCATCTAATTTATGGACCCCTTGCGTCTATTCTTTTAGACCAAGGGTTCCCAGTTGAATATGAATTAGATGAATCCAATACGTCCCACGCAGGAACAACTTTTAGTCGCCTCCAGTATTGGCTATGTCGACTGCGATGCAAAATTCTGCTCCGACACCTAGCTACTTCATCTCTGGGCAACATTTTCTGGAGACATTCACGCTTCTCCCCGAAACAACCAGAACCACAAATCCATGGGTGACTACATCGTTTCTGTCCTCAAACAGCAAACACGACTTTTGGTACACTATGGCGAACATATCCCACTCACACATTCAACAATGCCTTAACCTAACGATGCACTTTTCGCTCAGGCATTTAGCTGCTAAAATGCTTTCTCAACTCTATAACAACTTCATTTCGTTTCCTTACTTCTTTTCTTCCTACGAGACTTGCAGCATAAACGTAAGCCCTTTACTTCATGCTGCCATTAAAACCTTCATATAAAACCTTACGGCGTCTTCATTCTTCTCCACTACCTTTATTTTCCACCAACATTTAGCGAGGGGATAACAACCAATGTAACACCAACATAACCTAATAATATCCCATTGCTAAATTTCTGTGAAAATCCCCATGGTTGCAATTGAGTTACTGCGAACATTTTGTAGTTCAGTTGACACTCAGAAAAGCTTTGAACACAGATTTCAATGTCTTTATCAATTCCTGGACACTACACATAGCTTAGGGCTAGTGCCTTCATTCTAACTATACCTGGATACATGTTATGCAGTTCTTATATTTTTTCTATCTGGCTCTGGTTGTCCCCATAACAAATAAACCTTGGGCACTGTTATTACATCCTTGCGTGTGTCCACTTCTATGGCGTCCTGACCTGCTCTATCAGGCCATCCTGACCGAATGAAAATCAATACTCTGATCATCACTGGGTCCTGACAAGTCCATCATTTTATGCTTCTTGCATCCATTGGTGATGAGTTTGATCAACTAGATTATTTCTTCCGGGATTGGCACTAGTGTTGAAAATGTTTCGTTAAATGGTATCCCATAAAGGGCATCAGCGTTTGACATGTCACATCTTTTCCTGTACCGCAGATTATATTCATATGCTGACAATGTCAGTGTCCATCTCTGAATTCATCCTGAGGTGGTATTGCTTTCGTTTCCCCTAAAAGTTTTAAGAGTGGTTTATGATCTGTCACTATGGTGAAATGTTGACCATACAGAATTTGATGAAACTTCTTTACGCCATTTACTACCGCAAGACCTTCTTTATCAATTAACGCATGTTTTTCTCTTCGCCGTCCTCCATGATGTGTGATATTTCTGCCCTAATCTCACATGGTGATACAACGCATACTAGAACTATTTCCTTGGTACTGTCATAGTGTAATAACAATGTAGATGTCATCAGCTCCTTGGGTTTGCGAAACGCTTGGTCTTGTTCAGTATACCAGTTCCATCGTTCATTCTTGGCTAACAGTTTTTGTAAGGGTGCTAGTATACTTAACAGTCTTGGTTGGAATTTATGGTAATAATTTATTATACCTAAATATGACTTCAACTGACTGGTATTTTGAGGTCTTATACAAAATCTCACATTTACCGCCCTTAAAACATCGTCTGATAAGCGCTTGTGTAATTGGTCAAGAGCCATTGTCGGCAACCACTCAGAGCACACAAGACATGTGAAATTAGGTTCTGTTTTGGGGTACAGATACAAACACAAGAGATATCGTTCCCTCCTCACGCTGCAGACTGTCCAAGTAAGACGTTACAACACTAGCGACTTATAAGGGCCGACGACTGCGTAAAATCTATCCACACAGAAGCAAGAGACACTTATCAACCCAAGTGACAAAATAAGTTTGCGGGTATATTATTTTAAAAATTGTGGTGCATCACGTATCAATTGTACAATTCCTTTTACTGGTGTGACGCCCTCTGTTGTGACTTTATGTCCACAATATATCACCTCTGTTACCATGGAAACGCATTTTTTTCTGTAGAATAATAACAATAATACTGACCGCCGTAAGGTCTCAACCATAGATCCACATTTGACAGTCATTTCAGTGCTTCTTCCAAATTCATTTTTGCCACTGACCAAGATGTCCTCCAGCCTGACAATCACATTTGTAATCTCAGCCAACAAATTTTCCATGACTCGTTGAAAAATGCCTGTTCTGGAGAAAATTCTTCTGGGTAACCTTGTGTACATAATAGTTCCCTACATGTATCAATTGTTGTACACTTGCGATTTTCTTAATCCAGTTACAGCCGTTGGTAGACGTGACTTCAGTCTAGTTTGGTAAATTTTGACTTCCGATTTTAGTTAGGGATGGGATAATAATCCAGCTTTGAGGCTTGATGTATCGTAACTCTGTAGTTACCGCATCTTGAATATTGACTTGAAGACCTCTTTTGACATACAGCATAAATTGCGTGGGTGGCATAACAGGAAACAGACCTGTTTCCTAAAGTAAACATGACGCAGATACCTCAGCGGAATTGCTGCGTAAATTGTGTGGGTGGCATGCAGGAAGAATCGGACACTGGAAGCAGAAAAAAAACAGGAAGTCACCTGTTTCCGAAAGGAAACACGACGCAAGTATTTTCTCAGCGGAAGTACCATGTAAGTTGCGTGGGTGGCATACTATACAGGAGGCGTGTCCATGTATAACACGTAGGCTGGAGGTGTGACCACGAGGATTGCGTGGGCCTCTGGTAAATTATATAGGCCAGGGAAGATTTTGACCCCGGCAGAACGAAGCAGAAAGGCAGAGAGGTTTCACAGAAAAACCGCACCGTCGCCCTTGTGTATGTGCATTTCAGCCATCTTCGACTCTCCCTTATTCCACCCATCGGGTAGGAAAAACAAGAAAAGAAGCAGGTTATATTATTATACATCAGCGTTGTTGTCTTTCTTTTCAGTACACAACACATATTCGAATGCTTCTATCCATCATCTTTATAAGAACAATGGGCACAGCCCATTCAGAATGTGTCACTGGAACTACTGTACCGACAGTTTGTAGTCGCCCAATTTCCCTGACCGCTGTGTCCTTGCAGTGCGTACGTTTAAAACACCTTCCTATCGCACCTTCAGGTACTTGAATATGGTCCTTCACTCCTTTCATAGTGCCAAATTCTTCACGGAACACATCAGGATATTGGTCTGTCACCCGTTCCCATTATTCATAGTTTCCTTCCTCTAGATTGAACATTTGGGTCCTGTCCAAATTTATGACATTTGACCAGTTTCTAAGCAGGACCTTTGCCCGCAACTACTGTCACAGAAAACTTATAATGTTGACCCTGATAGTCAATATTGACCTGCCTTGTTCCTAAAACATTCAGTTTATTTCCTGTATATGTGTGTTTGATTTTTATAGTTGAAGGCTGTTTTCCATGGCTGCCCATCTTGCCTTACTTATTACTGAGACTGTGGCTTCTGTATCCACCTCTATAGTTATTTTGTTCCCATTTATGAGTATTGGGGTTTTAGTCTATGTGTTCTCATCCACACAGAACATGGTGTACTCTTTAGGTTGTTCTTCAGATTTCGTATCTGTTGATACGTGCAATAGATGCAAAAACTCTTGGCCCCATCGGCGTTTCCCTTTTGGGGAACCTCCGTCACCAAGTAATAAACTTAGTTCTGCAAGCAGGCAAAGACCTGAGGGGCGCCCCCCTAAAACCAAGATGTCATAGTATATAAACTCAACCGTCCGACACGAATGCCTGGCTGCCGGTCCGAACGCACGCCGCAACTGGTGAACACTTTGTACTAGCCATCTGCTGCGACAGCAATATAACAAGTGCTCTATTTTCAAACAATAATGACATTTTGCCCTTTTATGAATGCATTGGTTCGGCTTATGGTTTTTCCCACAACGATAGCATTTTCCACCTGTTCCTGTCGGTTGCTTATTCTCCTAGTTATTCTTTCACCCGCCTGTCCGTATACCACACTTCTTGTTTTCTTTCCTGATTGACTTTTGCCACTCAAATCTGAGACATACCTCCGAGTGGCCTCCATCCTTTAAGCTATTTCAAAAGCTCTCTTAAATGTCGAGTCACTCACAGACGATATTCTCCTCTTTGTGTTTTCCTCATTTATTTCATAGACAATTCCGTCTCGTCAACCGAAAAAGACATCGACACGCGACAAGCAAAGGTATGGACAGCTATCGATAAGCTATCGGTCATATGGAAGTCAGACCTGACCGATAAAATGAAACGCAGTTTCTTCCAAGCAGCGGTCGTCTCGATACTGCTATATGGATGCACTACGTGGACGCTGACAAAACGGCTGGAGAAAAAGCTTGACGGCAACTACACAAGAATGCTGCGAGCAATATTGAACAAGTCCTGGGGGAAACACCCCACAAAGCACCAACTCTACGGCCACCTACTTCCCATCACGAAAACTATCAAAGTTAGACGAACCTGACATGCAGGACACTGCTGGAGTAGCAGGGACGAGCTCATAAGAGATGTTCTCCTATGGACCCCCTCACATAGCCGGGCAAAAGCAGGGCGACCAGCTCGAACCTACATACAGCAGCTCTGTGAGGATACGGGATGTAGCCCTGAGGACCTGCCAGAAGCGATGAACGATAGGGAGGAGTGGCGAGAGAGGGTCAAGGATATCCGTGCTGGCGGCACGACAAGATGATGACGATCATCATCATCATCTCTTGTGTCGCACCGAAGTTGAAATCTTCTGATAAACGTTTGAGGTCTGCCAAAAAGTTTGCGACTGGCTCATTAGTTTTTCTGACAAATGTATAAAACTTATACCACTGAACAACCTCGGACTGATTTAGTTGAAAGTGATTTTTAAACCTTCTCTGAATAGATTTTGTCTGTCGGTCTATATGGGGCTAATAGATCTCTGAGTCCATTTAGTAGTATGGGTTTTCTTCTTTCTGTGTTTTCTGGCGCATCTTCAATGCCGTTAGCAGGGAAGAAGAATTCTTATCTCTCCGTGTCATGGGAAAACTCTTCGGACCCGGTATATTCCTCCATTTTTCCATATTAATCTCCACACATCTCTACTTTTACTTCAACTAGGAATATACTTTAAAACAATTAAAATTCAGAAACAAAAATAACTCAAAAAACACAGCTGATATTCTAAGTCTTTCTCGTTACGAGAACAATAGTTCATAATCCCAATGCAATATTTTATATACAGATATACAAATTTAATTTTTTGTCAATTTTTTCTTGTAGCATATGTTGAGTAAAATGGTTGTTATATTTGTTCATTAACAAAATATCTGAAATAGAAAAGTTAGTTGTCGTTAGGTAACATAACACAGGCTCGCAGTCAAAGGGTGAAAAGTAAGATAAGACGTTGTTGAGATGAATAAAAATTTTTTATCATCAGTTGATGTATATAGATTAGCTGTTATCACATAATGAAATTTGATTGTCATGTCTTCAATGAGGTTGTTGTTGTTAGTGGTGGTGGTGCTGCTGCTTCTTAGTGACTATTCAGGATCTCTTTGAAGTTGTCGCTGCTGCTTAGTCATCTCAGCAACGTGGCTGCTACCAGGATTCTTTTCCTTCTTGCTGAGTCAAATCAGCCTTCTTATAAACAGTAAGATAGGCTCAGATCGCCTCAGAAATTGACTCTCTTGAAAGTTGCATAACAATTACTAATTTTCCTTAAGATTTCATTTGGAAGTGTTCATTGAATTTTAAAAAAATTTGAAGTAAATTATGTTTGACTGAAAAGGATAATAATTTTTAAAGATAAATGTTCGCATATGTGTGTGTGTGTGTGGGGGTATTGTTTACTGAGTAGATTTCTCATAGTTTTTAAAGGTGGTTTGTTTATTTAGTATAATGAAAGATTCGACTCCAACATAAAATCTGTTGAACATTTATTGTAGACCATATTTTCATATTGTTTCTATTTTCTAGGAGGTTTGGTTTGGTTTGGTTTTATGGCATATCAATCATTGTAGGCTATTTAATGCCAAATCCTGTTTATACATATATATATATATATATGATTTGTAAACACATTTTGTAGAGAAAATTCTTGGACGAGCCTGAACCCTTTTTTGTACTCAGTTAAATGGTTTCAAGTATTGCCCTATAACAGTCACAATTTAACATCAAGCATTTGTTTGCACACAGTTAGTTCTATTTAATCCATATATAGGACCCTATCAAGTGCTACCACTCCAAGTCAGAGTGGACCTGGGAGCAAAAACAATGAAAGGGTACTGTTGGAATTATTTTATTGTAATGGGAATATCTTCTTGGAAGGGGCTTTTATGGTTGTCCCCACAGGAAGGAGGTGATGGGATTTTTCGGAAATGATACCACCTGCTAAGAGGATTACCCCTTTCAACTGAAGCCATGAGGCAGTCAAAACGTAAAGCTAGTAGTCCTGTGAATTTTCGCAGGGTGTGCTGGTTTTTAAACATTTCTATTCCCTACAGTTAAGGGAAAATAGTGAATAGGGAGTAAATCCCTCAGAGAATTTTGCTGCTGTGCTGGACCACTCCTGGCGAAATATGTTGTTACCTTGATCTGTGAATTTGTGCTGTCTTGACTTTGTCCCCAAGATGTTCCAGAACTACGCTATGCTACCTGTGTTCCAGAACTGCTCTACTGTGCTGTATTCTTCTAGCGAAATGTGCTGTTGCCTATATCAGAGAATTTGTGCTGTCTCAACTTTAACCACGATTGTGTCCATTTGAATTTGCTGTCCTATACAAGTACTAAAAGAATTGCTGAATGAACCCCCATCTGTCTGCATTATTCGTTGTATTCTCGACGGAAAAGTGAATAGATTTTCCCAAGAGATGTTTTTCGTCTAAGATACTCTTCCAAATCCTTTTTTCCATTTATACAACACCCCTTTTTTGTGTTGTAAGTTCCAGCTCCTTTGTTCGTTGAAGACATATCAGTTCCTTGTAATTCATGTGTGATCCAGTGTTTTTTTTCGAAACAATTTTTTCATTGTTACTGGATTAAGTTTTTTTTTGACTGGTCGCAAAAATAGCATATTAATTTTAGCAAATAGTGTTTTACTTTAAAACTTTGTAACTCCTTTTTATTTATTTTTATTTATGAATAGTAATGAATAGTTCTTAGTTGTACGCAAGAGGCAAGTTTGTCTTTTTATTTTTTTCCCTTCTTTTTTTTCAAAGTGCTGTTTTATTTTCCGTGAAAGGATTCTTTTTTTTTTTTTTTAATGAAAATTAATCCTTTTAGTACTCCACGTTCCCTAAATCTCTAAGGCTGGAGTCTCGCCATTAGATGGTTTAATATCATATCAGGACACTCGTTGGGGGTGGGTCTTACCCCCCTGCTGAGAAGTCGTCGGTGTATTCTATAGCCCTAGCCAACTGGCCTTTTTTTCTGGTAGCGTATGAGTGGGACAGAACTGCGACCGTCGTAAATTTCAGTGGCGTATACAGTGAGACGATGATAAATTGACAAATTCTCTAGTTTTTGAGTGGTTTCTAGGACTTGTACAGAACACTGATTAGCTAATAAATTTAATTTCTAAATTTAAATTAATTATTTTTTAGCTTTTTGCTCTTAGCCGTACATAGTATTCTATTTTAGGCGTTTGTAATTATTCTTCAATCGTGAACACATCCAGTTGTTTCTCAACAATTTAACCTTAAAAAGGGATTTTTTTCTTTTTCTTTTCCTTTTTTTTTCGTTATCAACGTGTGGTTCTGTTCAATTTCGTTTTATTTCTATTTTTTAAACATTTTTTAAAAAACTATGGTTCTAAAATCAGAGAGATAATTATAACTACAGGAATATTTGATTGGATTAACTTCGTGATATGAAATGACGGAATCAATTCGATTTTGGTTAAAATGAAATATTTAAAAAAATCACACATTTTTTTCTAAATTAGTCATTATTGACTGTCGTCTTGAATAAACTTTTCTTTTTCTTGTGCGTATTCTCAAGCTAAAAACCCTCAGTAATTGCAAGCAATTGATAATTTTGTGAAGTTAACAATCAAGTTATAGTTATATAAGTAAAATTGTTTTCAAGTCATGTTGCAGACACACAAACACAGATAAATAATTACAATAACCTGTGCGGCGTTTGTTGCATATAAAAATGGAGTCGGGGATCAGCAGTTTAAGAAATAAGGTGGGCTTATTTATTATTGTTGGGTTGATCAGGCTAGAAAACCTTAGTGTCTCTTCCTCACCGACAAAATAATGGAATATATACATCTACATTATTAACCGATTGTTATTATTTAATGATGTTGGAAGCGTGCCAGCAACTAAAGCAATGTTGCCATTATATTGTCCTTCCATGTGGGCTATTATGGTCCGAACGGCTTTTCATACAAAACTTGCTCTCAAAAGCAGACGACGCGCCAGGTACATGCGCAGATTTCTATTGACCATTTATTGATACAAAATGGCAGAGTGCATGGCAGGCGGGACCGATAACGTTCTTCTCGTCACTGACTCTTACAAAGTGAGTATTCTAAAATTTATTTAGGGATAGAAAGAGGAGAAATCGTATAAGGCAATCTTATTTCATTGCTGTGATAATTTTACCATTTTTTGTTGTTGTATTCTTTCTTTCTTTTTTTTTTTTTGTTTTTCGTTTTGCGTTGGAGTATTTTTGTTGTTGATGCTGGTCAGCAATGATCAGCTCAATAACAACAAGTGGTTGCGAAGTAAAAAAAAAAAAAAAAGACTCCTTAGATACGATAGTCGCATCATCGCAGTGTATTGTTGTATATGAAATCATTTTTATTTATTTGAAATGATGAAATTTCTCGAATAAAGAAAAACTGAAAGCTTTTAGATTTAGCTTTTATTTCCATTATTTTTTAAATTCTTGAAATACCACCCCCACTTTTTTTTTCTGATCATGCCTTAAAATTCAAACTTAAAATAATACAAGGTTCTAATATTCATTTTTCATGAAAACAAATATTTTCTCGGGGTGAAGTTGATATTTTTAATTTTACTGTGCAATATTTTTTTTAAAAACCTTAAATATTTTCCTTTAACAACTAAAAATTATTTTTGTTTTGTTTTTTTTAAGGAAAAATTAACACAAAATAAAGTTTTCGATTTTTCTACGTAATAATTATGTGTGTGTAATTTGAAAAATGTGTATTTAGACAGCATCTTTCATTTAAACAGGTTTGATTAAATAAAATCGAATCCTTGTTATTTTGAATCTTTTTTCTTTTTTCTTTCAAGAGTCTGTTTTTTTTTATGTTACAATCTTGAAATGTGTTAAACAACACATTTCAAGATTGTTACATAAAAAAACAACAACATAAGGACTTATTAAAGAAAAAAAAAAAACAATAGATAAATAAAAAAAACTTCAAAATAACAATAGTTCGATTTTATCTAATCAAACCTGTTATATTCACACCACAAGTAACTATGTTGGAAAACACTTTTTACTTGAAATATATTTTATATTTTGAAGAAATACTTTAAAACTTTTTGTGCAATAATACATTAACAATCAATTGGTAAAACTGAATGAATAAATAAATAAATAAATTAAAAGATTTTGAAGGATTAGAATTGCTCAAACTTTTAAAAGTGAGTAATTACTAACATTTCTTTTTTTTTTTTTACAATTCAGTCTCTTTATGATATATTTAATATTGCAATTCAAATTGTCGACACGTTTCAACCGACCTATTCTTAGGTATCCTATGTTAAGAGAGTTTCTTTCTTTACTTTTTTTTTGCTTTACATTGCTTGAAAAACAAGTCCTCTTTTTTTTTTTCAGCCAAAATATTGTTTTGACAATATAAAAACACAACGAAGAGATTAAATTGTCAGAAAAAATGTTGGAGAATTTTGTAAAAGTTTACTCACGGAGCAAATATAAGTCCTTTTAAATTAAAATCATTAAATCATAGTTCTTCTCAGTTCCAAATATTTAAGACATAATTTTATTTTAAACATTTTAGTACTTATAACCCTCTCCCCTTAACCCCCGCCCCACTCTAATTCACGGCCAGTATCCATTGCAAAAATGGCGACTAAGTAAATCTAAAAACAATAGCTATTTTTTAAAATATTTTTTCTTTCAGGATAAAATTATACCGTGAACCAAGTATTTAAAAAACCTTTTATTAAAAGATCTGGCAAAATGTAAAGTGCTTATAAGTTATGGTTTCATTTTGAGTATTTGCTGTGTGGGTAAATTTATGAATCTATCTGTCACAAAATTTTGTTGAAGAAAGCATGAGTTGTTAATTACTCTACACTACACTTGGGTATTTACCATTGTGTGATGGTTAATGAATTAAGCTTGCAGACCAATTTGCTAGTACAGTGAGTTTGATTCTCACAGGGTGCCCCATTATTATGACTGTGCAAAATTAAACTAATTTTAGTATATTTCAATAAGTTGTATTTTCCTCAGTTGTCAGGTAAAAGTCAGAGTTTTGAATACTGAATTATCAAAACAAGCAGCTTTTCCTTCTAGTTGGAAAATAGGTACAAAGCTATCTTCCTAACCTTATTTGACTTTGTACTATCAGCTTGATATCAATAGTTGTTTATGTAAGCTCTCAAGGATGCTATCTTTGTTGTGTAATAATTAAATTGTTTATAATAAACTTTTGTGGATAAAAATAGTCTCATCACAAATTTTACACTGACACTTATTAATTTATCAACCAATTGTCTACAACCTTGGAATATTTTCTTAGCAAAGAGTAAATCAAATGTTCTGAATTTCTTTTGTTTTTTTTAATTTAATGATAGCTGTTTTTTTTCTTTTTAATTTCTTTTAACATTCAATCATCCACCAAAACAAAACAAAACAAAACAAAAGACAAACTTACAAAAAACAAAGCAAAACACCCTCTAACTACCTAAGTTTTAATCATTTTAATTCAAAGGGACTTATATTTATCCTCTGAGTAAACTTAAACATTTTACCAAATCTTGTGAAAAAATTTTTAAAAGTGAAAAAAAGAAACTTAAAAAAAAAAATATATATTCATCAAAATGTATCTAATTCATAGGTCTACATGAGAGAAATTTCTTTTCCTTATATTGAAATATTCTGCACATCAAAGTTGGGGTATGTCTTCAAAAAAGAAATCTGTATTTAAAGAATTTAATTACATTTTCTAGGGGTGCTCTTACATAATGTAATAGTGATAAACTATTCAACCATTGTTTGTGAGTTTGATTCTCACTGAATGCTCCATACTTTTGGCCTTGTATAAAACATCTTCATGCAAGGCAAAACTGTTTCAAAAAACTAGTCAAAAGTTCCCTTTTAAAATTTTTTTTAAGGCTTTGGAAAAAAAGTATTTTTAACGAGTAGAAATCATGTGGAACCATCCTCTTTTTTTTTTTTTTTTTTTTTTTTTTTACAACTTAATGACTTTTTGTTATGGAAAGTCTTAAACTAATCTTGAAATTAGAGCTGTTTAAATGAAATCTGTTTTAGTCCTGATTAAAAACAATCTCAGAAGTAGAAGAATTCTTAGATGTCTTGTAAATTTTCTTTGTGGCGGCCATTTTTTAGGTTGTAGTTATCCTATATTCTCTCTACATGAAATTAAATTTTTAATATAGTCATATTTGGTTTGGCACACATCTTGGAGGTGGTTGTGGTGTAACGATTATTGTTATTGGAAATGATTATGGCAACCCAAGTTTAAACACAGGATAAGGCTGTTTGCCTTATTTGTATAGCATTGATACCCTTGGGAAAGCTTGAATTCAATTATTCTCCTTCCATCTATAGGTAAATAGTAGGGCAGACTGAGTTCTTTAGCCTTGGTATGGCAACCAGTCTAGGAGAAAGAAAACTGAATTCAAACCTGTTAAACTGCTTAAAGTTGACCTTGTATCCCATCCTACTCATGGTGGAGTGGTTGGATAAATGCATACATATCTCTGTCACCATTTCATGGTGAAGATATGTGCCCTCGAGTAAGTTTCTTTAGTTTGGGTATCAAATTTTGACTAGTCTTTACCTGGTTTTATATATTTACAATTGAACTGAGTTAATGACCATTCTATATTCATTTGCCAATGAAATGAGTTTATAGGACTTACACTCCTATAATTTAAAATGGGTGGTATGCCACTTGTTCCCAAAACAAAGATGGCAGATGCACATAAATAATCAGTCTCAGGAAACCATTGGCCAGGAGAACCACGTGGTCAGTGTTTAAAATTACGTCCTCATTTGAATGTCGTCCCGTGTTTTTGGAGCCGATTCCAAGACTCGTATTTTCTATAAATACTTCATCTTCAAACACTCTTTTTCTTTTTCACAATTTCACTTGCAGGGCTAACATACTTTCTCCAGTGTGACTTCCAGAGAGAATACTATCACTCTCTCATATTCACCAATGGCCGTCAAATGCCACAAAATGTATAGGCCATGCAAATATTCCTTTCCTCAGTATACCTTGTCGGTGAGACTTTTTCCAGCCTCGAAAACAGTAATTGCGTCGAACCATAGAAAGAAACAAACATTTAAAAATACGTAGTCAACATGCATAGGACACTTTTATTATTTAGTCCTTTTTTGTAGTTTTAGTTGTGTTAGTCACACACACACACACAGTATATTTTCATGAACAGTAATAGAACTATAGTAATGTTTTAAACGTTTCATTGTATGTATTGTTAAGATATAAATTTGTTTTGTTTATGCCGCTTGTTTTGAATGTTCCTTTTGTCCATGCCATTTCATATTGTTTACACATCTTTCATATCATTGCATCTTTACTACATTTGTCTCTATGTGCCCTTTTCCAAGTATTTCCAAACATAACATACCACAAAACTAAACATATACTAAACTACAACATAAATTTTGGGGAACCAAACATATCTACCAAATAACATGTTCCCCTACAAGTTTTACTTTTTAATAAAGAAAAAAATTTATTAAACTTAACCAATTTTCATTACAATTTAGAAATCTTTGAAATCACTTGCACATTTTTTCTAGGGGTTCATATATAATTGGAAAAAAAAAGCTATTTTCTTAGAAGAATAAATATTCTAAAAGAATTTTTCATATCTTTCCAGGTTACTCATCATGTACAATATCCTGAAAATACAACCCATGTATATTCCTATTTTGAAAGCAGAGGTGGCAAATTTCCAAAGACTGTTTTCTTTGGTTTGCAATATCTTCTGAAACGATGGCTTGTGGGACAAGTTGTCACCAAAGAAAAGATTGAAGAAGCAAAGGAAATATACAATCTTCATTTTAAGCAAGAGGTTTTTAATGAGGAAGGATGGAACTATATTTTAGAGGTTAGTTAAAATCAATTTTTATTTTTATCTATTCTTTTGGTGATAAATGCTGTATTGTAAAGAAAAAGTGATTGATTGATTGGTTTTATTGAGATGTCAACTTGTCTAGGGTTATTTTATGTACAGAGGCTAGGGAAATGCATTCATCGTACATTCATATTTACATTTTTTTGTGTAGTACTTTCTACTTAAGCTTTTATTAAAACTGAATCAACTAAATAGAAGGAAAGTTCATTCGTTAACTAATTAACAAAAATGGTGTCCAGAAATAATAGTCTCTTTCTCAAAGAATTCCCATTTCACAATACATGAGAGTTTTTTTTGTTTGCACATGATTATATGATATGAAGTAACATTTTTTTGTGCTGTTAAAATATTTTGCACATGGTTATATAATATTGAGTATTCCTATCTAATACAAATAATTTGCAAACAGATCTATTTGACTCTTAGATGAGACCTGAACAGGTACTACCACTTTGGGTCAGAGTGGACTTGGGAGTAATGGCAATGAATGGGTACTGTAGATTCCCCTGAGCTCCAAGACCAGAGCCTCACCACCAGATGCAGTTTAGTTTTATACCCAAGACACTGCTTTTTTTTTTTTTTCTTTTTTGGTGGTCTTAACCATCTTCAGGAGATATAACCAACATATTCTAAGCCCTGCTTACAAGGCAAAGAAAAAGCAAAGAAATGAGTATTACCAGAATGTAAAACAATCTACTCTGTTTATTAGCCTTAATAAAAGGTTTTAAGGATTTTCAGTTAAGTTTGTGGAGGATTTAGTACCTTCCATAGTTCATGGAAGTTACTTTCAGGTTTCCTTTCCACAAATACAGCACAAATTTTACAAACATGTCAACAAATGGAATGTGACAACAACAAATATTAAGAAACAAGCAGTTTAATAATCATAACAAACAGGATAAAAATAATTAAAATACAATGTTCATTTATGTGCGTGTGTGTGTATGTAGAAAATACAGCTATGGCCAGTTGAATAAAAATAGGATTTGTTCACCCGTGTGTGTGTGTACATGTTGGGAAAGTCTATTGAATCAATGTGTCCATAGTTGGCTAAAGTAAAGAGGACAAAAAATTGACTTTACTTACATACATGTGTATATATATATATGTGAGGGACTGTAAGTATGGGCCTTTTGTTTTTTTAAATCCACGTGTGTTTTATATGATCTTTGTCGATAACATGTCGTGTTTAGGTAGTCGACAAACGTAGCATGCTTCTTCGCTCTGTGTCTTGTGTACGATGCCTTCTGCTGTCTGTCGTCCTTGCCTCTGGTTGTGGAATGCCTTAGTTAATTAAATTCTTCATTATTTATACTTCTTGGGGTAACTAAAGTGGATCAAAAATAGGATTTTGTTAACTTTTATTGTGGGTCCTAAAATTCAAGCGGGCAGACATTTCTTGACCAATCAGATTTGTATAATTACTTATTTATTTTGGAGCCTAAATATTTTTCTGTTAATTAGTTTCTGAGCCGGATTTTATTGAATGTTCTTATTCTGTGTTTTTAGCTGATTGGTTGAAAAATATAAAAGTGTAACTTCAATGTTAATGCGATTTTGACTTGAATTTTCTAGAATGTTCTTATCTGTTTTTAGAGTTGATTATTTTAAGACTAAAAAAAATGTGTATTCTATAAGTTGAAAAACTTGTGTTTAAAATTATATTGTTTACTTTATTGTGTGTAGTTTATAAAAATAATCATGAATTATTTCTTAATACTATAATTTCCTTATGCTGACTTATGGTTTAAGTCACACTTAAATCACCAGTTCCTGTCAGATCTGTGAAGTTAAGCTGTGATGAACATGCTCAATACTTAGATAAGTAACCAGTAAGTATTGTAGTAATTTACAAAGCTCTTTGCTTCGATGTGGCACAAGGCCGAAAGAATGGGGCGCCCAATGAGACTCGAACTCACTCGTGTAGGTTTGCTAGTCTAGCTTGCTAACCGTTACACCACCAGAGGTACCCTACCAGTAAGTATTGTAAGCAATCAGAGGTTTGTGTGCAAAACTAAGCCAAGCTTTGTAAATTCTGACAGAAGTATTGTATTTTATTTTAGAGAAGTGAAATATTTGTCTCTTTGCAACTCCTTGGAACAAGGTGTTTTTTGAATTGTTGAAATACTTTTCATAGAAGTAGATATTAACAATATTCATTTGACTTGTAAATATAAATATTTTTTTTAAAATTAAGTGTACTCTAATGATTGAAAAAAGTTTTTTCAAGTCAGGCAAACCCTCTTCAATGACACAACAGTATTTTACTTCTATTTCTTCCCATTTAACCTTGTACTACACTTAGATAAGATTAGTAAATTACAAAAAGTGTACATTGATTTAGAATACACTCTTACACTGCAAAATGAGTGAAGAAATTTTTGGTTTGGTTTTGTTTGTTTAAAAAAAATTTTTTTTTTTGTTTTTCATCTTTGTCTTCAATGAAGATCTTCCCTTCACATTTATTTGTTTCTACTTTTTCTTAGTTTTGGATTATTTTTTGTTCTTTTTCTTTTTTTATTGTGAAAAATAAAAGGGTAGCAAATGTTTTTTTTTTATATCATTTTTAAATAGTTTTATTTATCTGTATAATTAATGTAAAATTACTGTTTAATTAAAATAGGTTACAAGCAAGCTGATTATTTTGCACCACTTTATTTTATGTTACTCTGAATTTTTGTGTTTATGTTCCTGAATAAATTATCATATATTTGTCAAGTTTCAAATTCAAAATTAAAAAAGAGAGTTTTATGTCATTGTAAAAGTTTATTTTCTAGAAATGGATGATTCAGATTGATTGATTTTAAAAGGATGTCAACTCGTCTAGGTTTATTTTATGCTTTGTGGTTAGGGAAACATGTTCATTATGCATTTATTGTATCTTCATGTTTACATTTTTTGTATAGTGGTTTTTTAAAGAGGTTTTTTTTTTTTTTTTGCACATGGCCCGATCAAATACAAATAATTTTCAAACAGATCTATTTGGTCTGGGGATAGTGGTGATGAAGAGATAATCCACACACTTCAGATCTCCAGAACGTGTACCTCACCAGTTTAGTGTCATACCCAGGCCCCTCTTTTTGGGTAGAGGGTCTTACCCTTCTGCAGGAGATGCAGTCAGCATATTCATATGAAAACAGTTAATTTTTCAAAAATTATATCTACTACTTCCTTAAAAATAATATATATATAATAATTTTAATTTTAATTCTTTTGGAATATATTTAATTAGATTTCCATGGATAAAGATGCAAGAGTCTAACTCTAGTGCACAGATACTACATTCTTGTTCTAACAGAAGGAAAGAGAGAAACAAACTGAAAAAACTCATCCTGTTCATCATATAGATGGATTAATTGTCTTCTTTGAATTCTATCAACCAAGTGGATCCTTGAGTGACTACAAAATTTAGATATTTTCATACCTTCTGCTTGGTCTAGCACCATTGAATTATAACTTATTAGCTAGTAGTGAACAGAAACCATTTTGATTTATTCTGCTGTGATACCATTTCTTAATTAATAATGATATAAAATAATTTAACTTCCTTCCAATATAAGCAACTAGTTTATAGCTATCAATAGGCTATCGATCATATGGAAATCAGACCTGACTGATAAAATGAAACGCAGTTTCTTCCAGGCAGCAGTCGTATCGATACTGCTGTATGGATGCACTACTTGGATGCTAACTAAACAGCTGGAGAAGAAGCTAGACGACAATTACATAAGAATGCTGTGAGCAAAACCCCACAAGGCACCAACTATACAGCCACCTGCCTCTCATCACGAAAACTATCCAAGTTAGACAAACCAGACAAGCAGGACACTGCTGGAGAAGCAGGGACGAGCTCATAAGTGATGTACTCCTATGGACCCCCACATATGACCAGGTAAAAGCAGGATGACCAGCTTGAACATACATTCAGCAGCTATGAGGATACAGGATGTAGCCCTGAAGATCTGAGGAACTGTCTTGATGCCCATCTTGATCAAATAGTCTGTGACAAGGATGGAGTTGTGGACTGGTGCATTGTTCTGGTAGAAATGCCATTAACCCGATTTGAAGAGTGCTGGCCTCTTCCGACGGAATCTCTTTCTGAACTCCCTTAAAACCTCAACATAGTAACCCTAACCGAACCCTAACCCTTTGGCCAATCAACTCTGGTGTATTGACTTCCTTACTCCTCCCACACCTCTCATCATCCCTCACAGACTCTCTGCCTTCCTTGAATCTCTTATGCCACTCAAAAACTGATGCTCAATTCATGCAAGATGGTCAAAAAGCAGTCTGAAGCATTCCATATGTTTCTGTGGGATTTTTAGCAAGTTTAAAACAATTTTATTGCATATCGTTCTTCTAAAGTGTCAGATTGCATTTTTGAAATTCACCAGCTGTGACAATCAGGCTTTATTAGGGTGTATTCCAATTGCTGCTGTAGCTGTTCATTTGAAGCTGAAATCATAAAAATGGGTCAGTCATCTCATAAGCTGTATAGCAATAACGTAGTGAATTTTCAAGAGTCTACGACAATTTTAAATGCCCATCCAAAAAAGTCTGGAAACTTATTGTATTCACCTCGTATATAAAGGAAGATGTCTGCTAATGATTTAAGATTTAGTATTTAGGTTTTTATTTCATATACTTGTGCTCTCAATGTGTTTCACCC